>JAOTQQ010000001.1:36119970-36153394 GCA_026546715.1 Gallinago undulata
AGATATTAGGAAATATTTCTTTACTGAAAGGGTTATCAGACATTGGAATGGGCTGCCCAGGGAGGTGGTTGAGGCACGATTCCTGGAGGTATTCAAGAGACAAGTTGACATGGTTCTCAGGGATATGGATTAGTGTTGGGTGGTGTTTTGTGTGGTGTGGGTGGTTTTTTGTCTTTTTTTTTTTTTCCTTTCATTGGTTGGACTAGATAATCTTAAAAGGTCCCTACCAACCTCGGTGATTCTGTGATTCTGTGAATTTCCTTGCACTGGCTACAAGAGCCCATGTGAAGTAACTGCTGTAGGATCTCTAATAAGATTTAATAGAACTACTTGAGCAACTTTATCTGCCCTGGCTGACTCTTTGTTTCCTCACAAAACTGTCAAAACCAGCATTTTGTTTGGAACGAGATGGATCTCACAAGTGTAGCAATCAGTCATCAGGCAGTCCTACCAAACAGTTCTCATCCAAACCCAGATTTGTACTAGGTCTTGTGTAGCTTCCAGAAGCTTGAGGATCTTAAAACTTGTAAGAGTTTCTGCAATTTTTTGTGGCTGTTCCCTAGAAAAGGCTGATGGACTTAAAAATTAGTGAAGTTGTTATCATTGAACATTGGTTTTTTTCTTCCTTCATCATTTTTGGGTTGAAACTAGCCATTGTTTTGAGTCTGTTGTGTTACTGCTGGATAACAAATTGTTACGCATTCCCAATCATCTCACCAAAAATCAAGATAGCAGAGTGCTTGTCTTCCTCAGAAGCATCTAGAATCTGGAGGTTTAATCCACCTCTGAGGATGACCATCAATATGAATGCTGTATTTACTGCAGTCGCTGCAGTGAAGTTGCTTTGTGAACACAGCCCATGGCGTCCTCCACATCTGAATGTACCTGAATGCTGAATCCAAATCTAATCCTACCTGTGTGCAGTTTATCACAGCTTTAGCACGGAGCCATCGCTGGAGCTTGACCTGGCAGTGACTAATTTCTGTGGTGGTTTGGAACAGGACTTTGTCCTCCTGGTCCTCAAGAGCCCCTTAGAGGAAGAACAGTACAATTCTGCCCTTGGGTGGAGCTGCTGGGCGGCTCTCGGGGAAAGGCTTCTTTCACTGGATGCTTGGCAAGTGTGGTGTATAGACCCTGCAGGCATTATAGCAAATGATTCTGCTCTCCTAATCAGCTCGTGGGTAGTTTTTAATATCCTCTAACTGGCAGCTTCTTGGCTGGTCCTGAATGTTCATTTTATGAACCTCATATAAGCAATGAAGTCTGGAAAGATTTTTATGTTACAGATTAGGAGAGGAAGAACAAGTTTGGAAAACAAAAACCACTTCATCTCAATTTTTCCTTGATCCATGAGCCACCTGGTCCTGTTTTTGCAGCAGATCAGCTCTATTGTGCTGGGCTGTTTGCTGCCAGCAAATGTAGCCAGGCACTGTCTGAATAACTGTGGGCCAAGGTCACTGGCTGCGCAAGGAACAAGTTGGATGAAACTGCTCCAAGCTAGTACAACAGCAACCCTGAGATTTCCTTTTACTTGTGTTCTCCAAGTAAGGCCATCTCCAGTAGTGAAAACAAGGACAGGAACATGGGGGTGTCCTGGTTTGAGGACAGCATGAGAGGGGGATTCTCATAGTTTGCTAGGCAGAGGACAAGTATCCTTTCAAAAAGGCAAGAGATTGATGTAGATTTCCTAGGAGATACACATTAGAATTCAAAAGAGAAGGAAATGTAACATTTTGAATATTTCAAGGTCTCATTGAGACAAGTCTGTGAAATTGTTTTGATTTACTTATTGCTGAGCACTCCTGAACTGCAGATCCTTGTTGAGCATACCTAGAAGTAAGAGGAAATAAATGCAGTGTTTTCCATAATCCTAGAGATATATGTAGACAACTTCCACTGATTTTACTAAGACTTTCACTGATATTTTTCCCTGTAAAATTTTAATGTATTCTTTGTAAACTTTTAGGTCTGATATGTAATATCCCCTTTTTGAAATTCACAGTGCTTTGTATTGACTGTTCGTCGGTCACCCTGCTTGGAAGGGCTAATTTTCAGCTCGTCTTAACCTACCCTATCCTTTACTATGTATATGTATATACCTGAAGTAAAAATCAGGTAGGGTGGGTTGTGGATCTACAGAAGCCATGTATTTCTATATTTATCTCTTTATAACTCTCACATTAAAAAAACCTCTGGACAGAACTCATGCAGAGAGTACTCGTCAACTGACATGATGTTAAAATGCTCTTTTTGAATTTGGCTTTTCATCATTATGCAGAATGGAAGTTCTTACAGCAACCATCAACAGTGAATCAATATTTTTTCTGTAGTCTAGGAAAGCAAGATGAAAAATACATCTTTAACCAGGCTTCCTAAGGAAGTAAGTACAGCATCATGCTGTCTGTGTGTAAATTCTTTCCTAATAATAAAACAGTATCATTTAATATACTTGCCTGTTTCAGCCAAATTTGACAGGGGAGTAGCTATTAAACCTGATTAAGTTCTTGAAACTTTCATGGAATCAAAAGATTCATCACATTCAAGCCCTCTCTGAGGAGAGACCCGAACAAGAGTTCAACTATATTATTATTACATTATACCAGATAATATTATTGTAAATAATGTGTATATTAGTATATTATAACAGAGAACCCACATGAGGGTGGAAGAGAGAGAGATGTTGTGCAAGTCCAGCTCTGGGAAGTACTTAGGAGGACTTTCACCTTATTAGACATCACGGGGTCTATCCCCTGGCCACAGCAAGCCCAGCTTTGCTCCTTTTGTTGCCTGAGGAACTACTTAGTTCTTAATGCTCAGGGGCTTCTCAAATTCCCTGATGGCAGGGGTCTTGTAAATTACTAGATAGTTACATCAGGTATTAATTTTTACATTGGAATACTTCTGCCTTTTTCTTTCTGGAAGCCTGCCTTGTTATCTGGAGCTTGGGCTCATGAATAAGATCAAACACTGTTCCCAGTTAAAGGTTCGCATTTTCAAGAGAGAAGGGCTATGTCCATACTTGTAAGTAAAATGGACAACCGTCCCTTCTCAGGCCTTAAGGCAAGTGACAAGATATGACTTAGTATGTTAGTCTAAATTTCTCACCTCCAAAACAGTGGCCTGGTTCATCCTGATTGTGAGGAATGGTCCCTGGCCTGAACCTCCCCTGCATCTTGCCTAGGTTCATACCTAGAGGGGTATGATATGGACCAACACAGTGTCCAGGGATATGTTCTCAACTGAGCATTTCTGTCCTGGCCTTCTTTAGCTTATTAGCAGTGCTGCAGCCAAGAACACTGATATTCCAACTCTGTTCTACTGGGGGAAAACTGGAAAGAGAGAGGAATGATTTTATTCTGCTCAGTTATCTGGGTCAAGACATTGGTTGGTTTGGATTGCATCAGGAGCCTGCTAGATCCTTGTCTCTTCAGCAAACTGCTAAACCTTTCTAGGAGCTCACTCCTTGCACATTGTGTGTTGGTAGTTGAGCTGCCTGGCATTTATATTGCCATGTGTTGTGTGTCTTTAAGTCGTATCACAGTTGGAAATGGAAAGCACTTTATAAATATCCTCCTGCTCTCTTTATTCATATAGACTCCTTTCCAAAGATACTTATGAATGATTCCCTCACTTTCAGAGTACTCCTATTGGGCAAAAGTAGAGAAAATATGCACAAAGCTCTTCTTTGTTTGCATGGGGTTTTGCCTCCCCTTGGTGTAATAAATGATAAAAGACAGTTTGTAAAGGTATTGCCTGGCTCTGTAAGGTGTATCTTGTCTGGTAGGATGCTTAGGTTGGATACCAGAGTGATACAGTGATTACAAACAATGCACAGAGAAGTTTTGCTTTTTAGTTAATGTATTTTTAAAAGTATAAAGGAGTTAGAGTGAATATTTTAATGTGTAGCCTTCGGAACCTACTTTCAGCATTTTATTTAGTCTATTTATTGGCCATTTTTTAGTTGCATATTTTTAACACCTCTGTGCAACTAGTTTCTGATACCTTTGTCTAGCGTGCTGCCAATAAAAAGATGTAAATACTGGAAGTTCTAGGGGAAAAGTGCTTGTTCCATTGAAATCGCTGGAAGCTTTGTCATTCCTTCAAGTAGTCAAGACTACCTTGTGTTCTTGCAGGGTGCTTCTCTCTCATCTGTGAGTTGTTGCTTATTTGCAATACCAAAGATGCTTCATTATTTTCCTCCATTTTTTCTGTGCCTTTCTGAGATCTCTAACAATTTCTGTAATGCTGTGTCCTAAAGTTTGCATTGTTTTCCCAAGGTGACATGGTGACCATAATGTAGGTGACCCTCCTGCTCTCAATGGCTCCTAGCGCTACCTCCCATGTTGTGTTTTCTTTCACAGCTATTCTGCTGTTGCCAAAGTTCTATTCATTTATCACCCAGTATCGGTTTCCTGATTTGTTGTCCAGTAATTTATGACTGTTTGGAGCTTGTGACCCTCCTCCCCATGTACTCTTTGCCATCGTGGCCCCTGGGCCAGTTTGTTGAGGCCACAAGTTGCAGTGCATGTGTCCATGCCAAGCCACGCAGGCTCAGAACCAGGATCTTTGACCAACTAATACCAAGTATCTAGAATTCAGGCAGTGAGAAGTTGATTGTGCAGAAAAACAAGATGCTGAGGGTAAGAGCTATATGTTATCTCTGACTCCGTAGATAGTGAGGTGTTTGCTGATACAGGGATGAGCAAGAGAGAACAGTCTAGACAGACACACTGCAACTTGAGGGGAATATTGTAAATAAAATACTGAGTAAGAGGCTTTACCTGGAACTCAGTAGAATTCCTCCCAGTTAACCAGCATGTGCTTTTCTTAAGGTGGGGACTTTATCCTGCTGGGCATAAATACCAAGTGAAGCACTCTAATGAACAGCAGCATGGGCTGGTGGCCTGGGCAGTTACTGGTGGTGGTATTCGTGAAGACACATCAGCAACATACTTTGTTTGTTCAGTGCTTTTGGTGGCACTTTATAAGTACCAATTAGGAGGATAAGTTGTGTTTTTTCCCTTCCATCTTTTCACCTCCTGAGAGTTATATTTAACACATAAAAGGTTGTATGGCTGGGGGGAAGGTGGAGAATGAGCAGGAAGGGAGAAGGGAATTGTCCCCTTTCTGATGGCTTTAACTGTAACTAATAGAGTGAACTTGTTCATTTTTTTAAATCATGATTGATTTGATATTTATTTGATGTACCATAGATCTTTGGTACGGGATTACAATGCCAATTATACAACACATATAGAGTATGTGTAAAACACATCTACGTGTACCTGCATGTACAAGCTTATAAAATAAAAGAAGAAAATAAAACTGCAATTAGTTCTTGAGCTTCAGTCATTTATTTTTGACAAAAAAGAAGGACTGTAACTTCCCAAAATACATCCCCTCCTTGTTGCAATGTAAAAGGATCCAGCATTGTACTTCCTCCTTAGAATTTTTGGGGAAAAGCATTTTGCTGCCAACGTAACATCCTTTAACAGCTCTCCTGCTGCTCAGACCTTGTGTCCTGTTGTGACAGCCATGACCATGTGTACAACCGATTGTTAGTGGGCAATATAAATCTGATTGGAACATGCCCGTTAATTGGTTTGAGAGCTCGATATAGACAATGCTGTCTTACAGCAGATTGTGTAGATAGGCCTAGTCATAGGGTTAATTCTGCTTGACAGCACATCAGCAGCATCTTGAGAGTAATTACCCAACTTAAGTTTTCCCACAGTTGAACTGAGATCTTCAAAGGCTTCTACATTTACAAGTATTATTAACCTATATCTGAAACATGATGTTCCCACAAGGGCTAATTTTTTCTTCCTTTTATTAAATACACAGGTTATAGGGTTCATTTGCTAAGTGCTAAGCCCTTAGAAGAAAACACTACTTGATAGAGAGAGAAAAATCTGCAGTGCACAACCAAAGCTAATGGTGCATAATGCACACATCATTGTCTTTTTGCAAAGACTTTAAAACAAGTTAAAATTTAGGTCTGGCTCCCTTCCTCTCTGCCTCTCTCCCACCCCCCGCTTTCCACTTTTAAGAAAATCAAACCACTTATTCCTATGTGCAGAGTGAGTAAATTGAAGACACACACAAACAAAACCCTCCTAGGATGTTGTACAATTAAGTACAGATCATTGGGTACAATACATATGACATTAATGAAATGGTATCTGCTTCAAAAATAGATTGGAAACATTCATGAATAAATTAAATCATCTTAATGACTTTTCAAAAATGAAAATGAATGAAAACAATATTTATTTCATAGGAACAACTGTGTGCCATGATTCACAGCATATAATTTAATCCTGGTTTAAATTTATATTCTATTTTCTGCATTCATTTTGTGATTTGTCTTTTAAAATGTCTTCTTTGTAACTCTACATTGTAAAAAACCCCAGAATACTAAGATTGTAGTTATTATTTGGGTTCAAATGCCCTTGAATGCATCAAATATTAATGTACAGAGGTAGACGGTCTTGTTAAAGACAATATTTGCTGGGGAGATCAGTCTGACAAATGGCTTTTATGGCATAAAGCGGTTCTTGTAACTTACGTTCTTTTTATTTTCTTTTGCAGGTCAGAAACAAAGTTTGACTCCAATTCAGGTATGTTTAGATTTACAGTGTTTTGTTGAATGTACACTATTCAGGTTAATCTCAAAAGAGTAGTTTATCAGTTCGAGTTAAGTTTAGTTTTAAACAAACTGGGGTAGGTCAGTCTTAAAAAGGATCTTCATTTCTCACCCTCTGAAAACAGCATTATTACTGTGTAACGTTTGCTTTCATTCCTTTCATTAGCTCCTTTCTCTACATTTTCCCAAAAGATGATCAGGAAGATGTATCTTGCGACAGACTTTAATTGATCCAGAAAAATTATAGTACAAATAAATGATAATACGGACTAAAGCAAATGGAGTATTGAAGTGAAGTTTGAGAGTGATCACTGCTTTAAAGGAGAATGTTTTTCTTCCTGGTGGACAAAGACATTTCATGGGAATTAGAAGTCAGTGCAGCCTATCTGTCAGGAAACAGATGATTTGTCATCAAATTTTTGTGACAGATGCATGTACACAACGCATGCCAGACCAGTCTGTAGAGCTCACTTTAGGAGGTTTACCAAAAGGCAGTCTCTCTCAAGTTGTCTTTTTAAAGAATTTTAATGTGTTGTAGGGATTGGGAGGGAAGTGAGGGTCAGTCTAACAGGTTAATGTGTATATAACAAGACAAAAAACAAAGACAGCAAACAGGGGAACAGTTGGGGAAAAAGCAGAGATCCTAATACCAGACTGTTATTTACTCAGTTAACTATTCCTGAGTGTTTCTTGAAGTTAAGCCATAGAAAATTAAAAATAAGCTGTTGTACTGAAAATAGCTCGTGTCCATTGTCTGAGAAATTAATTCAAAATACATTTTTTGTAAGATGAAAAAGACTGTTTTAAGCAGAAAACCTGATATTACTATGCCAATTTTGGTTTTAGGCCAATGTTATCTTCTCTATGGTTTGCTTAATGCAGTAGTTATAATTGCTTATAATGATATGAATTTTACAATAAATATTAATCAGAGTATTTATAAAATAGCATGTTTCCTTTTATCCCAGTTACAACATGATTTGGGTTTGAAATGTGAAGTATTATGTTGCCTTTTCTTTCCACATTAGATTTTATCTTTGAAACTATATGGGAGTGAAATCTACAGCAGGAAGCATTTATATAGCCAATTCCTACATCTTGTATACTTGAGTCATCTTGCTTCTATTATGATTTTAGTCTGTGAGTTTGAGGTTACTTGCTTTAAATATTGCTTGAATGAACTCTGTGCTAAGATTGCTTCTTGGATCTTGACAAAACAGTTTCACGTGGAGGGATAGCTTCACACATTGTCTGCCATCAGCCCCTTTCTTTCAGTAAAGTCACCAGAACTATGGTATGGAGCAGAACGTCAAATGTCTCACTCTTCTGTTGAGGGGAAAATGTTCTCTGCAGAATTTTGATCTGCTTGGTGGATTGAGCTGCCAGCAGTTTTCTGACTTTCTCTTTTGAAGCAGCTCTCCTGCTAGGTGCCCTATTCTGCATGTGGATACCCTTGAGAGTGGAGGCAGGGATATGGTGCTTCCTAGGGAGCACAGAGTATCCATAACAGTTTGGCACCGTCGCAGCTATGGCCGACGCCTGCTCAGTAGACGTCACCAGGCGGCTGTGATGGGACTCTGTAGGGTGAGCATAAGCTCTTAAGTGTCTCCTCTTCACCTGTGCAGGTTCCCCAGGCTTGCTTTTCTTGAGCTTGGGTTTGTGTTCTGCGCAGAGTTTGACTCATGTTTCTCACACAGGGGTGTTAGAAAGACTGGTTGTCCAAAGATCAAAGGACTGGAGTTGCTCTCCCTACCCTGCTCTTCTGAAGGCACTCCTTGGGGACAATTCTTACAGGGCCAGAGCTCTGGCCTTATGAATGCCTGATGCAGTTCTGTCTCCCGAAGAGCACAGAGCACACAGAGGTTGCAAAAGGATTTGGAAGTAAACACCAGTTATACAAGTCCATGCAAGAAATACATAAACGTAAATGACCCAAGATCTTCTGTGTCTTCACTTTTTTTGCTGCACCTAAATATTCTCTGAATGCACACCAGAGTTCTCTGCAGCTGGTGATTAACGTTATTTTGCTGAGTGTCGGCATCAGCAAAATCCATGAATGTCAAAGTACTTTGTATACCATCAGGGATACAGTATGGGAATGTCTGGGGCATTTCTTAGATTTATTCCTGCTTTTTCTGCAGACTGTCACCTGACTTTCATCTAATGCTTGTGATGCCTTTCCTCTAAATCCCTGGGGAAGTCTTTGGTTGGAGTAGTTTCAGGCTTTCCTGTCATGTGATCCTGGCCATCCCCAAGGTGTTGAAGGTTCCTCACCTGGTGATCCACTCTGGACCTCTGGTGTGTGTGGCTGGCCAGGCCAGCCTGGGCTCCTGGTCTCATTTTTATTATTTGCCCCAAATGCTGTACTTGGAACTGAGAATTACCAAGATTTAACAGTCTTATCAGTGCTGCCTCTTTCAGCACAGGTTTCAGGTAACAACCAAGGATAGCTGTTAAAAGATAGTAGAAAAAAAAAACCCACAGATTAAGCACGCAATTAAAATGGCATTTTAAGAAAAAAGAAATCACAGAAATTCCATAACCTCTAAGTGCATTTCATAACCAGCAATGGGCTGAAAAAACCCTTATCTTTGTGAAAAGTACAGCAGTCTTCCCTTCCATGGGGACAGTACTGAGTTCTTCCACCAAGAAGCTTTCCTTGATAGTCAGACAGGACAAACCCTTAGAGTTTATCTTTTGTTCCCAGCAAAGGAGAAGCAGAGATACTGAAACTGAGTCAACATGTTATCACCCAAAATAAAACATCACTGTTCTTTGTTTCCCCACCAAAGAGTTTGCCATCTCTTTCCAAAACCAGACAATAAGCCCAGACCTCCTGCTGCCTCCGAGTGAACAGAGGGTGCAGGCAGGGAGTAGAAGGATGTGTTGGTGATGGAGAGAGGCATCCTCATTAAAAAAATCCTTCTCTGGTGGGGGGGGGGTTGATGCAGTGCTCTGTGTAGCACCATGTTCCGCAGAACACGTAGGCCTTTGAAATGTGTAAATGTAGCATTGGTTTTAAAAGGGCTGCTGCCATTTGAAACCCAGGACTCTGTATTTATGCAACCTTGAGTTCCTTGGAGGCACCTTAAGGTATTTTCATATCCCTCATTTCGTTTTGAATTCCCCAGACTGTGATTCCTGAGTAAACCAATGATCCTGCAAACTGGAACAAACATGCTTTGTTCTCATTTATCTCATGTTACTCAAAACACTTCAAGTGCCGAATGTGAGATGAGGTCATTTTATTCTAGAATGAATATTTTCTTCCAGGGAGCTGTTCTACTACCTGTCGCGTGTCTAAATTAACCCTAATGTTAATTCCAGTTAACTTGCAAGTCTAGATGTGCCCTTTTTAAGCATTTATCAGCACTTATTGTACTTATATTTCCTAGAAATATGTGTGAAGTATTAAAGAATTAAAAGTCTTTCTGAAGCAAGTACAAAGTCTGGAATACAGCTTTAAAAGTGCCCAGTAGGCTCACTGTAAATGTAACCCTGGAAATGTTGTTCAACACTGAAATATTAGGCAAACATTGTCAAAAGAAGATTAATTTGAACTTGAGCATTAACTTAAAAGAAGGCTGTAAAATTCCTATAGTGATGATCGGGATTTATCATATAAATAGCTATAACATCTGTAGGGGACACACATTCCTCATATCATGACTAACAGTTCCATCTGAGAAACTTCTTTTTCTCTGCTGATTCTTTTTAAGTCTATAGCTGGCAGAATTTCTGTCTCAGAGACCATGGGGTTAGCTTCATGCTGTTAGAAGATCTTATGAAATGAAACAATTTTGCTTTCCTGTCATAGCATGATGAATTTCACCGGTACTGAAAATAGATTTTTTTTTTTCTTAAAAAGTACTTGAATGCAAAAAAGGTTGTAGGATTTTTTTTTTCTCAAAATTTGTTAGGGAACAAAGTAAACCACAAAAGCCACAGCTGAAGCAATTTTGTTCTAATTATTAGTATTTTGGTAGTGTCTAGAATGCTTGTTGTGCTATGTGCTTGGTTAGCAAATTTTAGAATTTAAGAATGCAATAATTACATTGCAATAGTCGGTTAATGAAATATTTTTTTAATTTAGAGAAAAACAGATTTTCATTATGGTGTTCCACAACAGGAAGAATTTGTAGGTCTCAAAAGCTGTCACTGAACACTGTTAATCCCACTTTAGTAATAGAGAAATAAGCATAGAAAATGCAAACAACTGTCTCAGCATGCCCACTGGTCACCAGGGAATGGTAATGGTGAGTTTCCTACTGCCTGCTGGGAGGGCTGGAGTTTTCTTGGGCCGTGTCCTATAATATTTGGTGTATCCTGCATGTCACTGTGGAGGTGAGCCATGTGATATTCAAGTGATAGTGCTGGCAGTGAAATCGTGAAGGGGAAGAAATGTGAGTTTTGTTCTGTGTTAAATAGAAAGAACAAATCCCCAGACAAAACACTTGGCCTCCAGTGGAGTTTTTTTTATATATATGTCACTCAGAGGGTGTAATGGAGGAAGTCAGAGAGTGCAGAGTGCAATAAAGTGACAGTCATGGAAGCACCATGCTGTAGAAATGTGTCTGTGCACTGGCAAGCGAGAGAGGAGAGCCAAAGCGTGCACTGTGCCTTCAACTGTGTTCTTGATCATTCACTGTGCCAATCTCCCACTTCTCTCCAAGAGAGAGATGCATCTCTAAAACCCATTCTTCTGTCTCCCTGCTTGATTGCACTCCCTGTCTATACAGAGTAAATTAAATGTAGAGGTTATCTATGTGATTTTTATATCACTGTGTGCATCAACACCTTGGAAACATTCCAGTTAGGATCAGGAATTAAGCTATAATAGCTGTCCATGCAGCTAGAGGCTTATTTAGGAGAAATTTTTTACCCTTCTTTCTAAGTACTAAAGCCAATCTTTTCTATTTTTTATTTAATTGTGAATAGCTAAAAAAGGCTGTCTTTAAGAAACAACTTGGCAAATAGTCTGAGAAGACATGAGTAATACATAAATGATGGTTTTATTACATGGAATTGGAAACTGTGATACTAAGTTCAATTATAAACTATAAATTAGATGGGCCGAGTATTTTTTATTCACCATCAGCATAGCAGCTTCCTATAGGTTTGGTCTATCGGGGAGTTAGCCTATTGTTAGTCAGCAAATTGCACTTTCAAGTTAGCAGCATTCAGCAGCATAACATCTTTACTGTTCTGGAGGGCTGGACTTCTTAAATACAAAAATGTTGTGGTTCTTGCTTAAACCTGTTAATCATTGTGCGTTTTTTTACTGAGCAAGGCTACCTAATTACTTTTCAAGAGCTACTTGCATTGCAGTCTTGTTCAGTGAACAAATAGAAGATTTTTTGATGATACTCTTGAATTATCCTACACTTACAAACTTCATAAAGAGTTTTTCTGTTCTTTTTAAATGAAAATTCATTCAGTCAAATTAACCCTATTACAGACTAACTGTGATAATTAACTTTGCCATAGTCCCATTTAATTAGCCAAAAATGGAGTGTGTGCAAGAGAAGCCACAAGAATGGACAAGCAGGGAGGTTTTTGGTCACAGCTGTGGCTCATTGAGATGGTTATATAGCTCAAATGCAACTTACCCACACCATGTACAGCTCAAGTCAGTTGCATTGTTTCATTGCTTTATTAGTGCTCTATTCATTTAAACCATGACATGGGGGGAAAAATTGCCTGTCTGCTTTGTAATTTGGAAGTTGAGCTATAATTCATTTGTAAGTGGAGTGTTACAGCATTGTGCAGCATGTACATACTTCTGCAGAGTTTTGGAAGAATGGCAACACGGGATACTGTTTAGCTCACTGTGAGGTGCCAGGAAACAATTATGTAGGATACAAGAATATTTCAAGTCTCCACTATCTTCTGGTGCAGAAGCTATCATCATCCATCTGGGTATATATAGGTAGCTGGGATGTGCAGGATTTGGCATAATTTAGATGGCTGCTTCACATTTTTAATGTTGCATGGGCATCTGCTGATGCTGTAGCCTGTTCCAGCATGTCTGACAGCTCTGTGACCTTGGGCAAAGTACTTTTTCCCCATGCCTTTTTCCTCCTGTCCATTGTCTGTCTAGTTTGTGTACATTGCAGGGCTTTTCAGGGAAAGAGCTGTCTCTTGCTATTGAGCATGTCCGAAACCTCGAGCAATAGAAACACTTTCTCCATTGAGATCACCTCTTAGGTCCACCAAAGCATGGGTGGCCTTTACAAAGTCTCTCCTTTTAGACTGAGCAAATGAAGTTCTGTTAGAAAGAGTCTCTGGAAAGCAATATAAAAGGCAGCATGGTAAATGTATTCAACTGAATTAAGAGTTTCTCACTCTACCTACACAGTCACCCCTACCACAAAATGTGCATCAAGGGGCTCTCAGTTCTGTGCAGAAGAAATTGAATTCATACGAGTAGTCTTCCCAGGTCCAGAATTTCTTACCTAATTGAACTGTGTGATTTCTGCACTAGAATGCACAACTGTGGCTATAGATAAAAGCCTGAATTTGTTCATTCACTATGTAATAATATCAGAGTTTAAATGACATGTAAATATGATTCGAGGGCTTAGGCATATGGGACAGAAAATACTTAACAGAATATAAAACTTCCAAAAGCTCTTTAAGACTAATATCCCTATCAGTGATATGGGTCTAAGAAAGTAGCTTTTTTACCTGTTTGTCATTGGATTATTCACCCATGTATTAATTTCCAAAAGAAACCCCACGCTTGTATTTGCGAACATGAATGATAATTAACAATGTGGGGCCTGGAGGATGTTAAATATTCTGATCAATGCCAGTTCATGAAATCAGGTTGAAACCTGCAAGATTCTGAGTAGTCTGATCTCTTCCTTGGGCCACGAGAATTGAAGATGCTCCACACTTCAGTTGGTTCTGTGGTGTTGTCCATTATGGTGGAAATAATACTGATTGTGAAGGGAAAAGGATGTGAAATCAGAAAGACAGTGCCCTGTGAATACTGAAAAGATCCTAGTAAGATGTTTGTTAATATATACTGTATTTGTTACAATCCAGTGCATTCTGAAGACAAATTGTTTTTCCCTCCTGAAAAGGCAAGTCTCTTTTTAAGCTCTATGTCCCTCCCACAATATGCCCAAATTTCTTGAAGAGAAGGAAAATTCTATTCATGTGACACCCTACTGAATCAGAGGAAGATGATGAATAATGTGGTGCCTCAGCTGAGGAGTGTTCCCACTTTTTCATCCACAGAGTCTAGCAGCTGCTTCATGTTGGCTTTCCAGTTTCACAATAAAAGCAAATCAAATCAAACCTGACCCAACCCAACTCCCTACTTTTTGGCTGAGGGAGAAGAACTGCTTAGGATGCTTTCCTTCAGGCGCCCTGGCTCTCCCTTCCCATTCTGTGAGGAGTCTACAGCTTCAATAAGGACAGCAACAACTACAGCAATAGCATCATTTCACTTGTGACAGTCTGGAGGTGCTTGGCGCTGCTGTGTGAGCTGAGCCCAGAGGAAATCTAGAGCTGTCCATTGGGACAGACACCACACTGCCAGCCTCAGCAGCCCCTGGGAGAGAGGAGAAGGCAAGACCATGGCATTCAGTGGGTGCCTCACCTCATCCCCCATACACTATGTGTCAGATGGCTCCTTTGACTTCAGTGGCTTATCTATGGGACAGTCTGCAGCCAAACAGCCAGCAAAGAGGACTACTGAGGTGGTGGTTTTGCCTGTCTGCCTTGATGAATTTAGGAGGGCATGGTGGTTATGGTCATCATATCCACTCTTTTTCTCATTATTTTCTCACTCCCATAAAGTGCATTTTTCTGCTTTGGTTTTAGGCGGTCTCAATAAGCACAGTTTCCTTTGTGGCTGACTGCATGTTGTTCAAAACTGCACATCTTCTGGTTTGATTAGCATGGTTTACAGGGTTACGAATTTGAATAAGAGGTGCAAGCTGTTTTTGTTTCTTCCCTCTGGATTTCTCAAAGAGAAAAAAAACCTTTAACATCTTTTCTGTACAAGATGATGAGAATGATATCATACAGTATTAGCTAAAACTGGAGGAAACCTGTTATTTGAAAAAAATTACCTGTTTCATGTCATTAGACTGTACAGACTAGTCAAGTGGTAATTATTAATGACAGAAGATTCAATAAAGATTATAATATTTCATGTTTTTCTTCCATTGATGTAGTGCTGTAAATTTATGACCAGTAAGAAACTATATGAAAGATCTGTCAGCTTTTACTGTTCCACATTTTAGTCTCTTATCAAAACTGATTTCAGGTTCTGTAGCAAACTAATAGTAAAGAGAAAAATGCAAGCTGCTTTTAATCAAACTGGAATGTTCAGTGATCACCATCAAAATCTTTACAGTGTTGATCTGAGTATGAAGCAAAGAACATTAATTTGTCTTTTGTTGACTTAATTTAGTGGCAACCACAGCCTTTAATATGTAATGGTAGACAAGTTTGTGTCGTACCACTGCAACTGCCACTGTACATGTGAACACCCATCTGCTTAGGATTAAGTTCCAAGTATGAGGTCTAATGCTGCCTGTTTAAGTCAGACATGATTTGCACCGAGTTTTATGTGGGCAGCAGAACCAGGTCTTAAGCCAGACAACAGCAAATTAAGTAACAAGGGCTGAAAGTATTTCTGCAAGGAAAGAATTGCATCCCTATGTGATCTGATCAGGAGTCTTAGCAACTTTGTTTTCCATAGGGTCTGAATCACCCTTCTTTAATGTTTGGTGTACCATTGTCATGCCCACCTATTCTTTACAGAGTCAGTGGTCCCAGCCTTTGCATCACCCATGGTCCAGGTGTATGAACTGTCTGCCCTTCTCCAAACACCATGCCTATCAAGATCACAAAATCCATATTATCAGTGTTTATAACCCTGGAACATAAACCCTGGAACATCTGATTTAGCACTTATCTTTGCTCTTCTTTACCAGCTGTAGCAACGGAGGTGCTTTGATTATCTGCATAATATTCTTTTCAGGTTATCTCTGTGTCTAACTTTCATACAACCCCTGTGTATTTGTGGAGAAATGGTAGCATTTCATTTGGAGAGATATTTTATACAAGTTATTATCATATCAGAGTTGTGGGATCATCTTATCTAACTGTCTACCTTAACATAGCCCTCTGAGCTTCATCCAGAGTCAGCTGAAAGAGATAAACATCCTCAGAGGGCTTCTTCCTTTCTGCTAGAGAAGTCTGTCTGGGGGTGCACTGAAAAACCCTTTTGAGTGCCCATCAACTTTAGAGTGAGGTATGAAACTTTGATGGTTAAAGTTAGATGAGAACATCTCCATCTGGAATGGATGTGCAGAGAGGTGGGGACAAGTGGGTGTGATCCTCAAGTCACTTTCCATAGCTTCTGCTGCTGTGAAGGTCTAATGGAAAAAATTCATAACTTTAAGAGGAGAGCTACACAATTACTCTGAAGTTCTTCTGCTGGGCGTCAGTAAATGACCTATACACAGGGCTTGGATGCAGCGTGTTTATGGGAAGGACAAGTCAAGCTTACCTGTGATTATTTTAGTTCTGCTTCTCCTTCTAGGCATTTTCATTTCCCTTTTCTTACCTTTCTTCAAAAAACCCAAATCTGTTTACATGTTTCTGGTTATCTTTACCCCAGAGAATTGGAGCAGTTTTCATTTCTTACTCTTGAATAATGAGTAAGATGTGAAAAAGCTGACAAAGCATGTTTCATAAATAGATCATTCCCCACTGTTCATCCATTCATGGGCGGGAAGAGAAGTATGGAACTGAAAAAGAAATGGCCTAAGGGTAAGGAGAGTGAATCAAAAATATAAATGTATTAAATTTAGCTTCAGTTGGGGCCCAAATATTAAGCTGGTCTTTGGCATGTTTCAGAAAGCATGTGAAATTTTCCAAAAGCTTAATAGGCAGAGATGTTTCTGATTTTATGTTTTTCTGTCTTTTAGTCTGTGTTAACCATTTTAACCAAGTTAAGGATGCCTGACACAATAAATGCAGATGCGAAAACTGAAAGGTATACTTTTAAAGCACTAAAATATAGAAACAGAAGTGTTCTGTTTCTGCCTTTTACTTTTCAAGGAGGTGGTCGTAAGAACAGAATTCCCTGTTTATTTTCTTATCAAAAAAAAGGTTTTACCCATAAGATTTATTGTTCTCGAAGGTGCTCATATACTCACTTCCATACTATTATCTTCCCTTGAGTCAGTGTTTTTTCACCCCTGCCACACAATCTATATTAAAGCATTTAAAAGAAGTCTCAGGAATATGGACTTGCAGAGAGGTGGGATTTGGCATGTCAATTGTCAGGGCCAATAGAATATCTGGAAACTGATTAAGACATGTTCAGGTTGAAGAGTGGTGGAAAAAATGTGCTTGGGAATAAAAAATCTGCTGCATAAAATACTGTGTTGAGAGCATTAGAACTCTGGAAACAAGTTTAAAAGGCAAGAGGAGAAGGTATAGCATTTCACTGAAATTTCAACAAAATTTCACCCCTCCCTGCTTTCAAGGATAGTAAGAAATCCTTGATTGAAAGAGCACTGTCAGAGTTGAGCTTTAGGTTATGAGTTAGTGTTAGCAAACTGAAGTTTGCAGTATGGCAAACTGAAGTTTCATTGACCATAGCTTACCTGATTAACTGGCTCTGCTGGAGAAGAGACTTGTAGGAGCTCTCTTTTTAAATTGTTGTATTTTCTTTACTATCTGCATGTCTGAGGCTCTTCCCTTGCCCCACAGTGATAGCAGTACCTGGATCTGTGTCATTGTGGCAGTATGATTAAACAGGGCTGCATTTTACTGTTGAACAGCATGATGGTGAAACTTAGGCTGGCAGCTGCTTTCACTCCTATGTACAGTTATATATACAGACCATATAAAAAGTAAAAGTCCCACTCCTAAAATCCAGAGAAATGGACATAGCAGAACTCTAATCTTGACTCCCATGCTCTAGTCTCTGTAAAAGTAATTTCTTTAATGACATATTAACATAAGTTTTCACGTTCCCCTTTGCTTTCTCACACAAGAAAGGTCTTTTCCCAAAGTCCTCCTGGCCAGGACTTGTAACACAGCAGTGAGACTCCCCCATGGGAAGTCCCTCTCCTGCTTCTGTGGAGGAGGGAATGAGTACCTGACCACCTCCCCACCGACTACGTGCAAGTCCCAAGTTTGAGACCCATGCTGTCGCTCACTTAGGGTGCCTGCCAGTATGGCACCCAGCATGGCAAGGCAACTTGACTGTGTCTCGGTGGGAGTGAGGACACAGACAGACCTTCATGGAAATGCCTTTGGCCTTAAGGTGATCTCATCTTCCTTCATCAGATCAAGAAAAGGTGGACCATACAGAGACTCCATCCACCCCCCACCTCCCCCCCAGCCCCCCCACTCCTTCCCACAGTGAAGGGGGTTATTGGGAAACTTCAGAAGCTGCAACTCATGAGATTTCCACTGGCACTTTGCCTCTGAGAATGTTTTTACTTATGCGCAAATGATTGAGCTTTAATGAGTTTCTCATAATTTGTATGAGCAGTAACAGTATATTTTTTTGGTTCCTCTGCCAATAGTTCTTGCATTTTTTTTTGAAATTTTCATAAACGGTATTGGCCACTGCCAGGCTTAAACTTTGCACAGATGGGGGTGGACAATAACATTAAAATGCCTAAGCAATCAAATGTATTATAGCCTGCAGTTCTTCTTTAACATTTGGATAGGTGTGTGTTAACTTCATCTTTAAAAATTTAAAGGTGCTCTGTTAAAGAAGCTGAAAGATTAAGTCAGAGCGTCCTTCACATTCATAAAGATTAATAAATGAGGGGCATTCAGTGTCATCTTCAGTGCAATGTAAAGAGTAATATTATCAAAGTTATGCAGACATTCTACCTTTAATTCCACCTGTATTTACCATAACTTCCCACCCATATCTCATTAGTTCAATGTTATGATTTATTTGTGCAAGTCTGTTTTAAAACTAATGAATGATAGGGAATTAGAGAGTTCCAGCATTGATAGCAAGATTTTAAAAAACATTCAAAGCAAGAGTGAAGAATGCTATGCTCTTAGGAAATGAATTGATACTTACTGAAGCCCATGCAAATATTTAATTGATCTAACACAGATTAGTGAAGAAAAAGATAAGAAAAATAGTCTTATGGAATGGGCATAGGATTAAACACAAGGATTGCAGAAAGATACACTAGTATGAAGCTGCAAATAAAATTATTGCTTACCCAGTTTACATATTTGGATGTATGTATTTGGATGGATGTGTAGCCTTTGCTATACATTCTTACTGCACTGAGGTAAAATGTTCAAATAGAGGAGGCTAAAGTTAGTCTCAGAGGCTGGGGTAGCCACAGCTATAACTGTGAGAACAACAGGATTTTTTTAAGTTTGGGGACCAAACTTATATATGGATACAAGGTTGGGGACTTGTGTGTCCAGGAAAGTTTGCTTTAAGACGGCAAGCAGAAACAGAAGATTTTGATTTCTTTCAATGTATTAAATCTGCTCCTCAGATTTCTTTAACATACATTGATATTGGAAAGGAAACATCTAAAACAAAGGCTTACGTTCAAAATGAAGAGTGAAAAACAGTTGAGCTACCTGAATTTTGTCCAAATTACCCATTTTTCCAGTCAAAATTTCTTGCAACGTATGAGAAATTTTCTGAAGCTTTTCTGAAAGTTTTTCTGGAGACTGCAGTTTAAGGCAATTTTATTGTTTTCCAAGTTCCCAAACCTGCCATCAACTCAAAACTCAGGTCCAATTTAATTGGACGCTTAATTACAGGCACCCACAGGGTGGTTTCCTCGACTGCGGAGCCAGCCAGCTGAGACGGCCTTTCTTTGCAGTGCTGCCCTGGTAGAAAGCAGCTGAAGCCCCTCTGTGACCCCTGGGAACGGCAACAATAGAGATGATCAGTCATTGCACACACAGCTCGCCAAAGGATGACCACTTTGTTTCAGGTCTTTCTAGAAAACGGCTTCAGAGTTTTGCAAGTATTTTAGACTTAACATTTCTCAGGGTGTAGATTAAAAAAATGTGTTACTTGGAGTAACTGTGGAACAAATACTACACCTGGTGATTGCAGTGCTGGACACTGAAGCACAGAGGTTGAACACTGCAAGTTTTCCTACTGAGGCTGCTTGAATGCAAGAGAGTAGGAATTCTTCCTCCTCCCTCCTCAAAAATACCCCAAATCAATGGGATGGGGCCTTGTGCAAATGAAACATCATGTTTCATGTCAAAATGTACAACTGTTTTAATCTGGTTGAAGGTGAGGCTCTGAAGCTGATGTCAGATATGGCCTGTACTGAAAATCTGCAGGTCATTAAGCCGCCTGCAAAGTACGTTTTTGAGGTCCATTTTGGAATGTGGGTCGGAGGTCCTCTAGTTCTTGCTCTGAAGCCAGAAGCTGCAAGGAGGCTTGTTTGGGTTTTTTGTGAGATGCTTTATGGACTGTTGCTTGTGGCATGGGAACCAAGTCATTTTTCAGAAACTGATTGTGCTGTTGGCTCTGTGCTTTTCCTGCGGAGATTTGGACCTTATTTTACCTCTTTAGTTGTTTTATGGGAAGGAATCCTATTGAGAACACCTGGAGTGATACAATTACAGCATAAGCATTTAAAACAGTGGGTGTGCCTCAGCTTCCTGGGGAGCTGGGAAGAAGTCAGGGAGTGCATGAAGATTTTTTGGCCTGATTGCAAACCATTCGGGGTACTAGATGCCCTTTAAAGTTCAGTGGAAGTTTGAGCTTAGAACAGTCCCTTTTGGGCAACTGAAAGCAGACCTTTTTTGCTAAAGGTCCACAGCCCGAATGTGTGTTATTCTGGTAGCAATATGATGATGAACGTGCGAAGGATAGAGAGGGATAACCCAGCAGCCTCTGGCGTTCCAGTCCTTCCCTGTCCCTGCAACTTCCATTCTTGCAATGCTGCTAAATCCGCTTTACCCACTCAGAACTTGAGTAAACAGACTTTGTACTTGTGGGGAGTTATGTAGAATTTAAGAAAAGGTCTGAGTTTGTTGAATAGAGTTGGAGCAGTACTGGGGTATCTATCTTGGTGTCAAAGGTTAGATTTTGTTATATCCACGATAACGTTGGGAACTGACATACTGTAGCTTTTCTTGAGTGAACTGCTTTTTTAAGCGCTCATAGCAAGCTTAGGGATTGGAAAGTACAATACGTTTCAGTCCCCTTGTTGGGAAGTGCATCCTCTGCTACCTGTTCGCTGAGAAAAAGATTTAGCCCAGATAATAACCCAGGTAATTAATTTTAAGTTCTAAATTCACATACTTTGCCCTTTGTAATGCTGAGACAGAGATCGCTGGAGCAGAGGGATTATGGGCTTATTTGAATTACAAAGGCACTGACCTCAAGCAGCCTTTTAGTCAAATCTGTTGTTCCTATTATCACGTTTCTATGATATCAGTGCAAAGACATTGTGTCAATGCTGAGTTCAGAGGTTTACCTTATTTTAACAGTAGAGTTTGTCCATCAGGATATCACAGTTAGCCATCCTTCCACCCCTTTCCCCACATTCTCACCTTCTGCCTTGCATTGTCTCCAGTGGTTGTTAAGGAAAAAAAGCTGAATAATTTTCTGCTGGTGTAGCAAATGGAACTTTCTCCCTGCAAATGGATAAGCACCAGAGCTGGTGAGTGGTGAGGCAGGACCAAGACAACTGGGAATGGGGGCAAGAAAAGGGCAGGAAGCTGATGAATTGCTTCAGTCGTGGCACCTTCCCTTGAGTCTGCCTTGCTAAAGTTTCTCCATTTTGCATACAATATATTAGAGGTTGATTAGAACAGAAGCCTCCCGTGCGTCTCCCATGAGACCTCCTGACCAGCAGGTTACTGGTTGTTCTGGGTTGAGTGGGTCTTTCATGAAATGGAGACATCCCTATGAAAATGTTTGCTTCCAGCAAGCAAGCATTTCATGTTTCTTTTGTTTAAAAATCTGATTTCAGGGAGGATCTCCTACTGAGCCCTTGTCAATATTTTGTATTTTGCTTGCTCTGGTGAGACTCTAAGACTTTCCTTTCAGAATGAACCACAAACTTGTCTTTCAAACCTAAACAAAATCTCAGTACAGCTCCTTCCAAATTCTAGTTTAATCAAGGCTACGGTTCCTTGACTTCCCACTTCCAAGCACACACTGCTTGAGATGAAGCTCAGACACCCAGTTTGCTGCCCTTTTGAGTAAAATAGAAAAGAAAGAAGTAGTTCCTGTAGCATAAGGAACAACTAATGAAAAGAAGAAAGAAAGTGGGAAGGCTGAAAATGAGTAGTGGGACAGACAGTGTAAAAAGCATTCAATCAGATTAAAATCTAACTAAAATCTCTACCTGCAGCTGCCTTTCAATTTAGCTATTCTTGCTTGCTGTCAGTTGGTGCAGACTTTGTTTCTGCTGGCTATCTTCTGTTTTGTTAACAATTCTTCTCCCAGTCAAGCCTGACCTACCTGTATCTCCCTGCTTGCTTCATCCCAGGGCTCTCTTGGCAGAAGTTTTGGCAATAAGAAGCCAAATAAGCAATTGTGTGTATGAGGTGTGAATCGACTTTGCTTCAGCAAGTTCAGAATGCCTCGCGAACTCATTCGGTGCTATTCACACAAGGTTTAGGCAGAGTTTACTTTTGAAGTAAATACTAAAGTGAAATGAGGTACAGCTCTGTCTTTGAATGCAGAGCATTATTTTACACCTCGTTAGGCCTATTTTTCCTACTAATACAGCAGTGGCAATTGGACAGAGGAAAGACTGATGGGACGAACAAAAGTGGTGTTCCTTTCCTGAGCTGCCAAATCCACTCTGTAAATGTAGGCATTAAACAAACAAAAAAAAAAAGACCCCAAACCACATGGCAGAAGACAGGCCTTCCAAGGAAAAACCTGCACTACAGCAGTTTGCACAAGCTTATGCATCTCTATTTAATGTTTCAGACCCTCCTTTCCCTGGACATCAGGAGAATCATGTCTGTGTGCAGCTAATTTGCTGTTTCACTTAGATTTCCTCAAGGAAATACACAAAATAGGATAATTGTGATTGGATTTTTTTTTTCTGCTTTTGAAAATTTGAAGTTTTTATAAATGTTGAAAACAATTTGATCATGTTACTTAGCAAGGTCTTTATTTAACCTCCCTTAAGTAAGAACACTTATGCTTGTTTTAGGCCCTGCTGGTCCTAGCACAAGCTTATGCTGCGACAGTTATCACGGGGGAACTGTCCCAGGCACATGTCTGAGATGCCCTGTGAGAATAAATTGTGTAGGAGAGGAAACTTATCCTTACTTACCACTCCACACAAGCTGCTGGCCCCTTGTCCAGAAGATTTAAGAGTATTACAATAACTGACAGTATTGAGATTCCTTTTTCCAGGGGTATCATACAGCAAATGGTTCAAGTGGTATCTCCCATCACTACCTGCATCATGGTTCTGGCATCGGCTAAGTCTGAGTACACCAGCACAAGAAAGGAGCCACAGAATGTGAGCTGTTCCACACAAAAATGTGCACAGCTTTCACAGATGCATCAATACTGCTGTAGATTTACTGATGCTCTATTTTGACCTAATAATGAGAACGCTATGGCTTTTGAATACCCCTTCTTTTTTTTCCCCGTAGAAGCAGCTTTCTAGTGCTACCCCTTCATACCCTGTTTTTCTTGCCTGCAAGAGTAAGATTTAGCTGCTGATACAGAATTCTAAAAGGCTTGGGGGTAACGGAGAGAATTAAACATTCCTCTTCCAGCTGCTGCAGTTCACAACACTTCTGACAGTTAAAATACATCACACATTCTCTTGTCTGTTTAATATAAACAATTAGTATTTTAAGCAGAGTCCAGAATCAACCCCAAATAGGAGGATTCAGGCAGTCAGTTCAGATAGGAAACTAAGCAGTGTCCTAAATTTATATAAAAGTAGTTTGCAGTTAGTTCAGCCTATGCCTAACATACTGTTTACTGCAGCATGTTAGACTGTGGAAGCTGAGAGACCAATGGCTTGTCTTCTGGGGAAGAAGGTTTAATTTTTCATCTCAAAATTATTTTAGCACAGCTTTTTTATCTGAAATTTTAATCATGAAATATAAAATGAAGGGGGGGAAATCAAAGTTAGAATAAGGTATTTTCATATAATGAATTTTTTGAATAATGATACATTTTAATTAACCCAAGACCAGTTTTGGAGGAAAGCCTGTTTAAAGAGAAATTCCCTTTTTCTTTTTTTCCATTCTGGGATGAAGACATTTGAAATCGCAAAACTCATTGAAACGAACAAAAAAATCTGACTTCTCTATAGGTTTATTTCCTTTGAGCTGAAGTAAACCTGAAGTAACAGAAAGGCTGTAATGCACATTTAGTTTTAGTATAAAAGCAACATTGTGAGAATAGTAGCAATCTTTATAGTTTTAGGAATTCTACCATGATCTCTACGAAGTGCAATTTGCTAATATGAGAATTTTTAATAAAAAGGTTAGAAACTGAAAAAGCTCCTTACTCTTTACAAAAGGCATCCAGGATGCAATGCTGTACATATGTAGAACCCTTCTTTTTTGAGTCTAGATGATGCATGGCTCCATAACAGAGAGGAGGTAACATTCTGTGTAATATTGCTTCATACAGGTGGTCTTGAAATTCTCTGTACCTAAAGTTGAGGTCCTTGTGGGCATGCGGATCTCCCTGGAAAACTCACTGACAACTTTTTCATGGCCAAAACTAAGCATGCACCTCACTGTGAAGCTGGCCCAAGACTAGCTATCATTTAGGATTGAAGCCTCTAGCAACTCAGATGGGTAAAATATCTAATAGGAATAGGAAGCATTTAGCCTCACTTCTGGTTGCCAGGGAGGAAGCTAAATTTTAGGTTATAAACTTTTACTTCAATAACTTTCTCTGTATTCCTCTGCATTGGTTAGTGGCTTGATTGCACGGGGTCTACAATAGTGCAAATAATGAATCATAAATAAACAGCTTCCCAACTTTGCAAAAGGAAGCCAGGCAATTAATTTCTTTTAAATTGAGACTTCGTCTAAAATGAAACAGTCCCCTCAGACCCCCACGGCAGCTTCTGCAGCCATCAACTCAGTTTGCATCTTTAAAGAAAAAAAGGAGCAGGACACAGGGAGTAAAAATGAAAACAGCTTCAGGTTGTTCAATTTCCTGTTTGTTTAAATTTGTCCTTCCTGACATGCAGATTCATCACACTCCTTTCCTGGTGACTACTTCATTAGATTAGTTTAGTTAGGTATTCAGAGGGATTTTTATCTTCTGACTCATAAAATTCTTGTATTCCCCTAAGAATTTCCTATGTCTGACTGGAATTTTATGTCTTTGTAGTTTTAGCTGGACTCCTTGAAAAAGTTTCTTTTTAAATGACTCTGCTTTTGAGGTCTCCAAATAACATCTAAGGAGCTATATCAGAGCCTGATTCCTGCTTTTCAGGAAACTGATTCGTGCCAGCACTTCACCTCTTAAAATTTTAATCAGAAATTTTTCTTAATCTTTTAAAACTCTTTCTTTCCCGACAGTGTTTCCCTCTTGCTGCCCATGCCCTTTCCAGGTGTCCACTGTGGAATATTTTTGTCCAATTCCGAAAATGCACCCCGGTGGCTCAGAGTGCAAGCCTGCAAGCCTGTCTCATCAGGTTTTCATCACTCACTCGCTATAAAGCGAAGAGCTAAGGTTACAAGTATATTGGACCATTTAGCAGTTGGTGAGAAATGCCTTTGTATGTCCCGTCCCTGTCTTTTTTTAGTTCTTTTTGAGGAGGGTGATGGCCAGGTTAGGCTGGAGCCCTGGTGTGTGCTTCTCTGAAGGGTTCAGTGCATTGAAGGTGATGCTCTTTGACATGTGAGCTCCAGAAATGTGTGGAGTGACCGTGGTGCCAGCTCGCCTGCGTGTGCTTCCAGAGCTTCCTCTGCGTTCCAGGATGTGGGGAATGATGGCGCTTGAGCTGCCTTCGGCTGTCCCTGCTGGGTGGCACCTTTGAATGGCTTCTAACAGGAGGAAACAAGACGGCAGAATGACACCGTGCTTGTTTTCCAAAAGTCTGTGTGAAAAAAAGCAGAAAAAAACACCCTCATCACCCCTCCTGGGTTCAGTGGCTTTTCTTCTTACCTCCCCCCCACCCCCCGTGCGTGGCTGCGGCTGCAGCTCCCAGACAGGCGCCCCGAAACGCGGCTTTAAAACAACCGGCGCGTGTATTTATTACTAAGGTTACTTCCCCGGCGTATGTTTGCTGATGGAATCAGCAGGTGGAGACACGAACACGGCTATGCGCCGCTGCCGGGCCCTCCCGGCCGACCCCCGCCCTGAGGCGGCAGCCGGCGGGGAGGAGCCCCTCGAGGGGCCCGGGCTTCCCCCCCGGCTGCGCCGGGCCGCTCCCTGCGGCCGGAGGGCCTTCTCCTACCCCGGTGGCTTTCCAGACCCTCGGCGGTAGCAGCCCTCCCGGAGGTGGTGGGAAGGGGGGGAACGGCAGGGGGTTACACATCCCCTTCTCCCTCGAAAGCCATGGCCTGCGGGCACTTGGTCACAGAATCATCACATAACGGCAGGGGTTGGAGGGGACCTCTGGGGATCACCCTGTCCAACCCCCCTGCCAGAGCAAGTTCGCATGGAGCAGGTTGGACAGGTATGTGTCCAGGTGGTTTTTGCCTACCTCCAGAGAAGGAGACTCCTCTCTGGGCAGTCTGTTCCAGTGCTCTGTCACCCTCTAAGTAAAGAAGCTTTTCCTCATGTTGAGATGGAATTGCCCGTGTTCCAGTTTGTGCCTGTTGCCTCTCGTCCTATTGGTCGGCGCCACTGAGAAGAGTCTGGCCCCATCCTCTTGACACCTGCTCCATAAGCATTGGTGAGATGCCCTCTCAGTCTTCTCCTGGCCAAACAGACCTAGGTCTCTCAGCCTTTCCTCATAAGAGAGATCCTCCAGACCGCTGATCGTCTTCATAGCCCTCCACTGGACTCTCTCCAGCAGTTCCTTGTCTTTCTTGAACTGGGGAGCCCAGAACAGGACACGGTACTCCGTATGTGGCCTCACCAGAGCAGAGCAGATGGGGAAGATGACCTTCCATGTTCTTCCTTTCCCTCCAGGATTTTCATTTGGGAGATGCACCTGTTTTTCACGTTCAGAGCATTGGAGCAGCCAGCATGCCTGACTGCTGGCCCACACCTCTGTCTTGCTGTGTGAGGGCAGTGGCCTTACTGCGCCCAGGCCACCAGGGCCACGCTGAGCGCAGACACCATGGTCTGCACCCCAGCAGCGGAGTCAGGACATCTGCTCCACCTGGGCAGCTGAATGGGCCCAGAGGAGAATGCCCAGGGACATGCAAATACCAAGCAGCTCTCAGTGTTACAGAAGAGAACGTACAAAGAGTGGCCATAGCTGATGGTATGAATTGCAGCTACGGCTGGTCCAGTGCTGTGGTGGGCACTGTGTGATGGAGACAAATCCCCATGAGTATGGAGGAGAGTTTTCCTTGAGATACCTATTAGAGGACTGCATTCCCACTCCTAGCATCTTGCCTCTCCAGTTTTCTCTTGCACATTGGCCCATTTTCTTTTGCCGATTCTCTCTAAATCTTCTCTTTCTTGTCCTCTTGCTTATTACATCAGGTTTCATTTCCAAGCCAATTACTCCTTTTTACGTATTTCTTTACCTAGAATAGCGTAAAAGAAAACAAGTCCCTGAGTGAGTTGGATGTTTATAAACCAATGTTACTTGTCTGCAAGAACATGTAGTGAGTATAATTGACTTCCACTGTGACCATTTGTACTGTGCCTAATTACAAGTGCTCTTAACTTAGGTTGAAAATAACTTACATGTCTTGAGCAGTATGTGTACAGTACATTTGTTTGGTTTAAATTATTTATTGAAGTAAAAAATATAATAGAAGGCAAACATAGAAGAAAAAGAAGAAATCAAAGACACGGTCATGTAAGGAATAGCACAGGCACCAGAGCAAAGAAGAGACCTGTGCTGAGCTGACGTGTGCAGCAGACATGTTAGTGCTTGCTCAGTTTTGGGGTGATTCCAGAGACAAGCTGGGCTTCCCCCAGCAGAGCACTAAAGGAGAACTGTTCCTCATGAGGTTGTCTTTAAGTAGTTGGCCATTTCTTGCCTTGGACCGTCTCACCAGCTACATAGTATGGCTGTGAAAAGTTTTGCTTTGAAATCTTTCTTGAAAGAAAATACAGGGTTTAGCAGAAAAGGCATGCTTTGCTTTAGAAACTGTAACAGAAAGCAAAACAGAAGGTGAACATTATAATCTGAAATACGAACTTTTCCTTTTCAATAGTTTCAGTTTCTAGAAGTTTTCGAAGTACAGCTGAAGTTTTCCACAGAAAACTTAAAGGAAAAGGAGTGTGTGGGAGTGTGTGTGCACATGTATATTGTTTTTGTCAGGCTCTTCTGTGAAGAAAGGTCTTTATTTTCTAGTCAGCATGATTACCTGCCTCCTTTTGTTTGGATAAGAGGTTGTTAAAAAGATTTAAACCTGCCCCCATACCAACACTAACTCCAAACAATCTAACCCCACAAATCATTCCTTTTTTCTTCTTCTGGGATTTTCTGCAGTGCCTATAGCTGTTGCATCCTTTTGTGCAGGACACAGTGTTCAACTGAGTGTTATAGACACAAAGTCATATGCAGAGGGCAATGTAAAGTTACCCTGGGCACCTTCACCTCCCAGGTGAAGGAGGGCTTCATGGCAAGGTTCCTTGCAAGTCTTGACAAGCCTGTAGCTCATGACAAGATGTTCCTACACTGGGATGAAAATCCTGCTGAGGAAATGTATCTATTTTACGGACTACGTTAGTGGATAAACTGTAATATTAGGCAAAGAGGAGGCTTTTGCTCTCCACTGCTTCATGGTGGCTTCAGAAGGAGGCATACCCCACTTTCCTGCAGAGTCTTGTCCTGGGGCCAAGTGGCCCCTGCAGCAGACCTGGTGGTTTGTGGCTCTGGTGGCTCTGTCTTCACCCTGCTGTTCAGTACTCTATTCTGTCAGCCTTTGACAGACACTGGCATCTGCTAACTGCCCCAGTTTTGGCCCAAATCATGACAAGCTTTCCGTGATGGCCAAGAAGATTATGTCATTTCATCATTTGTGACCAAGTTCCCTCACTAAGACATCTCATTCAGTATCTAAAGTAAACAGAAGAAAGGGAGCCTTTGTCTTTTTTTTTTTTTTTTTTTTTTTTTTTTAAATAAGTGTAATAACTCTTTCCCTTGTTTCAGAACTTTACAACTGCAATGAGAGCCTATTTGTCCAGCTATAATGAGGAGGGTGCTTGTCTCCTGAAGCATTCAGTGCTGGAGGCACTGCAGAAGGAGGCTCAGTAGAAGGAATATAACTGCAACAGGAAGATAGGACAGTCATTTGCGCTTTTTTGAGTTCAAAATAATTCTGTCAGTATTCCACCTCTGTAGTTTTAGTTTTAGTCTGTGTAACTGAGTTGGGGCTGTTCTTTACAAAGTTTATTTCCCAGACATGCATAACAATACTAGAGGAAAGTATTTCAACAAACAAACTATGGATGTTCACTTGAAACACCCCATGACAAATTTTTCAAATATGTACTTCATCTGTGACTGCTGCTCATTTCAGTGCCAGATGCTGATTAGTACAAGGTTGCATTTGCTGGTGGTTTTTTTTTACTTTCTCTGTGAATACACTGCATTAGGATTCCAATTTTGTCAAATCATTTCCATCATAAGGCCTGCCAGCTCTACTGCTATCCTGATTTACTCATCTTTGTATGAAAGCTTCAGTTATTTTAGTGAAATACACAGATAACTCATAGGTATAATGATTGGAGGATATTTTGCAGTATATGAATTTGCTTTACCAATACTGCTTTTGGAAGGAAAACAAAAACATTTATTGAAGTTGAATGCTTTGGACTGAGGTTACTAGGTCAACAGTAAATTTTAAAAACTATTTGAAGCATTTCTTGATGGCATTGAAAAATTATAGCTTAAGGTTACACTGCTTCACACGATTCTGTTTGGTTCCTTTGATGCTGAAGATCTACAGCTGACTTATGTGTAAGATATATTTTTAAAAGCATTAGCTGTGATTTAAAGTAACAAGAGACACCGTTCAGATGAGGGGAGAAACCCATCCTTTGGGAGGAAATGAGTTAGGTTCAGTTGTTTTGTTGAACCTGAACCAAGAAATAAACCATTAGTAACTCAATCTTTGTAAGAAGGCTTGAGGAAGATCCTGGCTCCTGCCTACCTGTTGATTTTAGCACCAGCCCGGACGTTGGAGATGTCAGGATTGTTACAGAGGAAGGCTCTAAAACAGCCGGCTTGTATTTAGCAGTATTTTAGATCACAGTGAAAAGACTAAGGAAGCAGCTAGGGTGATAGTGGTATTGTGATATAGTTATTAATTGCTAAAGAGAGCCGGCCCTATGCTTTCATTGCTCAGAAACATCAAGGGCACTCTTGTTCTGAAAAATGCAGATGTCAAATGAAATTTTAGATGCAAAGTTTCAGATATCCCTTAACTATAATTTTACATAAATATAACCTCCTACCACTAAGGAAGAAGTAAATCTGGATTGCATATGCTGTTTCATAGTAAGTTGTTTTGATGCTCAGAGTGCTCTAGTGGAAGAAAACAAATACCACCTTTATTTATGGCTTTCACTTTTTTATTTCCCAAGTGAAGAAACATGAAGAAAAAAACAGATGATGATTGTCTCATAAAAGCTGCTATTAGAAGTTCAATTGTTTCCTAAAATTCACTTCCCGCACTGTTCTGTCAGAGTGGTATTCGCCTGCTGTGGTAGCCCAACTTTTTATTGTTAGAGAGAGGTAGCATGTTAAAGATAAGCCCTCTCTTTTATTTTTCATTCCATAATTAAACTTCATTTTGTCTTTGTTACGGCCTTGAACCTAGCCACCACTCTGACGCTCTGCATGTTCTGCCATGTCATCCTTCTTATATCTGGACGGTGCTGGAAAGGACTGACTGTTTTTTTTCCAGTGGAATACATATCTGATGTAACGTCATTTGCTGGAGAACATTTCTGCACCTGATTCTGTTTCTAGCTACATTTGGGTAGATTAGATGAATCACTGAAAGTAGTGTTACCTGATGGTAAAATATTTTTAAGTAAGAATATTTATTGTGCATTCATCGTCATGGAGATATTATGAAAAATAACCCAGGATGTTAGCCAAAAAAAGCCCTATATCTGCACAGGCTTTCTACATAATAGCAATACGTCACTTTGTAGTTCTACATTAAACTTGTACGTGAGAAGTTACAGCTGTGGATGCCTGTGTCTTTCAGATTCTGTTTCAATAAACCTGTGAGAAAGAAAAAAGTGAAGGCCCTTCAGCTTTACAGCAGTTTCAAAGCAGAAGCTTTATTACCTTTTTTTTAATCCTATACGCTTTAGATTTTTACACAGACATAGCTTCTCATTGAAGATAAATGATGAGACTCTATCTTAAAAAGCCTTTGGGTTTTCATTAATCCACATTAGGTTAAAAGGGAATCAGAATTCTAAAAATACAGGACATCAGAGAAACAAGGTATTTTTCAGGTCAAGGTCCTCTTTTCCATCTGGTGCCATTTGGTAGTTCTAACATCTTCCATCTCCCCCTACTTCTCCATCTGTAAATAACTCACTGAAGTAAATGCTTGGAATAATTACAGCAAAGAATGATAAAATGCAGGTTGAACTTAATCTCTTTGGGATCTAAAATGAAAAACATAACTACAGACATCACAGTTATTGAAAAACTGTGGAGGTCTTCAGTCGGCAGGTGTATGAAATGGGAATAATGTCAGAGCATTAGATGCTTTGGGATTGCAATTGTGCTGTTCAAAAAAATGTCAAAAGGAATGTTAGTTCAGGAGAGGGGAAAAAATAGCCTAGCAGGGCCGATTTTCAAAAGCAGGCTGCCGTTTTGTCTCTGCAAATAATTATAGACTCATATTTTAATGGTTATATGTGCAAGTGCTTGCATTCATTTCTATGGAAGTGGGGACCTAAGTACAACAAAATGTGTGCAAACTTGCAAAACTGGGAGGAGGTTTGAGATGTTTCTAAAACTGATCAATCAACAACTGGACTGCTTTCCAAAACTTTATGGGAACAAAATGTCTGTCTTTTTTTGTGTGTGTGAGGTCAGCATTGCCCGAAGAAGGAGTCCTGGAGTAGCCTACAAGATAAGGTGCTTGAGAACTTCCTGGGTTAAGGTGAAAGAAACAATCTGCTTCTGCTGGGCTTTCGTATCTGTGCCAGGAATGCACAAAGGGGGCTGGACCGCGGGCACACTGTTTGCTCACACTGCTTTTACTCAGCCACTGCAACTGCTTGGGCACCTCAGTTTAAGGAGAAGACAAAATGTTGAGTCTTTCAGCTGCCTGGGACTGCTGTGTGTTGTGGTGGTACCCACCTGGAGCCAGCTGCCTGCATGGGTGCCCGCCTTAGGTGGCTTGTTAGTAATATAGACTCAATCAGGTACCTAGAATAGGGAGGTCTGAAAGTGAGAAAGAAGATGCCTCTTTTGAATGGTCTGAAACCCTCTGCCCAGGGCTGCAAAAGCAGCATCCAGCGTAGGCTACCAAAGCCAACTTTTCCTTTCTTCCCTGTTCGCTCCTGCTGCCCAGGGCAGTACCAGGCCATCTCTGCTCTGAAGAAAACTGTCTCTGACGAAGAGGCATGAACCGCTGTCTCCCCTTTGCCAGAATAGGGACCTTTATGAAAAACAAAAGGTTTTGTTTTAGTGAGGGGGTGTGGGGTGAATTTTAGAACTGCTGTGCAGCTTTTACAAAATATTTGGGGGATGTCTCAGGCTGAGGCAGAACGGGACATGACTCAGTGTGTGTGACACCCAGCAGCATAAGGTCCTTTCTATTACTCATGCAGGATGGAGCGGAAAAGATCTGTCAGTAATGTTCAGTTTACACATGGTTTTCACTTAAGTACTTGACAGGAGGAAGTTTCATTCCTTTATTTAGTGTATTTTAGATCCAAGAAAGGATACTTGCTGTATATCTGCAAAACTATTCATCTCCGTGGCTGGCTCATTAACGTACCAGAAACTGGGCCTTAGGACAAGGCCATGTAAAGGGTCCTCAGAGTCAGCACAAACACAACGGACTCTTATTTTACAGTCCTTTTATATTGCCAGTGTGATGCAAAGTGAATGTGAAAATAAGAATGAGCCCATTTTGGATGTCTATAACGTGATAAAAATTGCTGACCATTACTGTGCCATATCCTTCCTCAAACTAAACTTGACATTCAAGGATAAATGTACTCACAAATCTTAGCTGCTGTTCACACACACACACAAACACACACACAAACACACAAAATGCAAGTCATTTGAAGTTGTTCACACAGCTGAGAGATTCCTCCCACCCCCGTCTCATCTCCTGCAGTTACCCTCTGCCCCTTTCCACCAGCAGCTGTTTTTTTCTTCCTAGCTGTTACATTTTACCATCCTGCCAAAGACAGTGGCCCTACTCCTGCTGCCCATCAGGTGTGGTGAGCTAGACCTGACAGAAAGCCATCCCCCAGGGAGGTCTGAGTCTCAGCACCAGAGTTTGCATAGAGTTTCCTCCAGCACTCAGTCTCTGCAGTGCTAAGGGCTCAGCAGAAGCAGAAGAGATCCAAAATGGGCCTCTTCCCCACCATTCATAGAATCATAGAATGGTTTGGGTTGGAAGGGACCTCAAAGATCATCCAGTTCCAACCCCCCTGCCATGGGCAGGGACACCTCCCACTAGAGCAGGTTGCTCAAAGCCCCATCC
>JAOTQQ010000001.1:36153494-36168376 GCA_026546715.1 Gallinago undulata
CCCTGGGCAACCTGTTCCAGTGTCTCACCACCCTCACTGTAAAGAATTTCTTTCTGGTATCTAATCTAAATCTCCCCGTTATAAGGTCTCCCTGGAGCCTTCTCTTCTCCAGGCTGAACAGCCCGAGCTCTCCCAGCCTGTCCTCATAGGAGGTGCTCCATCCCTCTGATCATCTTCGTGGCCCTCTGCTGGACCCATTCCAACAGATCTATGTCCTTCCTGTGTCAAGGACTCCAAAGTTGGACACAGTATTCCAGGTGGGGTCTCATGAGTGCAGAGTAGAGGATGCAGAAGCACCTCCCATGACCTGCTGGCCACACTTCTCTTGATGCAGCCCAGGATGTGGTTGTCTTTCTGGGCTGCCAGTGCACACTGCCGGCTTATGTTGAGCTTCTCATCTTCCAACACCCCCAAGTCCTTCTCCTCAGGACTGCTTTCTAGCCATTATCTGCCCAACCAGTATTTGCCCCTGGGATTGCCATGCCCCAGGTCCAGGACCCTACACTTGGCTTGGTTAAACTTCATGCGATTTGCACAAGCCCACCTCTCCAGCCTGTCCAGGTCCCTCTGGATGGCATCCCTTCCCTCCAGCATGTTGACCACACTACTGAGTTTCGTGTCATCGGCAAACTTGCTGAGGGTGCGCTCTACCTCACTGTCCATGTCTCCGACAAAGATGTTGAACAGCACTGGTCCCAGTACGGACCCCTGAGGAAACCACACTCCACACTGGCCACCAATTGGACATTGAGCCATTGACCAGAACCCTTTGAGTGTGGCCATCGAGTCAGCTCCTTATCCACTGAATGGTCCAGCCATCAAATCCATTAGTTTCCAATTTATAGACCGGTATGTCATGTGGGATAGTGTCGAACGCTTTGCACAAGTCCAGGTAGATGACATCTGTTGCTCTGCCCTTGTCCACCAAGTCTGTGGCAGTATCATAAAAGGCCACTAAATTTGTCAGGCACGATTTGCCCTTGGTGAAGCCGTGTTGGCTGTCTCCAATCACCTCTTTATTTTCCATGTGCCTTAGCAGAGATTCCAGGAGGATCTGCTCCATGATCTTTCCAGGCACAGAGGTGCGACTGTCTGGCCTATAGTTCCCTGGGTCTTCTTCTTTTCCTTTTTTGAATATCAGGGTTATGGTTCTTTTTCCAGTCTGTGGGAACTTTACCAGACTGCCATGATTTCTCAAATATGATGGAAAGTGGCTTAGCAACTTCATCCACCAGCTCCTTCAGGGCCTGTGGATGGATTTCATCAGGTCCCATTTCATCAGGTTCCCTTATGCACCTTCAGGTTCCTTAAGAGGTCTCGAACCTGATCATTCCTGCAAAAGCGTGCCCTTTCCAAGCAGCCAGCTAGCCTTCAAAGGCAAGCTGAAGCTTTAATGGACAACTAACAACAGTCTAAAATGTAGAGGGAGTCAGCTGTTTCGTAGCTGTATGGTGGGAGGGAGGCAGGCACTCAGGAGGACAGGAATGGAGCAGCAGCAGCCAGTGAGACAGCAGGAGAAGAAGCCTGGGGCCTGCAAAGTGGAGGCCACTGCTGGATCATTCACCACTTGCAAAGACAGAAATAGCATGTGAAGAGTCCACAGGGGCCTGACTGGCTGTCTACGTTGCTGGGAATTGCCTGATGTGCAGGCAAGAAGGCTGCTTCTACAGCTTGTTCCTGGGTGCTTTTGAAGCAGAGAAAATGGCCAGAGAAGGCTTAGCAAACTATCAAGTGGGCTTTAGTCCCACTTGATAGTCCCAAGTCCCTTTAGCTCAGGAGGAAGGAAATGAGACAGCAGAGGGTGATTGATTGTCCTGATGAGCTTGGCTCATCAACTCAATGAGCAGTTCACTTGTCTTCCTCTCAAGGTCAGCAGAGTGACAGTGTGTCACACTGTGCCCTTCAGGACCTTTTCTGTGGCAGAGTTTGCTCAGTTTTCAGTTGACCCTCATGGAGTTACTAGTTTGTCACAGTGATGCTGGTGCCTGGCCTGCCATGTCACTGAAGAAAAGATGGCTTGACTGAGAGTTAAAAGTCCACACTGTGGAGGCATAGTCTGCTTTCTAGTCCCTGTCTTGGGGACTAGACTTGACTGTCACCATATGTGACAGTGGTGGAACATGTGTCATGTGTTGCGTGAACTGACAGCCTAAACTGAAGTCACTCCAGTTGGGTACAAAGGCTACTTTAGGAGGAGCTTGCCTGTTTATATAAGTTTCAGATGACTTCATTTTTTAAAAGTGCATGGAGTGCATCCAAAGCAAATAATTTTTCTGTGGTGAATGGGAAGACCAAAAGGAAAAGTCTGGAGAAAGGAGGATGGATGGTCTTTCTTTAATGTCAAAGCTGACATAAACACGTCTCCTCCAAACCCTTCTCACAAGATAATTTTCTCAGCAAGACACAGATTGCTTCAATCTCTGTGTAGCAGCCTTTGAAGCTTCCCCTTTATTGCTGTTATGGAGGAGGCAGGGTTGTCTTTGAGAATTTCTGCAGCACTGAAGTGTTCCTCCTCCAAAGGCTTTCAAATGGTCAGATAGTTGGTTCCTCCAAACAGCTCCCTCTTTGGAACTTCTCTGCCATCACACAAGGGCAAACTCATATGTCTGTTTTGCAAAATTGTGAAATTAAAAAACCTAACAAGGCTTCATTAAAAATACTCCAACCAGCTCTATGTAAGGCCTCAATTTTTGTTAGACAGTGGCCCCGCTAAGAAGATGACGAATAGTGTTGGAAAGGAGCCACCAATTAGGAAACATCAATTTTTCTGTCAACAGGATAATCCCTTTTGCAAAACTTGTCATAAGTTTATTCCTCTTCTGTTTATGAAAGTATTTGTTTGGCAAAATTATTTTGCATGAGAGGAAGAATTTATAAATTGTTTTTTTACGGTTGTCATTGCTGCACTGTTTTGAGTTCCTGTCTTGTGGGATATTTTCCGTGTTCAGAGTTCTTGTCCTGTCTGTAACTCTTCCATTTGCAATACTTCTGGGGAAAAAAATTACTTACTTCTGCAGTGAGTTCTGGGATGGAAACACTTGTGGTGGTAGTAGGCACCTTGGGAACATAGGACTTGGGGCTTGCAATGCCTTCAGGCTGCAAGCTTAAGAATACTACTGTATGGATGTTCCCAAAAGGAAGAGAAATGAGTTTAAGAGCATTTCTTTCTTAAAAAATTGTGCCTATTATGCTTGCATCTTCATAAGTGTTCTTCCCTATTTAACGGTTTAAGATGCAACTGAAGACATAACAGATTTTTTTTTCCAGTTTGCACACTCCTTTACCCACATTCAGAAAAGTTGATAGCTTCCACACCTCCTTTTACTGTATAGGGAATTTTACTCACTTTACTTACGGGAAGCTGTATACATCCTTTATTCATCTGCATGCAGTGATTCACAGCTGCTGCGGTGTTTCTTAATAGCTTATTGCATGTCATTTTATGAACTCATCAGTGGCAAATGCTTAACAGATATTAGAAGAAGCAAGAAAGTTCTGTATTCGTGGGCATATGTGGAATACAAGAGTGCAAGAGCTGCCTGTGCATGTTACATTTGGCAAGAGACTGAATTGAGGAGGACAGATAGCTTGTGGGATTTCAGATGGGCACTGGTAGATGTTGACATTACCTGAAAGCCTACCCGGTTCTTATGTGGGAACCCAGCTTCAGGAAATGGAGCATATGATGACAGGTTTTTGAGGCATGGCTGAAAAGTTACAGCTGTGTAATGGGTATCTACTGGGACACCTAATAGACCTGCATTGGTCTTTTTACCTGTGTTGTGGAGAGGGGGAGACTCGGCATGGAATCGTTAAAAAGAGTGGAGGGTCATTATTTAGATGATAAGCGGCCATTACTGGGAGATCTAGTGTACACCTCATCATCATCTGGTGTCAGGTCATGCTACTTTCAGCTCAGCTAGCAGCTGTGTCGAACATACGTGTTAATGAGTGCAATTGTTTCATCCTGGATGCAGACCACATGCAGACCATCTACTAGTGTCTAATATAGGCGCAGTTATGACTCCACCTGCCCATGGCTGACCTGAAACACTCATTACTGTTTTGAAACTCGACACAATAGTAGTCATCTCACTGCCTCTAATGTGTGATGGGTCAGTGTCTGAGCACATCCTTTTGGCTCTGACCATGCCTTGGTGAAAGCAAAGGTTAAGGCAGATTTTGGGGCTCTAAATTGCAACTTTCCGACTCTTTTTTAAGGTACTTTTACACTACAAAAGCAAAACCACTTGTGTTCCATAGAGTCTTGCTGTTTGTCTTCAGAGTAGAATTTTTGTTTTTTTAAACTGATGGCGAGGCTGAATCTGAGTTACCTGAGCAACCACCTTTGTGCCTGAGCTGAACTGCTATGATTGCTTGTGGTGGAGTGCAGGAATCTCTACTGAGATGGAAAATGCGCAGCTGGTGGCAGCTTAGTCTTTGCCTGTAAACAACTTTGTATTTAGGGCAGAAATTTTCCAAAGTACCTAAGCGATTTAGGATCCAAAATCTTCATTTCAGTTATTTGCAGGCTCTGTAATGAGATAAAAAATTGTCAAAGTGTGATTCATACTTGCATTTTACAATGCCATCTGCCACCAAGATGCCAGCTTTTCTTACTTACCTTGTTCCTTTTTTCCAGGTTGGCCTTCTTTCTATGATGTGATCAGTCCTGATGTAGTTACTTTCAATGATGATTTCTCCTACGGGATGCATCGGATTGAAATATCCTGCAGTCAGGTTAGTTTATAGCACACACAGACCATTCCGATGGCAAAAGCTGCAAAAATCATTACAGTGTGCTGTACTTTCCCTAAGATTTGCAAACATTTCAGTTCCATTAAATAGTAATCACTGTGAGGGAGCACAATGGGTCGTAGGTATAACAGCTGGGTGGAACGAGCTGAAGGCACAAAGGGCTCTTTGGAATTGTTGTCTCGTGTGAGATTTAACAGAGCAGATGTAAATGGTTGGACTCGGTGCTGAGTCTACAAAAATTATCTTCCTGAAGAGGGTCCCTTCAAAGGAGCTCCTGAGCCTGAGCCTGGCCAACTGACTCCACACGTGAGCAGTTGAGAGGGAAGTCGAAAGCAGTGGAGCGGCTCTGGGTGTGCTGATTCCATCACTGCGCATTACTCTGCAGCCCTGCTAACTCGTTCCCAACAGCCATTCCCAGCGCAGTCCCCATGGCTGCCCCAAACAAGCCCATCTGCCGTAATAATGAAGTCAGTAGTCATTCAAAACATGCCCAAATTTTCTGTTATCTGTCTTGTTCTACTTGTTCTCTCATCCTTTGTGCTGCCCTCCTCTCTGCAAAGGGAACTGCATATTCATTACCTAGGAAAGGGAGAAGCTGCTGCATTGGTGTTCAGCAGACAACCAGCAGCTTGCAGTCCTCTACCTGCTCAAACTCCTCCTGAGAGGAGCAGCAGCTTCATTTGGGAAGTGATAATTTGCTGTTCTTCTTCCACAGTATTGGTGTGGGGATGACTGATTTCATCCCTGATGGTATGCATCCTTATAGTCAGTCAGTCCCCATATATAAATGCTCAGAGTCAGTTAAGAAGCTTCTCAAGCAGAGGCAAGATTGCCTTTATGGAGAATCCATTATCTTCAGTCTGGGTAGAGGTTTTGGCTCAACATGTTAATGGCCAAATCAGCGTGTCTGCTAGTATGTCGTGTGTACTATGTAATTCTGTAGTTTTTACATTGATGACATGCTTTAGAAGATCCATTTAACACTTTTGGGGAACATCCATTTCCCTAAATTCCCTAGCAAGGACTGCAGGAGACTGCAGACTGGGAATCTCATGCTTCACCTTTGATTACTGGCATAATCAAATATGCAACCCACTCTTTTCTGCTCTGCTTAGTAGGCCTGAATAGTGCTACAGTCAGCGTACTGCCAACCTGCTGAGCCTGTATCTCCTGACACCCTTCAAGAGATGGCCAGAGCTCCCGGTTTCACCTGAGAGGAGCCCAACACAGCCTGCGGTCAGGCCAAGGAATCTGGGAATGTCGTTTTCCTGTTGCCAAACAAAATAGTGTTAGCAGACCTGAGAGCAGCAGTATTAGCAGCAGTCACACGCAGACACCATAAAATAAAAGCAAAACCAAAAACTGAATGTAAAGCATTAAGAAAAAAATGCGGCCAAGGTTGCTGTATAATCCAATGGCAACTTCCTACCAGCTACTCCAACTTCCTGGGGCAAGAACCCCACGGATGATCAAGTCAGGCAGGGAAGCAGTTTGAGGAGCGGCGAGCCTCTTTGCAGCCACTGCTCAGCACAGTTAATAGCGCCGCATTGTGTATCCATAACAAAACCATTTCCTCCTCTCCTCAGAGCCCTAGGAATGTGAATCAAACGTGCAGCTGCAAAAAAAGCACAGTTTTACTGCAGCCTGGAAAGCAGTGGGATTGATATGGCAGGTCTTGCTAGAACTGGAGAGAAATACCCTCTCCCACACCCAAAATCTTACTAATCTTTTGCAGCTGAAAAAGTAGTTGATTTTTCTTTAAAAGTCCTTCCACCTGTCTGAGAGAATAAAAAATCTCTCTTTTGATGTTCTCCATTATAGAAAGCAAACACTGGGGGAAAATTGCTGTGATATTAATCAAAGTCATCCATGGGATTATCCTAGAAATAACTTTTACAGTTTTTGGAAACACATCACCCTGGGTATATTCCAAAGGTCAATGATTAGTGACAGGTAGAAGTTAATTACAAATGCATTTGAGAAATACTGTAAAACTGGCTGCATCTCTCGTTTGTTGGTGGGGTTTTTTTTCCCCTTTGCTGCTCAAGAGTCCCTTCCCCTGAGGTCTCCCTAGCTATTATTTTTACCTGTACAAATCAATAAAATTATGTAGCCACAGAAGTACTGTTTGCACGTTGCTAGCTCAGACTGGGCTACAGCAGCTGACTGCAAGCTGCTTTCCCTGACTCCCGGCAGCATATTAGAACCAGGAGGCTTGGGAGATCCAAGCATACTGACAGTTAGCATCGACTCCCCCTTTCCTGCTCCCAAACACATATTTCAAATGCTTTGCTCTAACCGTTTCACCATCCCAGTGCATTCTGCCCAATATATTTATGTTTGGCCGCAACGGATGATTGTTTCTTTTTGGGAGGCTTTGCAGGCATGTCCCAGAAAAATGGTCGGCACCTATTACATGTGGGGAGGACAGTAAAATCAATTCATCCTTTGTACTTTCAGCTGAGGGCCAGGTTTCTTATACCGTGATACAAAGGATTGAATTCCGTTCCTTTCCAGGGCAGATGAGTTATAGAGTCCTCTACGGAGAGAATCACCACATAAATTTTTGGTGAGGGGTAATCTCAAAAGGTAACTTTTGCAGTAATCCAATCCTGGTGTGATTCTGCCATCGCAAGAAGGTGTAATGAGACTACCTTGAACTCTCACACAGCTTCTCAGGTTTTGTGAGGAAAAGCTTTTTGATAAATTGTCTTTGTAGTCTGTATGTGAGTATATTACTCCTGCAGACCATTTCTCTCTATGGTTTCTCTTGTTCTGTTTCTGTCCAGTGGAGAGGGAAGGATTTATCTTTGGTTAAATGTTAATTTGGAAAAGATCTGTTTAACACTTCTAGCCAGGAGTTTTTGAGGCATTCTTAGTTGAGAGGAGATGATTTAATTAGGATGCTGATCATTTAGAAAAATATTCTCTCTGGGACACTTAAATGTTTTTATATTTCTTTTTTTCCCAAGGTATGGAAAAGCTTTATAATCAGGTGAAATGTCTCATTGTGAGAGACCCCACTCTGAGACACAGCTCAGGTTTTCTGCCCAAACTGCCTATAAAAGGCCTTCAATCTAAAGGAAAATGAGATAAAATAAGCAGTGGAGAATAGAGGAAAGGTTGGCAAGACCATCATCTTGCAGGAGCAAGACCTGAAGCTTTGTCTTCTCTAGTTCCCATGCAAATTTCTTTTGCCTTTTCCTTATTTGCCATGTTTTGTCTTCCCTCCTTACAAAGCTGAGCATCTGCAGCTTAGCCCAAAGTCATCCACACCTTTTCCCAGTGCCTCAGGGAGCTCATCCTGCTGATACCATGGGCTAGAAGCACCCTTGTTAGTTACTGGAGTCCTTTCTGGACTGCAGTGGTTATTTCAGCAACAATTCTGCTGGAGCAGGGACACTGCCCGGGAATGTGATGGTGAAGTTAGGACCACCAGGCAGGAGCACTGAGATTTCCCATGCCCACCTGCCCCACTCCCTGAGCCAGTTTCAGCTGTCATTAAATGAGGAGAGTTTCAGTCCCTCCTGGCTGGCGTGAGAGTCTCCCCCAGCCTTTCAGCCTGGTGAGAGAGTTTAACCTAAAGCCAAAGACTTTACCTGCTTCTCCAGAAACCCTTTTGCTTCAGTGAATTAAAGGCCGTAACAGCAGGAGAACATTAGTAACACACTAACTGCAGTTAGTGATGCACTAATTGCCATCCCTAACTCATTCACGGTTCAGAATAATCAGTATTGTCTTGTCTCTGTGTATTTGGTATACTATGAATTAATTGAGTATTAAGAATCATTTGCAGTCTTTAATTTTTGCTGTCTGACTGCAAACCCATGAGCAGCTCTGTGATCTCAGTTACATCATTCTGGCTCTCACTGAGATCAGCTATTGACTTGAAAGGCCAAGGCTCTTTGGTAAAGCAGCATGACTTTCCTGTTCAAGATAAATATTTCTCCAGTGCAAGGTTTTATTTTTTTTATTTCTCATGGCAGGCTGTAAAAATGAACTTGTGGAATTTAAGTGACTAATTACAAGAAGTTCCTATTATCCAGATAAATTGTCGGTCATGATGTGCAGTGACCCTAATTTTTGAATAAGGATCAAGCGGCTCAGCTTCTTCAAAATATTATACTATTCTGTAAAGCAGGGGACTGTTACCTTTCTTACAGACAGGAGCAGTAGGGTTCACCCTGACTACTGCTGCGAGTATCTGTGGCTGATTCATGCAGAACAAAAGTGTCAACAGAGCATCTGTAGTTTCATATTCCTTATAAAAAGCAAATTCAGCATCATTCCTATTTATAATTACTCCCAGCCAGCTAGAGTTTATTCATTCTGAAATATTTTACATATCTTCACTACGAGTCTTTTTGAGTCACCTGTCCCAATCTCCTAAATACTACGGAAAGAAGTATGAGACGATTAGCAGATGACCTGCATTCCCTTCAGGGCCAAGGAGTAGAGATGCACCCAGAAGGACCCTGATGCTCAGAATAGTGTCGGGCTGTGGGAAAAAAAAAAAAAAAAGGGTATGAGAGCATAGTCCAAAGAATATCTTCACTACTTTAGATCCTTGGTGGGATCAGCAAGGGGTTTAGTGTTTTCTTACCAATGTAGATAGCTCCAGGCTGAGGAGAGCACAGAGCTCAGGCTGCCGCTTTCTTACACAGCTTTCCTTACAGCAGTAAGTGAAATATGGGCAGTGTGGCCTTCACCACCATGCTTTTTTCTGAGTTCCTGCCATGAGATCATTACAGAGACAGGCAGCTTCTCAGAAATACTGACCCAGCCAAACATAGGCAGTGGCGTGATGGGAAACACCCAGGAAATTTGGGCTTGAAATCTTAGGCGCCCATGGTATCTCAGAAGATCATCTTTTTGGATCCCTCTTGCAAATAAATGCAGGTTGTAAATCCCACTTGAAGGGTGATGTAGACACTAATGTGCTTCCTTGGAAGTGGTTGCTAGTCGTTGCTTAACCCTGCAGTGATGCCATCAAGCTGCACAGAGGCACAGTGATACTCTATTGTATTTTGTTTCAGTGTGGTGCTCACCTGGGGCATATTTTTGACGATGGACCTCGCCCAACTGGCAAACGATACTGCACAAACTCTGCTTCGTTATCTTTCAAGCCAGCAGACAAGAACAGCGCCGGAGAAGGCACCAGTAACAGCAGTCCTGCCCAAACAGGCAAAGCTGAGCTGTAGGACGAAGCAAAGCCTGCAGAAAACTGCGCTGATCCCACACAGCTTACAAGGAATGTTTTCTAAGTTGCCTGCTCTCTTATATCCTAGGAATGTTTAAATGTATGAAAGCATTTTGCACCATCCTTCTTCTTCCTCACCTTTTCAGAACTGAGGCCTTGCCTGTTGGTGCATTTACTATATAATTGGATTGAAAAACTCGTTGGCTGACTCCACAGGTTTTCTTTTCCTTTCTTTTCTTTGAGATTGCTTTGGGGAATCGTTAAATCGAGGGGCTTTGGCATCATTAATTCGTTTCTTCTAAGTGCTGTGTTACTCTAGGTTTGAACAGTATTCCTTTTTGCGTGGAAGATGGGACTTGTGTTTTATCTCCAGTCTATAGGAAACTTCTGGGCATAAGAAAATCCTGAATTCCTAGCACATCTCTGCTTTGTTCTGACTTGCGAGGCATGCAGCCTTTGGTCATACCTATTCAGCCATCTCCCAGCATCAGCCGCACCCTGTAAAAACTTGTAGTTATGGCTGTTCCTTCCCAACTGAGAGAGATGGATGAGATGTAGGGCCCATCCTTTGGCTAACTTCCTGCCAAAATTTCAAGGGTGTGGTTGGAAGGTTGCAAGCATTGTCTCAGCATCTATTTTTTCCTTTTGTTTGGTCTTTAAATCAAGGTTTTAACTAGAAACACTCACTTTTATGGGCTACTAATGAGGCTTTGTCTTTTTGTGAGGCCTGTTCAGCAACTGTAACTCAAATCTGAATTAAAGCTGAAATCTGCAGGGGGTAATTATATGGACAAGTGCAGAGATAAACTTGAGAAGTGAAGTAGATGAGGAATGACACCAGGCTCTTTATCTTGTCGGTTGTCACAAGACTTCAGAAACATGACAGTTTCTGCTAAAAGGGAGTTTAGGAATGAATGCAGCAGAAAGAGGGACACCCTCCTGAAGTATCCAATTTTAAAGATTAGCTGGTCTGAATGCATACTGCCCTACAAGGCCACAGCCTTTAATTTGTGCAATTGCAGTGTAGGACATGAGTGAGGGGGTTGGTTTAAGAAATGAATTTGAAAAAAGCCTGCCAGAGCTCCAGAAATTTTCATGTAGCAAATTTTGCTGTCCCATAAGATATTTTTCACAGCTGCTTTTAGATTTTGTTGAGTAAGTTTGTCTAGAACTGTGCATAATACTCTTCTTTAAGTTATACTATACAGTATTTGCTAACACCACTTTGCCTTTAAGCATTGAGAGACTTAATGAATGCAGTATTTACTTTTATTAGCAAATTTTGTGGCTCATGCGTTTGGATCCAATTTTATTTCTAGTAGGAGCAAAGCAACCACTGATTTTTATGGAAGCAGGAGTGAGATTTTTATGTCAGTGATAATAAACATATTATCTAAAGTACAAACATCCTTCAGTTAAAATATAGCTACCGCAAAAGCATACGGAATGGTAAGAATTGCCTTTTTTTTTGCAAAATAAGAAAAACATAAAAAAAGCATACAATACCTTAACATGAAATAGATGCAAATAAGGATGATAAATATTTAGAGCTAAACCACTCAGGTTGTGCTGCAGCGAGCACCTACTCACATGAGTGTTCTCCCAGATGTCACACAAGGAATTGCTCAATGGTTGCAGGAAAGGTTGTGCAGACTGACCTTTGGTGTTTCAAGGCGGTCGAGTCTCTCCTGGTCCCATTGTTTTTTAGCAATTTCTTGTAGAAGGACTGCTTTTATCCCTTGGTTTTATTTAAAGAAAAGTAGGTTTTCTCTACCACATTTTCTGTCATAAACATAAAAAAAGGCAACATCTATAAAAATGTGGTACATAAATGTGGTTTAATTCCAGATTGTTGTTGGATTTAAGTGTTATCAAATTTCAGTATATTCCTGCCTTATGTTAAAGAAATATATTACATAAACTTCAGTACGCAGTAATGTATGCTGTCCTACAGGAGATTTATTTTTGCAGGATATGGAGTGCAATGAAATGAGTCAATATGGTGAGGTGTATGTGATATCTGGGAGTTAGACCATTTAACATAGGAAACGCATTGTTCTCTCTTGTGCGCAAACTATATCACAGCACAGTGCAAGGTAAGACAGATTTCCTTTTATTGCTCTTAGAAGATGCTAGTAAGGGCTAGTATTGAACCCTCCAAATTTGGTTCAGCCTGGTTATGATCATGTCAGAAGAAACTTGGGAGCTGAGCACAATGTATAGAATAATAGGAGAATATTTCTTTATGTTTAAATTTTGCACTGCTTATAAAAACTGAATGCAAACTGCATAGAAATAGCAAACTATATTTTCTAATATCTCTATTGTTACTCAGATGTTTAAATAGCAAACCTTAAAATATCATGTAAGTCACACATGTTATTTATATATACTATATATATATAAAATTGCACATGTTTTTTATATATATATGTACACACACCTATATTATCCAAGTATAGTTTTAGCCTTCGATACCTTTTTAATAACTAAAACCTTTCCTTAAGAGGGTTCAATACTTTTAAGAAATCGAATATACATTTTTCAAATAAAATTTGCTTTCATATATTTGTTGTACACAAATATAAAATAAATTTCTTTATAAATAAATAATTCTGTTCTCCTTCCTTATTTATCTGGCTTTATGTCAGGTTTTTGTGCTCCTGGCTGCAGCATATTTTAGGGAACTGCTTTTACTTTGCTTTCCCTTAACTGTGAAATGTTATATATCTCCAGCAGGTTTCTGGCAGGGGCACGCACTGCAGGGTACCAGGTGTCCTTCCACTTACCTGCTTTTGAGGCAATATCACAAACACCCAGGCCTGATGGAGAGGGGAAATGTTTAGAGAAAGGCTCAACTTCTACTTAGCAGAGGTGTTGGGCTATTCCAAAAGATGCAGTGTGGGATATGGTGAGTCGCAGGCATGCTTTGTGAGTCCCGCAGTGCCCAGGCTCGGTCTGGAGTGGAGGAATTTGGCTGGAAAGTTGGTTTCTGTCAAGGTTTCCTCTCCCAGGATGCAGGTCTGCAATGCCCTGCGGGCAGCAGGTTCATGCCACTGGATAGATCAGCTCTGCAGTGGGTTTTAGAAGGTGGGTGCGAGGGAGGGGAAGAAGTTGCGGTCTGTTTTCAAACCAACTTCCATGTTTGTGTTTGTTTGTGTTGCATCAAAATTAATGTACTTGTTGAGAGTTGTTTTCAAACATTTCAGTGTCCTAGAACAGATGACATACTGAAGACTTGTTTTACAAGTGTAGTATAATCCCTTTTAGCCCCAAAATTAACCCCTTGTAGCCCTCTGCCTCCCACCCGTCTGCTGCAGTCCCCCCTCAGAGATGTCATGGTGTGATATTTCTGAAATGAGGGACCAACTGGTACCCACCGAAATGTGATGGGAGAGGGTGGCGTTGCCCTGTGCTCCCAGCATCACCCGACCAGTCCGAGAGCACCCTGAGGTGCTGTGCTGCAGCGGCAGCTCTTCCGAGGTGTATGCTCCTCTTGCTGCCGGTGTCCTGGCAGCAGACGGGAGGGAGGGACGGCTCTGTGCTGCAGCTGGCCCCAGGCAGGCTCTGCGTGGCAGTGCGTAGCACGAGGTTGTGCCTGACACGTTGTCCCAGTTTGAGGTAAAACCGAACAAATTTTGTGTTCTGTAATTTTACATTTTAGTTAGGCCTCCTCTAACTCTCTGAAATTAACAGCATGTTGTGGAGAAAACTGCTTGTTCTCAGGATGATAAGGCCAATGTTTGTGCTAAATGCCAAGGAATGGTGTGGAGAGAGGCCCTTGATTATACTTACTGCTGTAACAACCAAGGTCAGCCAATTTTCATTATTTGCCCCTTAGAAGGTTGCAAATGGAAAAGCGTAGAGGGGTTACACCTGTGGGGAGGTACGGACAGAACAGGTCCCAAACCTGACCAACTGGGATATTCCAGCCCATCTGCCCCACGCTCAGTATAAAAGCTGAGGGATCAAAGGGTCAGCTCTTTCGCCTCTCTTCCTCCCTCTCTTCCTGCAATGGCCAATTGGACCCAAAGGACCCTATCTGTTCTTCTGCCTTTGATCCCTATCTGTGTGTTCCTGACTCCAGAGCTGGAATCCAGTTCCCATCTGTCGCTGAGTCCAGCCTGGGACTTCCCCAGTGCCCACTGGACTGTCATCCTGTGAGCTTGGTGAGGTTTTGTATATATTGTATCTATTTCATTATTATCTTCTTTTTTTTTTAGTATTAATTCTTCATTAAAGTAGGTTAGTTCATTCTAAACTTCTCTATCTCCTTATCTCTTCTTCTTCTCTCTTTTTTTTTGCCGGGGAAGGGTCATCTGTTGGTACAGTTGCAGTGATTTTGGCTAAAATCATGACACACGTGTGCACCCCATCACTTCAAAACCAGGGAAATTTATAAGAGATGCTCTCCCTGCTGCTCCCCGGGGTGCCCTGCTCGCAGGGTGGGAGAAGCAGTGGTGACAGGACCAGCAACATGAGGCCAATTAACAAAGTGCTTTGTGATTCTCTTATCATTGTAGCTATATGGCTTCCGTACAACTTAACTGTAAGCCTTTTTCACAGGCAGCTCTCTCTCATACACTAAAAAAACACAGTGCGTGTATGTGACCTGGTTAAAAGCGAGGCCTTTCCACAGTGCCTATAGCACGCATTCCCCACGTGGGCAGGGGCAGGCTGACACCTGCATTTGTGCAGCAAAGGCATCACTCCGAGAAAGGAGAGGGAGCTTATTGTGAAGTGGAGGCTGTAGAGACGTTGGGGGTCAGTCTCTTCTCCCAGGTCACAGATGATAGGATAAGGGGTAATGCCTTCACGTTACGCCAGGGGAGGTTCAGGTTAGATAATAGGAAATATTTCTTTACTGAAAGGGTTATCAGACATTGGAATGGGCTGCCCAGGGAGGTGGTTGAGGCACCATCCC
>JAOTQQ010000001.1:36180011-36192734 GCA_026546715.1 Gallinago undulata
CACTTGGCCTTGTTGAAGCTCATACCCAATGTATGGCCCAATGATCCAATCTATCTAAGTCTTTCTGTAGAGCTTCCTTATCCTCATGTGAATCAACATTCCTGCTTAACCCAGTGTCATCTGGGAACTTGCTGATGATACACCCTATGTCCTTATTTAGATCACCAATAAAGATGTTAAACAGAAACGGTCCCAACACTGAGCCCTGAGGCACACCACTTGTGACCGGCTGCCAGCTGGTCATGATGATAGACATATGATAGACTCATATAGTTTATGTAGGAGGAAACTGAGGCACAAAAGCAGTTAAGAAGTATCTGAGGTCAGTGAGGCAGTAATGCTGAGGGCAGGGAATCTTTAACTCCCCATCCTTGCTTTGCTGCATTACCATGCAGGAGAGATCCTCCACTCCTGGCTCTGGGCACTGGCAATACAAGTTTTACTTCTCACCCAGCAGCCCCAAGTAGGCAACTAGGGGGTTGAGAAAAAACACCTTGACTGCTCCATGTGTGCCAAGTCTTTCCACCTCCTGGTTCGTGGCCTTTCCCTGCCAGGGATGTGTCCTTCTGCCTGCCTACCACATTTGTGCTCAGACGCTGGCAGGGTGTGTTGGCTGGTCTGGGGTCACCAAGCTGCAAAGAAACACGCTCTGTCGGGTCCGGAGCTATGCGCTCGCTTTCATCACATGGATATGCGTCAACGTGTCACTTTAAAATAGTTCAAGTAAGAGAGATGGGGAAACAGATGAGGAGGAGGGAGGCAGGAAACATGTCATAAATCCACAGCGAGAGGGTCTCTGAAGTAAGAGAATTAAAGACTCTGGAAAACACATAAAAATCTGCCATAGAAAGGGCACTGTCAATGCATCCTGTCAGTGCAGTTTGCTTTTTATTTCCTGGTGTGCAATATGATATAAAAAACGTTCACCTTTACTAGATGATCCATGAAAGCCTGTATTTCACATGAGATTTATTTTTCATATGAATAGACTTGGCGTTTCCAGACACTGGTGGATATCAGTCACCGTCCTATAGAACGAGGCCACCAGCACCTGTGGTCTCCCAGGAACTGTCTCTTCCAAGTGCTGTTCCTCACACAAGGGCCGCTTCGTTGTTTCTACTTTTTATTTAAGTAGAGCTGAACTGAGGAATGCAGAGTTAAGTAAAAAATAATGGAGAAAGATCAGACTCAAATAATTTCCCCCCCCCAAAAAAAATCCCACTCATGCAATCATCAGATATGTGAGGCTTTGCACTTTCTCATATTGCTATTGTAAAAAGGGAGAGAAATTTTGAATCCACTCAAGTATTACAGAGAGCCTCAAATACTACAAAGAGTTTCTGCAGACGTATGTCCCACTGCAGGGATCTGAAATTCCCTCAACACCCAGAATATTAAGCAGTCTGGGGCTTGTACTTTTAGATCAAGATTTGAGAGAAGGAAACATCCTGGCTTGCCTAAAAATGACCGCTAAAAGGAAAAATTGCCAACGTGGCAACCACCAGCCTTTCTGGCAGCCAACTGTATTCTCTTTCAGCCATCACAGCCACTTTTGTGGGTCTTAACATGTTCAACACAGGGTAGAGGTCTCCAGGCTCTGTGCGAAAGATTCAGTGATGCTCGTGAACAGCGAGAAGGATTTACGCTGTGTAACCGACTTCAAGCATGATAAAAAATACTTTCTCTGCTAAAAACGTGTGAGCTGGGATATCCCAGTCTGAGAGGGGGAATTCCTCCTGACTCCTCCTCGTTGTCTTATTCCTTGGCCACACTGCATAGTAGCATGGACACCTACCAGTAATTTTGGTGGCAGTTGATTGCATTAGGGTTGAATCTGCATGGCTTAAATCCATTGCATCTGCAGTTTATTCTTGCAGACCAAAGTGCTACGCCCTGGGGATGTAAGGAAGAGCCCCTTGTGCTTGGGCTTCCCTGTGGGGAACCAGACAAGTGCCCGGATCCTTCCCCTCAGCCACCCATCTTACCTTATTCTTCTCCTCCCAAGACAGTTTGGGAGCTATTGCTGCTGAGACTGCATTTTCATTTCTTCAGTTTCATTACTAGTCTACGCGTAACATATTAGTGGTGTGAAATGGAGAGGAAGGAAATCGAGGGGAAGCACAAGGAGCAAAGTAAACATCTTCAGGGAGGCAGAGACCGCACAGAGAAGTGCTCACTTGCCCTTTTGAACCAGGAATTTAATGTCCTTCTGCCTTGCGTGACAGCCCTGTGTGCAGCATTGCCCCTTCGCGCTTTGCCGGGAGCAGGGAGGCTGCAGAGCCCTGTGGGCTCCCGGGCACACCTCCTCCCTCCCACCCACCCACGCAGGACCTGCTGCCAGCTCTGAGGTGTTTGAAAAGCACCCATGCATTTCTCCACAGATGAGCAGGCTGCTATGTATTAGGACTTCGTCTGTCTTTTCCTCAGTGATGGGATGGTAGGAGGAGCTGTTTTCTGCATCCGACGGATCAAATCCTGCCAGGAGTCAGAGCAGATGAGACAGCTTTGACTTAGAACCTTCTGGGCACTGAGGTGATGTCCATTCTGCAAAATCCTGAAGTGCTGGGAGAGCAAGCACGTCCCTGTTGTATGCCAGACCAGCAGAGTCACAGCATCTATGTGCGCGGAAGGACCCATGGGGTCTCCAGCCTCTGTAGCAGTGAAGGGCAAGGTCCCAGCTGAAGTTTCATTTGGGACAGCTGGCCAATCCACAAGCCCCCAGCTTGGCTGAGACGGGGTGAGCATCTCTGAGGGACACATGGCACAACCACACCGCAGCCTTCATGCCCCTGCCCCTGCCCCAGCATCTTGCCTGGGGAGTGAGTCTGCGGTCCTCTGCTTCTGCTGGGAGAGCCACTGAGGTCCCAGCTTGAGAGGATATGGTTGCAGGCTGGACATGTTAAGAGGGCAGGGGTACCCTGTGCATGCCTTTGAGGTCCTCCCAGCTTCTCCTCACCATATCCACTCACTCCAGGCAACAGGATTTGTTCAGGACTGTTGCACAAATGCAGCCGTAGCCAGGAAATGGAGCTGAACAGTAAAAAAACCCATGGGGCTCCTCATTGCCAACCAGAAACACAGCCTGACTGCTTTCTAGGTTGGATGGGACCCTGGGTCTCCAAATGCGAAAGAGTTGTGAGGAACCCAAGGTGGCTCAGGGCTGAAGTGCCTGGATGCTAAAGCTGGCTCTGCTGCTCCTGGGACTGGACCCGGATCTGGCATAGGAACCATGGGGCCTGGGGCTGCAAGGCTGCTGTGAGACAACTGATGGGGAAGATAGAAGAGGCATGATATTATTTGCCTGTTAATCAAGAAAGTGGGTAGCTTCAGTGGTCATCAGGAGAGTAAGCAGGTACAGTGTGGTTCACTGTTACAGGACCACGTGTCCATGGCTTCAACCAGGCTCATTCTGCCTTGCCTTCTCCTTGGTGGAGTTTCCTCTGCTCCACATGCAGAGCTGTGCTTGTGGGGAAATGCTGTAGCCTGCAAGGGTGCAGAGCCATCCCAGCCGCTCTTGGTGGGGGCTATAAGCTGCCGACTCCTTTGCCAGAACCAGAACTGTGCTAAAAGTGCTGTGCCGAACCCTCCCACCTGCTGGCAACGCCTGGCAGGACTGCTGCAACGCTGAGAAGACCTCATTTTTGCTGCACCTCAGCTGGAGACCAGACAAGCAGCAGCAACGCTTCTAAAAATCATTTTCACGTTCAGCTGGAGGCACAGGCCATCATTTGCCTATTTTCTGGTTCCTTTAACCTCTAATACAGAAGTGCATCTGCTTCAGTGTTTCCTGGACAAGCTGTGCTCCCTCTGTGGGAGAGAAACGGGAGATCTCGCATGCAGACGGCCTCTTTCCAGCACCTTAAAAGCTGCTTAGCCAAAATTTCGCCCTGATTTTGTTTCTTCGGCTGTGGCTATCTGATTGTCAAACTAGCAGTAGGTTGCTGCTGCGCCTGTGCCTCAGAGAGGAGCACCCACTGAGTTCAGTGTTATGGAGGCCACGGGGGCTGCGATGGGCACAAGTAGCACCACCAGTGACTCGACCCAGGCCAGCCCCCGAGTGGGGCAGCCTGGAGCTGCTGGTGTGGTCCGGGAGGGACCTCAGGCCAGGGGCGCAAGCAGGCTGTGGGACTGGGGCTGGGGAGCCACAAGGCAGATAGCCAGGGTAGAAAGTGCAGCCTCTGCCAATGCTCATGGCTGAAAGATGAAGGTTTCTGCCTGGCAAGACAGCCACAGGAGTCACACCTGGAAAGAGAGGGTGGTCTGGTGCAGGGACCACAGTGCAGAGACGCTGGGGACACAGTGGCAGTGGCCAACCTGGGTCCCTCCAGCTCACTGGGCAGCCATGGCAAGTTCCCTGTGCTGCCGCTGGCCAGGGATGGTTGGTAGACATGAACCACATAGGAAAAAAAGGATTTTTGGAAACAAGTGCAGAAACATGTGCCTCCATCACTGACCTCATCTTCTAATCCATCTACCCCAAAGCACCATGTGGTATTTTGGTTATAAAGTACACTAAACAGCATCACAATGTCCTTATATATATGCGTGTGGTTCGTGACTCCAGTGCAAGAGGGTCTGTGGGCAGAAGAGGAGGAGTTAGGTTGTGTAGCTCCAACCATGCTGTGTCCTCTGGGATGGGCTGCCAGGGGGCAGGAGGAGTGGGAGGCGGGGGCTGTTCCCATGTGGGGCTGGAGCAGCTGTGGCCGAGGGTCCTGTCGAGGGTCCCGTGGGGCTGGGGTGTGTGTGTGTTTTACCAACTCCAGCCCCCAGCCCCTTGGCATGCAGCCCAGCCCCAAGAAATATAAACCAAAGCAGCATAAACAGATGATCACATGAAAAATATATCATGATTAGCCAGATAGATCCCAAATGTTTGTTCTGTAAACTGCAGCAGGCAGCACAAGTGTTCGCTGCAGCTGTAGTTTCTCATCTTATTTGTGTAAGTGTGCCATTAAGCTTAGACATGGGCAAAATAATCTTTCCTTGATTCTCACTTAAGAAGCTGCTTTAAAGATATATATTATAACAATGTTTGATTCAACCCTTTTGGAACTGGTATTATACCGTAAACTGATTCTCACTTAGAAAATCTTTGCGCATTTTTTCTCCTGGGTTACTTCCTTTTCCCTCTGAAGCCAGTAAAGTGGTTTGTTTTGTGAATGAAAGCTGGATGCCTTTAGCAAGATGGCATTAACACTGACCTCTGCTCATGCATTGAATTCCTGCCCAGTGGGAGGCGAGGTTGGAGGAAAGGGTTAGTTCATTGATGGTCAGAACCTGCTGAGCGCAGGGCTGTTAACCTGCCTGGAAAGGGAGCTGTTCAGAGGGCTTTTCCCTTTCGTGCATTAGCCCAATGAAGCCATCCTTCTCTCCCTTCGTTTTTAACCATCTGCTGGAAAGATGGCTCTGATTCATCTCAGCTTGGTAGAGGCTTTTTTTAATATATATAAAATGGCAATAAATTGGGGGGAGGGATACATTTTAATTTTCCTATTGCTACTGCCTGTATCAGAGAAGACTATCTGAAATTCACAGCATGAAACATTTAGCAAGGGCGATGCAAAGAAATCAAAACCAAACTCCTCCAGCCATTTCCCAAGAAATTCAGCATGTTTTATGCTCTTTGGATCCTGAAATGCGCCCTGGAAGAGGGGGTAATCTGGAAAAAGAAAAATTTCATGAAGCTGATTGCCAGCAGCATCTTCCGACAGCTAGTGCACAAGAGCTGTTCTGAGGGAGATGGGTCTGTAATTTACAATGCTACTGGACTTTGAAAAGGTATTGTGTAAAAATAGCAACTTTTCATTTGATAGTTTTATCTGCTGAATCTGGTGATAAAACCTGTAGTCTGCTTTTTTAGAGCTGGAGAGGACCCAGAGTGCAAGTCAAAACCCAGAAGGTTCACACAGCACGACTGGAAAACACGCTGTAGGCTTCTTTCCTTTTTATCTTCTTGGTCCTTCAGAAGCAAGGCAGCATTTGAAAAATCAGCTGTGCCTGCATTCATTTTTATGCCATCAAGAGATTCATTAACTAATCCTCCTTCTCTTCCTCATTTTTCCCCTGCCACTTTGTCTACACGTTGTTTCAGCTACAGGTAGAGGCATGACCATACTGGAAGTAGAGCAAGATGTCTATAGCTGAAGCTGCTCTGTAGCCATAGGAATTCAAAGTACAGCATCTTATTTTGAGTCTCACATGGGTGTCAATCAAGAAGAAATCCATGAAAGTCTGTGGAACTGCACCAGCACAAGGTGGGTTTCATTGAGGTTAGGCTGTAACTTTGATGTCTGTTTTATTTGTAAATTGAGCAGATAGAAGCCACTGGGAGATCATTAAATCAGAATTCAGCAAATTTCATTTCCAGTTGGTTTTTTGAGTAAAACCATACTTTGTTATCCTTGCCAGAGTCTACAAGAACTAGCTTGAACTACTCTCACCAGCTAAGACAACACTTCTTCTCTATAAGGTGAGTATGTTGAATAAAGCTTATCGATGTAGTTGTTTCTTTTTCTTTTAATTCACCTCCTGACCTTTTAAAATTACTTTACTCAACAAAGGACAATAGGGCCATTCCAACTCCCATTAAAGTCAGCAGGAGTCTTTTCATTGACTTCAGCTGAAGTTGGGCTGGGCCCAGTATGACTAACTTAAAGAGTTAAAAATAGCAATGCAAATAGAACTTTTTCTTGCACCCTGTGGCTTGATAACTGACCTCCCATTGTGTTCACTGGGACAGGATTGGGCCCATAAAAAAAAAAAAGCCAAGTAAAACTATTATGGGCCCAATCCCATAACCCAAAGCTTATAAAGTATTTGCATTTCCTCTTTTTAATCACACAGGAATATTTGAGAAGTATCCATGACTTTATGAACGGGGAACTGCTTCCAGCTGAACAGATTGGATTCATCTTTGGGTTGCTTTGTGCCCCAGAATTTTCCCTTTCTAAAATAGGAAGGTGTCAGGGGTAAGGGGCTCAAAGATGACCTCAGGTACCTCCTTCGCTCTTGGGCTTTCCTGCTCCATCTTCCCACACAAACACCATTCTGCTCCTTTGCTGGTACCTTGCCAGGTCACCCCAGCTCCCACCCACTGCACCGTTTGCTCTCCCTGCTTGTCCTAAAGTGAGCAGAGGGACACCTGGAGGGGTTCAGCTTGGGCAGGATGGTGGTGTGATTGCCTGTTGGTCTGATGGGAGGAGACATACTGCATTTTGTTCTTTGTTACACCTTCAGCCCAAGACAGTAAACTTGTGTTTTCTAAATAATGCTTAAAATACACCCTAACGCCAGGAAAGTTCTACCAGCTACACAAACTCTCAGTTTGTTTTGTGATGTGGATTTTCCAGTGACTCTGGGCGTAACACAAAGCTGATGTTTTTCTCTTTATTGGTTTCTCATGATGCTCTTTTTCCCTTTCTTTCTAAGTACAAATCTCTATGGAAGACTCCATCTCTAGCACACTGAATTGTTTCATCACCAAGAGAAGAAAGGCCATTTGGCAGCTCTTTGAATTGCTGTTAAAGTTACCATCTACCATAGGTGCTTGTATGTTTTATTCCGGAGACCCTACATCACAAATTTTCTTTAGGTTAAAAATAAATCCACTCACTGGCATCTGCAGAGAACATTTTCCAATGTCAGAATAATTTGTAGCAGCCGCCCAGGGAAAGGTGGGCTCGACGCCGCAGCCGTGCTGTGAGACAGGACGCAGCGCCACTGCAAAGCGGCTGATGCTGTTCCCCCCTTGCCCCGGTGTCATGAACCCTTCTCCTTTTTCAGCAGAATCTAAATTTAGCCTTAAATGTAGATACATGTAGTATATTAGAAAGAGCTCTCAGATATCCTCAGCATCTCCCTGCGTGAGGAGGAAGAGCCCCCCTGACTCCTGACGCCGTCCGCCGTGGTATTCTCTGCGCTTGCCCAAATGCGCTGCAGCATCAACATCAGTCACTTCAAAGAGCTCTTTCATGTACCACATATTTTTTTATCCAGAAGGCCCAAGCAAAAGGCAGATCTGGCTGAAACTGGCTTTATTTGGCTAGCCACTTGTGTTTCCCCTTGGAAAGGTCTCAGAAGAGTGAACAAACTTTCTGTGTGCTTTCAGTAAGCAGGTGTAAGATATAAAGCTTTTACTGTCACCTGTTGTTAGCAGTACAAGGTAATTAATGGCTTTGTGTTGTTCTTGGGTGTGTAGCTCCTACTGAGTGAAGGATTTCTCCCCCACCTGCACTGTAGAGAAGCCCTTGTTCCTCCAGAGGGACAGTGTGTGGGGAAGGGCAGTTTCCATTCTTCTCTGCCGAGGCTCCTGCTCATGTAGCAGGAGGGATCCTGCTGACTGTGTTGGAGCAGGACATCCTGGCCACTGCAGAAATGTCGGACACCCCTCATGGCGCCCACCTCTCTGCAAGCTGGTGGGACCGTGCCCAACTTCATCATATGGGGGATGCTGTGAAGAGCTGCCTGTGGAGGGGTCAGCTCTCCCAGGAGCAACACTTGGTGAGGTCATCCTGAACTCATTTCAGGAACCTGTGTGGAGTGAAGCCTGGGAAGATGTGCATACTTGTCCCACCAGATCACCCTTCCCAGCCATGTGGGTGCTTGGGCAGTGAGGGATGCCACTCTCTGGCCCTCCCAAGCTCCTGTGCAATGGTTGGAGGTGCCCCTTTTCAGGAAAAGTGTGATTCTCTGTGGCTCAGACACAAGAGATGGAGCAGGCTCACAGGATCCTGCCTGCACTGCACAGCAAAATCCTCTGTGCTGTCAGATCCCTACTGTTGCCACACACTCTATATTGTGGGCCTTTTCTGCCCAGTTCTCACTAACTTTAGGCAATAGGCACCTAATTCAAGACCTGAATCACTGTAAGTTCCTTCTATCTTCTGATTCACTGCCTGAAGGAGCCGTTGCTCTTTGCTGAGACAGAGGGAGCTCACTAGAAATAGGCAATTGATTTGGGCAGTTAAGTGCCTAAAGTCAGTTGGGATAAACCCAGGCTACATCCTCAAAAATCACGAGCCGAGCCTTTACCCAAATTCCTAGTCTCCTGAAAATATGAGACCTGATTAAAAATAATATCTCACTTTTCGGGGGAATCTTTTGATAAAAATCATGAGAGCCAATGACGTTGCTTAGCATTTGAGTGCCACCTAAAGCAACATTTTTTCTTAATGATTTATGTAGATGCAAATATTCTGGCAAATTCCCTGATCTTGGATCTCTGCAGGGAGAGGCAAGCCAGATACTCCACTCTACTGTGAACCAGAAGCCAGAAGAAAAGGGAAGGCACATACCAGATTTACTGCATATACCTCCATTGGCCAAACGAGGCAGGCAGCCAACAGCCTGCTCCACGCAACAACCATGGCTTCATCTTGCTTTTGGAGCCAAATGAGAATGGCAAGGCAGGAGGTTATATTTTGCACACTTGATTCCTATTACAAGGTTCAAAGTTTTTTGTTTACATGCTGAAAAAACAGAGGCCAAGTCTCTTTGTGCTCATTATTACTTGGGTACAACTAGCAAGAACGTTTGTTTTTCTTATCTCGAAAGCATTTGTCTGTAACCAGTCACTTATAAAAGACTTTTGGGATAGTTTTTTCCATTTCTCTGTTCTTTGAATATTAAACAGCCAGTAGAGACTGATCCTCTAGAGGATGTAATACTTTCTGCTACCATGGACTGTCATGTACTTACCAAAAACATCGCTTTCCTTTGGACTCGAAGATATTGCTGTTTTTCTGATTGATTGAATGTGGCTACATATTTCCAAAACACGCAGAGGCGGGACAACCACAAATGTATAATTAATGAATTATTCTGGCCACATTTACTACAGAAGTTACCTGAGCCTTGGCTGGAAAACATATCCATTCTGGTCTGGGCCAAGTGCATGCCAACATGTTGTATATTTTCATTAAGTTACATGATATAAATGTTTTTAAGAATCACTTGCGTTCTTCCACTGTGCCTGCCAGAATATTGCCCAAACCCATTCCCTATTTAATCATGAAGGAATGCTGTTCAAAAGATTTTGGGTCAGAAGTGCTCAATAAATCAATCCAGGTACACTCCTAATAAGTGGTGAATTAAACAGCATTTGTTTTAAGATCAGAGGTCCTCTTGGGAGATTATTTTTTATTGCAAGCAGAATTGCTCACTTGCAGGTATCAAGAAGCTGGGAATTAAGACCTGTTAAGGAGGTCCACAAAAGGATCTTGATCTTTACTGAAAGCATGCGATTATGTCCAGAAGAAAATGTTAAATAAGTGGGACTTATGTCCTCCACTGCAATACCCAGTTTCATGAATTAAGGAGAGAGAAAAATTTTGTAGCTTCAGCTGGGATGAAGCTATTCTCCATTTGTGCATCCAGATTCTAATCTGTGCAGACCACAACACAAGGATTCAGAACAAGGAGTGTGGAAAGGAGATGTTTGGAGTCCACGTTGGACAGAGGGAATGGGAGCTCACTGACTCATGGAAGAGGTTGTCTTCTGCAGGGTCAGGTTCCTTCCCCTCCTGGGGGGGAAGCTGGGGAAGGAGGGCAGGAGACACAAGGGCTTTTTGCCATCTTGAAGGACAATGTGCAAAATATCAGGCAAAAATGTTTGAAAGGGAAATAATGTTGCTTGATTGCAATATCTTGTTTATTTCTAGCCTTCTGTGTTTTTGAGAACTCTGGTTTCCAGAGCATTGGAAATCAATAATTCCAGCTTTCTGGCCACTCTCTACCTTCCTGTCAGGCACCCTTCTCTGAGCAGCCCAGCGGGCTCACTTGCACATGGAGGAAGTAAGGTGGATATAAACTGTCCCCACATGACCTCCGTAGCATCGTGTGGATGCTTTACATGGGAACAAATGAGATCCCCTGAATAAGCAGGAGAGGATCAGGTCTCACACCAATAGCTGGGGAGACACACTCCTCTCTAGGAGGAATTAATAAACTCATGCATAAAAAGGGACCTGGCCATACATCTTCCTTCTGTATTATCAGGAGAAGTGTATCCAATTCCATCTAGTGCCTGGAGAAACACACTTAGGTCCTTTCTCTTTGCACATTATTATGTTTTTGTCACACATTGCTCATTGCAATTTCATTTAATTAGAGTTTAAACAGATAGGCTGGCTTTCCCTTTCCTGTCATAGTTCCACACTTGGACAGAAATCAGTGACAATACAGTAGTATAACACGCAGTCATGTACACACACGGGTGAGATGATTTCAGGATGGAGGATTCGGCTGCAGAAATTGGAAATACCCTAATAAGGAACACAGGCTTTGAAGCTATAGTTTCCCCAGAATATTTAGCAATCCATGCACTGGGAATGAATTATTAAATTTAAAAAAAAAGGTTTTTTTAAAAAGTGACTTAAGGCTAGTGTGGATCAAAACTTGGCATTTTCTTTCTGTGGGAAATTCTGACATTTCCAGGCAGTTTTCATTCTAGATTGGAACAAAGCCTAAAAAGGTTTTACCTTTCCTGTGGAAATGGAATTCTGAAAATGTTTTGTTCTGGGAAGCTCAAAACATTTTTTTTCACTATTTCTGAAACCAAATGCAGCAGATATATGCTCACCCTTGCTGGGGGGTGGTGGTGCGTGTTTTCTCAGATGGCTGCCAAGTGCAGTGGTGTCAGAAGCAACTGTGCAGCATCCCCTAGACTGCTCCTGCAACACATGGTGGGTAGAAACCCCTCAGTCCCACTCTTCCTTGGGCCTCCAGACCTGCCACATGCCCAGCTGTGCAGCAGAGCCTGGGAGCTGCAGCTCATGACCCAGAGCTGTGCTGCCCATCAGGTGCTGCTTGGGGGCCACTGAGCCTGCAAGACTGCAGACAAGACTGCAAGACACAGAGCTTCAGTCTGGGGATGGCAAAAGTTTCTAGAATCAAAAATATTTTCATGAAACATATTGGTTTTGACATATCACCATTAATCAATTACCAATTCCTGACTAGTTAGGAACCATGTTTGTTTGGGGGGGGAGTGAAGCACATTATGGGTCTTGGGCTCTTGTAGCGATTCTCATACCAGTCAACAGTGGGAGAAGGGAGATATATCAAAGAGATTAACCTATGAAGGAAGTAAGAATGAACTTCAAAAACTCTGAGGTGATCCTATGGATATGTATGAGCCCAAGGATTGTCACTGTTGGAAGTATGACTGTGCAGCTTGTGTGGGACAGGAGAAGGGCTGCGGATCTGAAACACAGTCTGGGGAAACCACATTAGAGTTTAGGTTATTTGTGTTGGTTAGCCACCTACATCTTTTCATTGTTTTAGACCTCACCTCCTTTTGAAAATGGGATTTGGACTCATAAGTTATCTGGGCATGGTTAATATTTTTATCTCAAATTAATAACTCTTCCAGGGGTAACTTTGGTATTTGCACATTCCCTGTTTTACAGTGGATATTATTTATCCCCACATATGTCAGTTCACAAGGACAGACCATTCAGAAAAGGACATGGCTTATTATGTAGCAGTGATGGATGGTTGCTTTATAGAAACCACTTGCATGTGAGAGAACAACTGCTGTGTATTATATACGTTCACTGTATTATGCTGGAGGGTAGAGAGGCTCTGCAGAGAGATCTCGACAGGCTGAATCGATGGGCCGAGACCAATGGGATGAGGTTCAACAAGTCCAAGTGCCAGGTCCTGCACTTCGGTCACAACAACCCCAGGCAGCGCTACAGGCTGGGGGCAGAGTGGCTGGAGAGC
>JAOTQQ010000001.1:36192834-36246351 GCA_026546715.1 Gallinago undulata
GGGAGGTGGTTGAGGCACCATCCCTGGAGGTGTTCAAAAGATGGGTTGATGTAGTGCTGGGAGGTATGGTTTAGTGACGGTTATGCTCCTTGTTTGTTGTGTGGATGTCTATTTTTGTCAGTTAGCTTGACGGTTGGACAAGATGATCTTTAAGGTCCCTTCCAACCTAGAAGATTCTGTGATTCTGTGATTATACATAGAGCTCATACCTGTTGTTGAAGTAAAAATCCAAAGAAAGTGGGAAAGAGCAAGCAAGCTCATGAAATTATATGAGATATTCCTCATAAATACCAAGGGATACACCATGATTTTTTTGTTAGGACAATAAGCACCTATGGAAGTCTTGATGATGTGGTGCTTGAGAAACTTGGCAAATGGGTTGGTGTGCCTGGGACATTTTGTTCCTGTCTCGTGTGCCTGGGACTTTTTGTTCCTCTACTGACGAAGAAGGATGAAAACTCTGCATATTGAGGAGTTAGTTACTCATAAAGCATTAATATCTGGAGAGGTGCCAAATCATTATTGTTTTTTCTGGAAAGGGTATTAGGTATTATTCGACAAGATAAGATTTTCTTTCCATGTGTCCATACCAGCTAAATATTGGAAGATGAAACACATACCTAGGGGATTACAGGCCCAGAAAACACCTTTTCCAGGAAAACGAGCTGAGTGAATCACTTCAGACAAAAATGTGTTGAAATGTTAAACAAGTGCTCTCTTGATTTAATGTTCTTGTTAATTATTAAAAAAGCTCTACGAAAATGGAGACAAGTTAAGACTGATATCGGTTTATAGAACTAGCATTTTTAAGGGAAACAATAAAAGTGGGCATATGACGTCAAACTATTCTGAAAAAGGGGTAGAAAACACACTAGGAAAAAACTTGGTCCTGTATTATTATTTTCCAGTGACTGAACATTCAGAATTGTCATAGTCTCATGGTTTCTGCTATGGGCCAGCTAACAAAGGCAGAGCTTAGCAGACATCTAGCTAGCAGAGTTATTTTCAAACTTGAGGCCAGCCAGGGTTTCTCTGGACAGGTCTTGAACCTCAGAAATGGCACAGCTTGGTCATACCTTCAAAGTAAGATTCATCCCTCAGAGACCCTCCATGGTGTGCAAGCCTTTAGTTTACAATGCAAGTGAGCTAAAAACGATCACACAGCCTCTGTTCCTCATTTACTCTTTTTAAATTGTTACTAGGGTCCTTCACATGATGATTCTGTTCCTGAAACATGGAGGGGGGCAGGGGTGAGTGGGAGGATTCTCTGTTTCCTTCCCTTCTCCCACAGGCTCCCTGCATGCATACATGTATGTACATATATATATAAAGATATATTCACATGCATATGCACAAAGTGGGGCTGGGGGCCTTAAATGGGCAAGAACTCCATGCTGGGGGCTGTTGACAGGACAGGGAGAAGAATAGCTGAGCTGGGAGACCCCCAGGCAGACCCCTGCCAGTGGCGGAGGAGAGCGAGGAGCCGACTGCACCAGCTGGGATTTCTTTGCCAGTTACAACCAAATTTGGGAATTTGTTTTGTAAAAAATATTTGCATTTAAAAGTTGAGAGAATTGAGTGGTCGTGTCCCAGAAGCTCATGGGGCCAGCAGAGGTAGGAAGAAAAGCAACATTTGGGCTCAGTGAGCATGAGCAAAAGGGGAGAGTTTCTGGGAAAGAGTATCTGACCACCCAGGTATGTCTCTATGACACACTGTTGTGTTTCTGCTCCTTAGTTAAAAGAGCTGGAGTACTTTGGGGCTTTTTTGGACAGTGAGGGGGTGGTGGAGGAGAAGTGATGGAGAAGAAGACTGATGGCAGCAAGTATCTGGCAAGATAGTGTTGGGCTGAATCTAATAAAAGTAGCAGGATAGATATGTCAGGCCTTTCTGCCAAGCCATAAGGGTGTGATTACTTTGCTTGGAATATGCTGTAATCTTCCCTGAATCCACACATATTTCAGGTGCAGGAGAGCGACTTTCTCCATAGTTTTCTCTGAGTCTGGGCAGATTCACCAGATTTTCCAAGCTGATGCTTTATTGTGTTTCCCTTCTCTGTTTCAGATCTTCTTGTAAAGTTCTTTTATTTAAGCCCTGGTAAACTCTGGTAAGTGCTGAGGCTAGTCCTTTCTGCCCCTTGGAGTGGGCCATTTAGTTTCCCGTGTCTCTGGACAGCAAGTTTAAGTTGATGACACCAAATTTTGCCAGCAGGAAATCAAACCCCACCCATCAGAATGCCAGTAAATAACTGCTAGAGGATTGCATGAATATTCAAGCATATATGGGCATCTTTAGCACGTAGTCCTTTAATCCAGGGAAATACGCCAATGCTACCACAAGTACACTACATAAAGGAGTACGTTTTGGTCTACATATACTTATAGGGTATGTACAGGCATGTATTTAGAGAGAGAGAGAGAGAGAAGGAGAGGACAAGAGTAAACTCATCCATGAAAAGCCAAATAAGGCAAGATAAGAAAAGCAAAAGCCCCATTCCCCAGGTTTGTGCTGGCTGGTGGCACAGCAATTACAGCCCAGCTGAGCCTGCCGGGGGCTCACAGGCGGCTCCAGCAGCGGGACCGGCCCATTGACCTCTCATTAAAAGTCATCCCCAGGAAAAGGCACAGGCAGGGAATGAAGTCATTGCTACCGGCAGAAGACACCCTTCCCTTGGCCGAGATGCAGGCCACTGATGTGGCGAGGCACCTTCCCAAGGAGCTGCAGATGGTGGCCTGCTCTGTCCAGCCCTCCTCGCCCCCCTTGGGCTTCAGGCAAACTCAGGCAGCGCAGAGCTCAGCCACCCGCTTGGCCCCACATGGCTCTGATTTCCAACTCTGCACAAGCAACAGCCACCAGCCCTGAAAGCCAATTAGAAAGTCTGTAAAATGCCGCCAGTTACAAGGCAGGTTTCTGCTGAGTGCATGGCCTGGTACTGATCACTACGGGCTCTAAGCCCAGGCTTTTCTTCTTTTGCTTCAATTACAGGGCCTTCAAAGCCTCTTGTGTTTTCAGTTGCGATTGTCATCACACTTCAATGCAGTGTGTGCCATGGCACGTGCGCGAGCACAGCTGGGTTTCTATACAAAACCAAAGATATTTGCTTTACAGGCCTGTACATACAGTCCCCACAATCTGCCAACAGCCAAATGTGTTGGGCTACCATTTCTAGTGGAGGATCAAAGAGTATATTTAAATGCTTCTAATTCAACATCCAAGTAACTAAAGACAGTCCCAGGCAATGGGGGCGGTGGGGGAGGTGGCGAGAGGAGAGGAGGTATTAAAAGAGCGTGTTTGCTGGTTGTACGCGTGCAAATTTGGCTGGCTGTGTGAGCCTTCTGGGTGGGACACACTTTTTAGGTGCTGTGACCAGAAGGGTGCTCCCACTGCCCAGGCTAACCCCTTTTTCCCACTACGAGCCCTGGGGCCAAGCCACAGACCTGGGCAGGATACCTTGTGCTGTGTGCAGGAGAGTCCACGCCACCTGGCTCCTGGGAAAGGGCAGTTGAGCACAACATCTCCAAAGTCTGCCCACAGCACTCAGATGCCCAGGATGGGCAACTCATGGACCTGCTGCACCTCCTCCTGCCCTGACACAGACCAGGCCAACTTTGCCCATGCCGTGAAGACCCAGCTTCCCATTCCTGCCCTACCTGGGGACTAGTTTGGGCCTTGGCAGTGAAAAGGGGTACATATCTGGTCATCTGGTGGGAATCACCTCTCCTTCTTGGTCTGTGGTTCTTCTCCAGGTAATGAGAAAGGTTTGACAGAAGCTAGGAAGACCCAAGGCACGTGAGCAAGCAGTTACTCAGTGAGAGAGGCTGGAAGCTTTTGTCCACTCATTTTGCAGTCTTTCCTCTTTATGGCTTAGTGGCAGGAGAGGGAAAATCTGCTTCCTGTGCAGTAAATAACAACTGAAAAAGCATCTGACAATGACGACTGGAGCAGATCAAAAAAAGCATTACATGAAACAGCCTGGAAACAACTCCATCTCCTCCCCTGCCCCTGCAAGGATGTTACATGGGGAGGTAACAATGCTGAAAATGACCTCTTTGTTGTGTTCTTTTGATGTCATCCTTTCACTTCTGTAAAATAGAGTATGTGTAATGGCTTTCACCTTGATGAACTTGTTTTATTTTTTATAATACAACAAATGGTGGAGAAACATGAGTGCATACTATAGCAAAATCTACAGTATGTGTTTATTGATACTTACTGGTATAACTTATGTCAAAGTTAAAAAATTAATCAAACACCCCAAATTTTACTGTATTAGAGTGGCATGTTTCAACGGTCCTGACCCATTGGCCAGGAAAAGCCACACAGATCCCAGCTCCAGCTGCGTGTCCTCCAGGAGGAGACTCTAGTTCCTGAGCTATGGAGATGTTTCAGGGCAGATGCTGAGCTTGCATCTTCATGGCATAAAACTGCAGCAAGTTGGAAGCCGCCATGGATGGAGTAGGTGATATAGCGAAGGGACACCCGCAGCAGTGGCAGAGCCAGAGCTCCTTGAGCTGTGTCTGGGGTTATCCTTGGTGGTTGCTATCAGCCCGTGATGGATGTGGCTGCTCCCCAGCAGAGCTACACAGAGCAGCTCGGCTCTGGTGTTCTTGGAAAGATTTAACATGCTATCCCCAGTTTAGCTGAGCACACAGCGCCTGCCTTAACTTTGATTTTCTTGGTTTTGCTTGGTTTGTGCTATGCCTGTGGTGTTCTTTAAAAGGTCTTTTTCTTTTTCCATGGATGTGTACAGTAGCCATTTACCAGATCAGAAAGGATTTACTTTCTTCTTTCTTTAATATATTTAAAAAACAAAACGTATCTCTTTCCTTTTCCAGGTTTAACATAAGAGACCTGATCTTGTAATAACCCTGTTTCCTGGTAATGATGCAGAACAATGGACAGAGGTATGGAATAATTCTTTCCATACAGGAGTTATAGGCTGATTTCATTGCCGGCAGAAAATACAGGACTGTAGCAATTATCATAGCTTTAACCACTTCTCCACGGTTTGTGGATTTCCCTCTGATCTAGGATACTGTACGCGTAGCTGGGAAGTTGCAGCCAGCTACAGTACCTGTCAGTTTGAATTCCAGCAAACAAGTTGTACCAGATTTATGGTGTCCTGGTAAATGGCTCATTTTATGGAATCTCTGTGTTCATAAAATAGGGTGTTATATCAGTCAAAAGTCCAAATTCACCCTATTTGTCCAGGGAATAGAACTTACTCAGAAGCTAGAAAGAGGGTGAAAAGGTGGTCAGTCACCTAAATATTAACACGCCACCAAGTTTATGGGATATCTTTTTATGTACTGTTCATTCTGACTCACTAAAAATCTGGATTAAATAATCAGAAATACATTAAATTGGTGCCATAGAGCTGCTGGATGACTGCAAGTATCAGTGAGCAGCTGGCTGGTTTGAAAAGAGTGTATCTGTAATAGTGATACACCCTCCTTTATCTGGGCTGGGAGTACACCCAGAGTCTCCAGCCAAGCCTGTGGTCCTGTCCCGCCTGCACAGGCAGAGGCCATCCTGTCCCACAGTGCTTTAAGGTAGAAAATTGGGAGAATATCTTGTAGCCAGGATCAGATGAACTAAAACTTCTCGGGATAGTGGGCTGGTTAACTGCATTGACACCAGTGTCAATTCAAATACAACCAAAACATCTTTAGTATTCTGGGCTCCAATCTGGGCTTCAGAAGTAGCTTCGTTTCTCTGCCCAGAGATGTCCAGGCTGTGTAGGCAGCCTCTCTTTCCTGCTGCAGATGGACATTCGGGATCAGAAAAGCAGAAGATTTAATAAAAATGGTAACAGGTATTGCCCCCCTGCACACACGGGCTCAAAGGGCCATTTGTGAAGGTGACATTGCCCAAGGCGGGACCCAGGGGTTCTCCTGCTTTTGTTTCCCCACATATTGGTGATGGGCAACTGCTCAACAATCACATTTCTTTTCCTGATTTGTTTTGTTGTGACTGGTAAAGAAACAGTAAAATTGGCCGCAGTAAAATCAAATTTGACCGTAGTGGCAGGGAGAGAGAAAGCTGTTCACACTTCATTAGCAAAATTTGATTGGTTATAAGAAATCAATTTGTTTTTTCTGTCCTGCTGCACCATCTCCTGACATGCCAAACAGAAGGCTTGTAGGAGATGAAGCTCCTTCATTTCACTGTCAGGTTGTCCTCCTGGTGCTGTTGAAGAAAGGCCTGACACCACACCAGGAAGGAGGCTGGGGACAGATGTCCAACGTGTGCATGTGGGACATGTGAGTGTGCAGGGTGTGTGCACATAAGTATACGAGATGCATTTGCCTGCAAGTTGCGTGTGAGTACATTGCAGTGCCAGGGGCAGCTATGGGGCAAGTAGCCACAGACAGGTACTGGGTCTGCCCCTCGGTGTGGAAGAAACATCTTCTGAACCAGCGCTGCTGCTCACGTTCTCTCCTCCATAGCCCAAGGCTCCTCATGGCTGATTTTCATCTCACATTGTCCAGCTGAACTCCTGGGAGTCGCCTTTTAAAAGATGCACGGTGATGAATCAGCTGTAAATTAAGCACTCTGTTAGGTTATGATCATAGGGGCTAAATAAATGACTTCTCAGTCGGTCTCCTAAAAGCAAATTAGTTAGTTAACTTAGCATATTTTAAAACAAACTCTTGTTGGTTAATGACCAGATTTGGTTTGCTCCAGTCATCACCAATTGCTGGAATAGAAAAAAACAAAACCTTTAAAGATGTGAGTCATGAGAAGAGCTGGGATATATCACTAACACATAGTTGACAATATTTCCTGCATCGGTTCACAAACCGCCGGGATGTCCCTGGTGAACTATACAGTCCATTGTGCTCTCGGGGGGAATATGTGTGCCGTCAGTCATTGGCAACATAGCGGGGAAACCAACAATGAAATAAAAGCCTCGGTGCACCCAACGGGGGTTGCGGGCTGCTAGAAAACTCCATGAGCAGCTGAAATGCTGCCGCCGAGCAGATGATCCAGAAACTGAATAAGGCACTGGGACACAGGAGGCTGGCTCGTTTGTGTGAAATCCTGTGCTAGCCCCTGGAAAGACCCCCTACGTCCTAAGGAAAGGGCACGTTTGGTAAGAGAAGAAACTGTGGGCTTGTGTCAGCATTTGAGATTTATAAACAGAGATTTGGGAGAGAAAAATTCAGACCTATATGCCCTGAACTACAACAGATTTCTGGAGAGAGAGAAAGGATAAGGGGAAAAGTTGAACTCTTTAATAGAGCTACAATAACTTTGTAGTAAACTGCTCACCTCCACTTTTTTTTAAAAAACACAGTGACACACAGTGAATATACAATATTCCAAAGGTTATCTACTGACTGATAAAAAGTGGAAGTTACATGCCACTGGAAATGATGTATTTTTACATTTTTTAGGTTCTTTTTGCAGAACAAAAATTCTGATGAGGAAAGTTTGACTCGATTTATGATGAACCACTTACCAGTCCAATAACATTAGCCACTACATACCCCTGGTGCTTTGCAAGAATTTTTGTCCCTTGGTCTCCAGAATTAACCATGGTTGGACTCCTTGACCCAGCCACCTTCAAGGATGCACTAGGATCTTGTGGTAATGGTTGGCTGTGCCACACCATGGGAGCTAACCTTTCTGAGGAGACTAACTGAAAAATAGATTTTTTTTTTTGTGATATTCTTTCTGTTAGAAAAGGAGGTTTGTAACTCCTGTGTAAAACAAAAAAATACCTGGGGAAAGTTCCACCTTTGTTGTCCTAGCAGATACAATAAATGAAATGAGCTAATAAGATTAAAAAAATATTTAGAAAAGTTATCCCACATGGTTCCTTCACTTTCCTTCAGTACTGCACATTAACAACACCAGAGACCACAGGTTTTGTTTTCTTATTGGGAATATTTTATGTAGTTCCTCTGCAACACTCTTGTCCTTTTCAGCAAGGTATCTACATATGTCTTTGCTGATGGAGAGCTTGAAACACTTGATTTGAAACACTCAAGCTTTTAAAACTCAGAGAGTGAACACAGCCACATCAGTACCAACTGTGCCCCACAAAAAAGCCCACAATTGTTTGACTCTGTTGCAAACAAAATCTTATTTACAGGAATGTTCATGAGAAAGCGAAGAGGAAGGTTCACTCAGTTCCACCTTTCAAATGAAGACTGACAGCACATATGAAAATGGCTTTTGTTTTCAATTTTGTTCCATATAGTTGTGGAGTGGCTGCAGGATCAAGTTATTTGTATCTGAAAGGGAACATTCTTTCTGTAGATATGAAACATCCAAGTATTTGCAAAACTTAAATTTTAAGAGAAGTGAATAATTCTGGTTTTACTACTTTTTCAGCTGTCCTGGAAATATAGACCATTCTGCACTAATGAGTTCCATTTCAGGAAATTTTTTGTGTTTTGAAAAGCAGATGCAGAAGTTCAACCTATAGCCTTTCCAGGTAAGAGCAGGAAGCATGCTTTTATGCACACAAATATAACATTCTACCAATAATTTGCATATGGATACTTTGCATGCATAATAACATGCCTGTGTATTTTGATGTCAGATATTCAATACTTAGTTATCACCCAAGTGCATTTCTCTTTGCACTGTGTCATTATTTTCAAGCTCGTCCTAATTGTAATCCTATAAATATGATTGTTAAAAAATGTATGATTGTTAAAAAATGTATTTTATTAAACAAACTGCTATACTCTAGAGGAAAATACAGTTGGCTCTGGGATAAGACATGGTTCTGCAGATAATGAAAAAAGCCTTATCTAAATTCAACTGGATTAAGATAAAGATAGGTCAGTAAATTGAATGCAACATCCAAGACTGGATCTCTGACAAGATTTATTCAATTTTATGAAGCTTGCTATTTAATGGGAAGGAAAAGCTATTTTCAATTTAGCATGAAAGGGGAAGAGCCCTTTAACTCAGAGTCACTCTCTGCCCAGATTGTGCTCCCAGCCTCCAGATTCTCCCACCTATTCATCTCCTCCCCCTTCCCTGCCCACCTTTCCCTCTTCCCCTATTGTATCTCCACCTGGGGGCCAGAGGAAGCTTCCAAAATCTCCCATCTCCTCTGAAAGGTGGTCTGGAGGCTTTTGATGATGAGGGCAGAAGAAGGGAAAATGTGAGTGGTGAAGGGTGGCGGGAAGCTGTCAACCATGACCATGATGCTGAGGGCCTTGGGCATCCCAGAGGGGTGCAGGATGAGGAGAAGTGCACCCAGGGCTGCAAGATGCTGTGAAGCTGCTCCCTGTCATTGGGGACACAAAAAGAGGCTCTGTGGGTCTGCTGGCGGTGAGACATGGGGAAGGGAAAGCTGGGATGTTCTTGGGTTATCCCATGCATTGGTACATATCTTTCTTCACAGAGAGGCAAGAAGGAGTGAGGAACACACAAGGTGATGACCATCAGCATGATGAAAGGAGGGATGCTGGCAGGCATGCTACCGTGCCAGGACTCAGGATGAGAAGCCAGACCAGGAGTTCATATCAGAAGGTGACTTTCATGGCAGAAATGTTGGGTGTTAGGAGCAGCAACAGCACAACATCACACTGATGGAGCCGGCAGTAAGTGGTGCAGAAGGGAGACCGAGGCAGCACTAGTGGTCAGCACCAGCTCCAGAAGGACCTTTCTGTTCTCATCCTCAGTCAGCCAGGACTAACTACACCATATGAAAATGTGGAAGAACAGTATCTGTTTATCTGTCACACAGCCAGGCTCCAGCCCAGCCAGACTTCTGGGTGGCTGCAAGCGGCAGGCCAGCGAGTCAGATATCCCTGTCTCAGCCCAGACCCACACCAGCCTTATTCCCCCGGCTAAGGGCGGACCTCCGAGGAGTTTTGTGCGGCTTTCCCTGGAGAAGGTCCATCGGCCAGTCCCAGAGCTTGGCTGGAGCAGATAACAGCGTCTGGAAAGACCATCGTTATCTCTGGTGCCGTCTGGAGTCCGGGGCTCCCTTCCTGCCTGGCCTCTGCATCACCCTCGGCACCGTCTGCTCACAGCCACCGCCGCCACCGGCCTCGCAAATCCCCCGCTCACAGCTGCCATCATGTCTACTTTCTTCACCATTTTCCTCTCCTCTTAAAAAGTGAGATGACATAAATTCACTCTGGTAATATGTGTCAAGTGAAGACCGTCTGCGTTACAACGCGCTCCCTTCACACAAGGGATGGAAATGGCTTTGGCACGAGGTAAAACCCTACCCATGGGAGAGGGAGATCTGTGCCCCACCTTGTGCCTCCCCCGGCTCTTCCCACAAAAGCACTGGCAGCCTCTGAAGCCAAGGGCTGTCCCATGTGGATCCCACATACTTGTGCTCCGAGGACAGGGAAAGGAAGTGTTTATTGACAAGTGGGCACACATATGCCATGTCCAAAAAATGGCTTCCATCGGTGAGGTGCCTACAGCCCTGAGCAAAGGGTCCAGTAGCCCAGGCTCTGCCTGCCTCTGGCCCTCCTTCCGGGGAAGGTGGCTCATGGCCTTTCTCCTCCATCTTTGCTGACACCATGTAGCCTTTTGAGAACACACGCCTTGGAGGTGTCTTGCAAGGGTTGAGATTATCTCCACCTGAGGAAAGTATTTTCAGCACTTGGTTTCCCACATATTTGGTCTTCTGGCCTTTTTGCAACACCTGAGGCAGGCTACAGGGCTGTCCCAGCTTCCTGTGGGATGCAGGTGGCCAGAGCTCCTCTTCTCAGGGCTGCCGAAGCGTGGCTCTCTTGACTGACTGCAGCCGTGACACCTACACCCGGAGCTTCCAGCAAACAGCCTGGGCACAACACCTCAGGGGATTTGTTTCAAGTAAAAAAGTAGGTGCATGGCCAGGTCCAAGTCGCCCAAACTCCCTATACAAACACTGCCAAGAAAAGAAAAAACAATACTTTGAGAGGTGCCCAGCAATTTCCAGACTCCTTTTGCTGCCCCTCACCCAGGACCTTGACAATCTCCAGGCCATGGTGAAATCCTGACTGCAGCTGAAGTCAGCAGGTTAGCCATGGGCTTCAGGGGGACCAGGAGGCCACCAGAGCAGTGGATGCGGCTTTTCATGGTGCACATTCCTTATGGCACATAGGAGACGAGTGGCAAAGAATACGCAGCTTTGAGTCGTGCATGCTGCTAAAATACTCACCACTGAATATGAGTGTCCGCTCAGAGAGTGTTGTCGTCTGCACAGTTTGCTAATGCTCCCAGCCCCTGTCAGCACCCCTTCCTTTCTGTTATGACTTGCTATGTTACTTTGCTCTTGTAACGCTGCTCCATGCAGAAATCTCCCTAATCCGTTTCAGGCGGGCAATGGGTACTGGCACCCTCTCACATGGCTGGTTGTGCTAGTTCCTGAGTATTACAAATGAGGGCCATCTGTAGTCCCTAGTATTTGTGGAGATGAAAAGGAGCTTAACTTAATGTACTTTGGCAGAGTAATAGGGAAACATCAATCACAGGGTGACATGTTAGTTCATATGCACCAATAGGCTCATGTTTGTAGCTGGACACATTAAGTGGATCTGTTTCTTTAAAGACGAGTCCATCACTTACAGACAGGCATTCGGAGCTCTAGCATACAGGACACTTTTAAGAGATACTTGATAAAGAGTTTGAAAATGTGAGCAGTGACATGAAGCTAAACTCTGGCTCATTTTCTTCAGATTCCCTATTAATATGAGCCTCATAAAGTTGAAATTGGGGTCACTTGGACAGTTATTTTAGCTAAAACAGATGGAGTTGTGGTGGCTGCTCCTAAAGAAGCAACTTTTACCATAACTTACCACACATTGTCTCTGGGATAAATATATTTTCCTGTACTACATCATTTGGGATTGTGTGGTAATTGCTGGACCAACGCTGATTTTTTAATGGCAACCATACTAATAATTTCCATTAAAAAGCTATTCTGAGTTACTCCATGGCAGTAAAGAAAAAAAAAAAAACGTATTTTCCTCCCAAATGGCAGAATCAAACAGTTTCTTGATTTATTTCAAGAGCATAAATATTGAGCATCCTCTGAATTACTATTTTCCCCATGTAACAAAATATTCTGCATGAAGAGGGATTATTAGATCCCCTGAACTTCCCTTGTAAGTAGAGCACAGCTGTGCGAACAATTCACAATGAAGATTTTATTGGATGAAATTCAGCACTTTTTTGACTTGTGTACTCTTCGGGAGCAGTTCAAGACTTCCTTTTATTGATTGTTATGCAAAATTTTTTACAAATTTCTTCAGTAATGCCATCTTCAAATAGTTCATGAAAAATTAATTGTCATTACTTAAATTCAAAATTCACTTTGCATCATGTTAGCAGCACAACTCAGGTGAGGTGACTTCTGTCCCTTGAATTGATGACACTTAAAATTATAGATTAATTCCCATTTTCTGCTACAGGACATGCAATTTCTAAAGGAACAAAACACTTGACATATGTAGGAACTAATTAGACGAGGAGCAAAGTTGCTACTTGTTATCACTACTTTTAGTCACATTTATTAGTCTAGAGAGCAACCAGGACTGGGGCCTCTCTCCAGCAGATGCGAAAAGGAGGCGGTGGGAAGTCCATTTCCCAAAGAGCTTATGGCTGCAACCAGGACCACAGGTGAGGAGGTGAGGAGGGAATGATAGCAGGAAACATCATGTTAGGCTATTATGGTTTTGAAAGTTGGTAACATAAGAGGGGGATAAGTTATAAAGAAAGAAAAACACAGAGAAGAAAAGGTGTATCAGAAGCAGAGTCAGGGAGTAAGAGGACCAGATGTGGAGTGAAGGTAGGGTAAAGAGGTCACGATGAAAAGGGAAGGATGATTGCTCTTCCCGCCAAGCATTATCCATTACTTGCCAAAATCAGGTATGCAATGGAAACTGCCTCTTTAAAAGTTGATTTCATCTGGGGATCAGGAAAGGGAAAACCCAACAGCTCTCAGCACTGCCAGGAACAGCCCGGGCAGGTGCTGCGGGAAGTGCCCCACAGCTTTGCTAATCCATCTCAGGCATGATTCAAAAAGCCCCGGCCTTCATTACTCTTGCAGTTCCTTGAGCAAGGCATGCTATTTGTACTGAGTAGTGCCAAGTTCTGCAATGAGAAAAAGATGTACATTAGCCCAGAGAATTCAAGCTCACTTTGGTTTAAAGCACAAATGGAAGGAGCCACATTTGTGATTGAAATCCAGTCAGCTCTTGATCACCTGGGAGCCGTGCATCCAGGTTGTGGATTAGCTGTGTCCTGATAAAAATATTCCCAGCCATCTTCCCTCCTCCACACCCCTTGATGTTCATTCTTCATCATAACTTCATTTTTCAGAGCTAAATATACTAAATATGTTCTTACAGTCCAATTTACATGTGTTCCGTATTAGTCTATTGAGAATAACATTGAGAGTTAACTGAACATGGGAAAAATGGGGATGACTTCAGTGGACAGTACCAGTGGCTTTTTTCTCAGTGCATATGGAGGTAACAGCTAGATCTAAACCACAACTGATTTCTATTAGCTGGCTGAAAAGCAGTGCAAAGACTTATTAGACTTCCACATGCCCAACTGTCAGATAAGAAATCACTTTTCATGTAGGGAGGTTCACAAGACTGTGAATTCTGAGCCCACCATAGGAGGATGATGGGATGCTCTTACAGTTCATTTCTCTGTGGTTTTCTTCCAAAAGTCCCCTTGAAATGGGCACGTAGTACAAAGCAGGCAACCGCTAACCTGCATCTGGTAGACCCCAGGGAGGTGGTGTTGGTGCTCTTTGAAGCTACCAAAAGCAAACAACAGCAGGGGGAACCTCGCCAGCTGGGTGAGTGGCAGCAAAAGCAGTTGTCATGTTGCTCTCACCAGGATGCTGACTCAGGACAAAGGGCACAGCAGGAATCAAGAAGACCATAACCAGGTCCCTGTCCTCACATCCACCCTCATATGGAGTGCTGGGAAGGACTAAGGCTGGGTGGCATGGAGTGGCCTACCAAGGGCCAGCCTAGTCGTTAGCATCAGAAATCTAGCCAAAAAAAGCAGGCTCTGAAAAGGAATTGAAAAAGGAGACACATCATTAACTGAAGGGCTGTTTTCAATGCAAACCCAAACTGTTTTAAATCAGATGAATCGCAGTATTTAACAAAAAGTGAATGTGGATCTATATAAGACACCAATTCTGTAGCAAGGATACATTTTCCAGGTGCAGTAATGTGAGGTCAATCAGAAATCTATCGAAAGATATGAAACCAGATAAAAGGAAGAAGCTGCTATAGGTCTTGGTAACATAGGCAAACGATAAAATTGTAGACAGCAATGCTGACTTTTTTTAAAACAATGTTTTATTGTTTCTGGAGAAGATCTGGAAGCCCTCTCTGAGTTGGGCTGAGATTTAATAATGGAGTTAATGTTGTGTGTTTGGGCTGTCACAGGACCAAAACATCAGAAATGAAGTGGGTCTGCTCCTCTCTTGGGCTCCCTATGCTGCACTGGGTGTCCTTTGAGCACAGTGTGGCCACTGCAGTGAAAAGCGGCTGGTTATAAAAGGAGAAGGTTATCTGACTGGTCAAGCTGGATGGGGCTTTGAGCAGTCTGGTCTAGTGGAAAGCATCCCTGCCCATGGCAGGGGGTTAGAATTCGATGATCTTTAAGGTCCCTTCCAACTCTAACCATTCTAGGATTCTATTCTATGGTTCTACACAAAACCAGGACCATGCACAATATACTTTCCAACTAGTTTATAAATACAAAAAAAAAAAGTGCCTCTGTTCTCTCCCATCATCAGTCTTGCAGGTACATTAGCATTGCAGGAGTTAATAATAATATTAATAAAAGATTAATATGATTTGGCCTCCCAAGTAATGCTTTGAAAGTCACTTTCAGCTGCCCCCTCCCTCCTGCTCATTCTTGTGTGCTCAGCTCTCCGACCAAGGCTGGGAAGGGATGATGCTGTGACCCACTTGCTGCCAGCCGCGGTTCCCGCTCCCCAGCTTCCCCTCTCCTCTGACTGGGAGGGCAAATGTTCAGTGCTGGGCTGACACCTTTACCCTTTTTGTTATGCCAGGCCCTGTACTGGCCCCAGGAGCTACATTATAAGGTAGGAGTGTCTGCTGCCTTTTTCAGTTCATTAATTCTGATCAGTATTGCACTGAAGAAACTCAGAAAATGGAGTAAGATTTACAGAAGCTGGGATATCGGTTGTATTTTGTTCCAGAACAAGTCTAAGCAACACAACTGAATGACCATGCTTATGCTCCTAACATGTCTCAAATATTAGTCTTAATCCCTTCCACTGGGTTTTGAAGTAATATGATTTACTTGACGTGCCACAAGCTAAGGTCAGTTACCTGCAGTTCAGCTGATGTATCTGATATATTCAAACTCTTAATTTATATATATAATCAAACTCTTAATAACTAAACTCTTAAAGTCTTTGAGTCCAGTGGAACAGCTTTGGTGCCTGATCTGCCAACATTTTTTCTAGACAATCTGTCATGAGTGAGATAAGACTTTGAGAAGGAGAGAGCAGAAATGAGAAAGGAAGAAGAATGGTAAAAGGTGGCATAAGAAGGAAAGGAGACTTTCCAGGAAACAGGAAGATATATTTAAATCAAAGGAAAAATTTGGCACAAGGACAAGTGGATATTAATGGGTCATGAAAAATGCAGTCTGGAAATAGGAAGAAGGAAAATCAGAACAGAGGAGGGATGAGGTTCTGAATAGTCTTTTGTAAGAGTAACAGGAGTAAATAATCTATTTTTTTTTTAACATGGGAGTTGTTTTTTTAAGAGGCAGAGGGTTTTAAGAAGGAGTTTATAAAAGGGATTTAGTGCAACTTCTATGATACTGGGAGACTAGCTTGGTGACCCAGGAGTCCCTTTTCAGGAGTCTGATGCTTTATGAATGGTGCTTAATGGTAGGAAGGAAATAAGAGGAGAAAGAGTCAGAAATAGGTAGTGGATATTGTTCTCTCAAACAGAAAGAAACAATATTCAGGCCTATTGAGGTTTATCTTGTGTTCAAAGCACAATGACTAAAACTGTTAAGGACTGGCTTCTGTTCTCTTTCAAAATGTATGTTTCTTTACCTGTGAAAGGTGCAGCCACCAGAATCCCTTTTCCTTTTGGGTAGTAAATAATGTGTTCCCAGTAGAGCTTGTGTTAACAATCTGTTTTAGAAATGAGGGGGGATCCAGCAGTCATCTTTACTCTGGACAGAAACCTACAGATACAGGGATTTCTTATTGCTAATTCTAGATCAATACAGTGTCCTTTGCAGAGGCAGGAATCCAAAGAATGCATAGCGCATACAATCCAAATCTGTTTCAAAATGTAAATTTATCACACAACGTGCTTATTGCTGTGACTTTGAGCTGATCTGGTACTTTGTAAGAGGCAGAACCTTCTTTGCTTCTTTGATGTTCTTTGATTTTCCTTTTCCTACTAGTGACAGTAGTGAAAACTTTTCTTTTCCTCAGGTACAATTGCATGTGTTGGGCATTTCGCTGCTTCACAAGACTGGGCACAATGCCGAGGTGCAAGTCCATCCTTCACACTCATAGCTTTGTCTCCTTCCCTGGGGCAACTCTCCCAATGAACTGGGGCCATCTCTGTCCCTGGAGGACAGTGGGAATAAAGCTGGTCTCTGAAGAAAGGGGTGATTTATGGAGCAATTATGGTAAAACCCCCCCACAAAAAAGGCTAAACCTGAGATCAGCAGGGTACGGTAAGTGCCCAGTGCCAGGCTCCTCAAGCTCTCCTGCCCTGGGGTACTGCAGGTGGGACTGGGCAGAGGATGTCCCGATGAGGTGGTCAGTTGGCCCCTCATGGCTATTCCACCATGGCTATATCCAGTAAATGTCCATCAAGAGCAAGATATGGGCTATGGCACTGAGTGGCAAATAGCTGACGTTGGCACAGATGCAGTCACTCTCAAATGTGTATGTGTGTGGCAAGGCTTGTGCCATCATGAAGCCACATCATGCACCATATACAGAGGCACATGCACGATGGCAATGCTGGTGCCACTAGAGGGACTAATCTTCCACATCCCCCCTCCCCAATTTGCTCATGTCTGAAGTGAAAGCTAAGCTTGGGGGACAGCCTGCAAAGCCTCATAAGTACATAAACACACCAAAGACTTTAAGAGAAAGCACATTACATTCCAACAGCTGTTCCCCAGCAAGGTCCATGGGGAAGACCTGTAGGCTGATGTGGGTCCTGGTGTTGCTTGCCTGCAGGAGAAACTGGACATGAGTTTAATCCAGGCAAATCTCAGACTTCGTGAGAAACGCTTGTTATTATTTGGTTGTCATCTATAATGTTGTGTCTCTCCATTCTCACCCTCATCTTCTTAGTATGCACCCCTGCTCCTGAAAGGTAAAGCTGTGCTTAAAAATCATGGGGAGTAAGTGTTTCTAGGTGGGAGGCTGCTGAAATGACTTGAAAGCTATTTCTCATCATTTTTTCTTAAGGGAAAAAAGAGACGGCTTCCCCAGACACTGGGAGAAATCAGACTTGTCAGTCTGACTTCACTGAAGGGGAAAGACTCTGAAACTCCTTTAAGGAATCAAATAGGGAACACTTGGAAAAGCAGAGCTTGATTAAAGACAGCTAACATCAATTCAGGGAAAGGAGATCATGCCTAACTAATTTGTTGGAATTCTTTGAGGAAATTACTGCCCTGGTAAGGAAGGGGAAAGGATATTATAGACTCCGTTTTTCAGAAAGCATTTCACAACATTCTCCGCTGTTGGTTAAAATGTCTAAGGTCTGAAGTCACGGAATAGAAGGACAATGAGCATATTGGACTGAAAACTGGCAAAAGAGGAGGAAAGAAAGGGTAACTATGAATAGGAGCCTTTCATTTTAAAGAGGGGGTTGTAAGAAGGATCAGGGAAAAAAAACACATTTTGAGTTTGAAAACAAGATTTCCCAAGGTTACTGAAGACACTCCTGAACTTTGGGAAATACAATTAATAATGAGGAGTCGTGCAAACAGATGGAGAAAGGAATGGTTTGTGTTACCACGGTATCTTGGAGAGCAGATAGAAAGGGGAAGACTTTCTTGACTGCTCTGCTAAAACATATCTGTCATAGTTTGAGTGATAATATGTGTTAAACTCCACAGACACAGGAAAAGACAGAGAATTTCACACTGCAGAAACTAAAGGTGGCCCACCTTTCCCTTCTTCATGTTAATGGTTACTCCCATGCACTCGAGCTTTCTTTTTTTAAGAATATCTTATCACATGCAATTGCACACAAATGTTATTACTTATGATCTTCTCGTGAGGCAACAATTTCACTTCAGGTTAGTCTTATCACATTAAACGGCATAGGAAAAATAGTTCTGCTTTGAGGAAAAAAAACCAACAACCAACTGCTGCTGTTTCACGCTAAGGGCTCGTCTATAATCGTGTACACTGAAGCATGTGTTGAAACACATTTTAACCAGTAGATGTGATAACCCTGTCTCACACAGCGTAAGCTAAATCATAAAAAGCTCCTGTCATTCCTGAATTAGAGTACATGTCTACTCTGACCTTGAGCAGACTGCAGCCTGGTGTGTTCATGCAGCTGCCTCTGGGCTATCAGCATCCACCAGCTGCAGGCGTCCACACTGGTCGAGCTCAGGCTGCCTACATACCACATTTGCCCTTGTAGCCAGCAATGTCCTGAGGAGGGTCTTGCAGTCTTGACACCACCACAAGAGACAAGCAGAAAGGGGTAGGCCTGCTCGGTGCCCTGCAGCCCTGGCCCACAGCTGGCAGCCCTGCCTTTGGCTCTGTGGATGGTGAACCACCAGCACCAAGGCTTGCAGAGCTGCCTCCTTCGCTAGAAGTTTTTTTCTAAAGTGAACACACAGTCACTGCTGTGTGGATGGTCTTCTCCAGGGGAGAGGGAAAGGAGCAGCACAAGTGTCTTAAGCTGCTGTGCAGTTCACCGGTGGATGCCTGACAGGTTCCTTGAACTCTCTATTCCCACCTTTCTGGCATGGCTCACCCCATCTGATGCTCTGTCTGGAGAAAAAGCAAGCTGATACTTGTGTTTAGCTGTCAGGTATGGTCCCTTGAACAAGTTTTCTGTAGACCATTTTAAAGCCATTTATTTTGCTTAACTCCCCCTTTGCTGCTAGGATATTATGGGCAGGAGCACTTCACTCTGCTGATTACACTGTGCTTGGCGAGGAAGCAATAACTTAAGTGGTGCGATTACATGACTGCTTCTGATGGGCTTTAATGTACATGGGAGAAGGTACCTTCTTCTATCAGTGAGAGTGTTAAGCTAGGAAGCTTTGTCATGCACAGAGAATTTATTTCAGTAATAGAGCCTTATAAGCCTCCATTTTTCTACAGAGGTTGACTTAGTGTGTGCCCTTGGAACCAGTGTGTCTTCCTCTGTTTCCTCTCTTTCCATTTTGACGTATAAAAGACACTAGTGAATTTTGCTTTGTTTTGTTTGTGTTTTAGATACCTAACCAACCAGAAGGAAACGGGATATGCAGCAGTGGCATTACACCAGGAAAATTTCATCAGCATGTCTTGCTGCTTGTCTTCTTGGGTAGGTCTTTTCCTCTTGTCTGCTGCCCTTTCTTGACTGTGTCTGTCTGGAGATATTTATATACTTCTAGGATGTAATTTGCCACCAAAAGAACTATTTTCCTGCTCTTCCCCTCTCTCCCTGGCTCCATTTCTCACTTCTTTGAAGCATTGAATACCTTTGACTCCCAGTACTCACTATAGTGGATGGTGGTGACTTCTAGTACATTTGTATTTTTTGCTCATTTACTCATTATCAGAAATATTCCTTCCCTTCCTCCTCCTGATTTGAAGCATCATTAAATTCCACAAGATTCCAGCTGGCCCTTCTGTTCTGCCCACCAAAACGTCACTCAGAGCAGAAATAGTGGAAGGTGGAGACATGATCCTTTTGCACGCCAAAATGCAGCTTTTCTTGCAATACAATGAATCTCTCAATGTCAGTTCCCTTATAAGACAAAAAGGTACGTAATGTAGGAAATAAATTACTACATGCAATTCAGTAATATCTGCAAGTAGAAATAGAAGATACATATTTTATTTTTACTCAGCACCCTTTTCTGCTAGGACAAAGGCTGGGCTAGAGAAATCCTGAACGTTAAGCTCATAACCTTTGGAACATCATCTCGTCTCAGCTTTTCCTCTCTATATTAATTTTCTTTGGATACTTTTTTGGCAGCCTTTGCAGTATTTTCCCCTCAGATGATGCTGTAACTCCAAGCATCTTATGGGGAGGGGGGGAAACTTTTTCAAAGACAACTCTAATCTACTCTAAGCAGATCTCCCTAAACTATTCCTTATTAATTTCTGCTTTGTCAAAATGTTTCTTATCCATGCCCTTGGGCTGATTATTAATAGACATGATAACAAATTTATAATCCCACTCTAATTATTTTTTCTTTTCAGGCAGGGGAAGGGGAGACCGATGTGTATTTTTGAAAGTTAACTGTTGTCCCTCCTCTTATCACGTTAAATGGGCTGCAGTAATGTCTGGCTGGATATCCTGCCCTGAGGTGATTTAAAAATGGCAAATGTCATGATTTTTTTCACTTAATGCTGGAATGTCAGCCTTCTCATATAAATTATGGCGGTTGCTCTTGTCTTCGTGACATAGGTATTTCTTTAACATGTATTCTTGGATAAACACCTACATAGCTATCAAGAACAAGCACTATGTGATTTCACAACAACAAAGGAAATAATCTTCTACCAGCCTTATCACTCTGGCCCTGGAAAAAAACATTGGTAGCCAGCCAGGTTGAAAGATGTCACCATCATGCTTGCTACTTCCACTTAGCTCCACAGAGCTCTTCCTGGCATCTTTTCAAAACAAATCTTGGAAAGCGCACAGAGGAATGCTTTCTTGCTGGAGCCTTCTAGGTCCTCCTAACTACACAGTGGCTGCCAATTGCAGCTAACAGGGATCTTGCTCTTTTTTCCCCTCCTTCCCCCCCCCCCCCCCCATTTTAAGTATCATTTGTCCCAGCCCAGAAGGGCTTGCCTCTGCCCATACCAGCCCCAGCTGCAGGATATGGCATGGCCAAGAGGAGGTTTCAGGATGGGGTTGGCAGGAGGTGACAGCAAACGTGGTTCCCACAGCTCGGGGAACTCTGCAAGGGTTAGCCCCTATGGTGTTGACAACCCATAAAACTCAAAGTCCTTGAGCTGAGCAAACTGATAAGCAGTGAACATGGCACAACAAAATAAGAAAGAAAGAGTAGTGATTCAAGAGGTGGAAAGGCTGCTTTTGTAATGAGGGTGTCACAAGGAAGGAAAGAGGTTTGGGTCCAGGAGAGGTCATTTCTTGGCTCTCTGGAGGGCAGATAGCAGAAGGATGGTCTCTTCTTTCAGGGCAGCAGCCTCGTTAAGGGGTTTGTTCAGTGAGGACCTGACAGGCAGTGGGTAAGGGCAGGCACCTTCATGCACATTTGAGGGTGGCTGTTGGTCGAGCTCAGCAACACTCCAGCTCTGCTGACACATGCTGGGGGCAGGACCCGGCACTCACTGGGTCTGGCAGCAGATGGACAGCAGACATTTAAACACTAACTCTGAGCCACAGACTTTACTTTTCCTGTCAGAGGCCATTGCTAAATGATTTGACAGCTTTTATTTTCATAGCACTGAGAAGCATTTTGTACAATACTCAATTAAATATCTTTTATGACACTTGATTTTGTTTGTTGCTGATAGGTTACCTCTTCTTTGGCAAAGGAGGTCCATGGTTCTTTTTTCAGGTTTGACTATCTTCTCTAGTTTGGATCAGAGAAAGTCAACCAGGAGAAAAATGTTGCAGTGACTTAAAGGAGGTCACACACATAGAATTAGCTGGGTATGGAGAAGGCAACTGCTTGGTGCTTGGTCAGACAGGACAGTTGTCAGCACTGCCAGAGTAACTTAAGGTATCCCGTGGTATCCCTTGAGGATGTGGCCCATTCACTACTTTGCCTGCATTCAATAAACTGTTGTTAATACTGTACAGATAAATTCAGGGAGCTTTGGATGCAACATAATATTAGATAGATACAGAGAATTCCCTTTTTCATCAGAGAATCTGAGAGCTCTTTGTTATGATTTCAGAGAATTAAAGCTCCACAGTATTACGGAATTATACCTGGAGAAATTATTTCCCATAAGCTGAGGGAGCAGAAAGATGGATGTCCCTTCCTCATGCTAGGGTTGGGATAATGGATCCAGTGACTTGGCGGCTGGAGCTCCCACAAGAGTCTCCTTGTTCTTGTGTCTACCAGCTCTCGGGTGGCAACCAGCCCTGGGTAGCAGCCACCCTCCGATGCACCCTGAGAGATGCAGAGCGTACCCAGGGGCACCAGCCGAAACCTGGAAAAGGGATCAGGGGAGAAATAGGGGAGACTAAAAACATGGTAGGAGCTGCTTTATTTTGTGGGTTGTTTTAAATAAAGAGTCCATTTTAATCCTACTGGCCTCTTGCCTGCTTGCTTCATTCAAAATAAAACACACACTCCAGAAAACGGTTTTACATAGCCCAGCCAAGTTTCTGGTAGAGCGCAGACCCCAGACAACCATAATTCATGAGCAAGGAAGGGTGTGGATATTTTGTGGGAACCGGACCCTCTGTGAACAAGATCATTTTCATTTGATGATTATGTCGTGTAAACAATATGCTTTTAGGATTCAGAGGAACAGAACTGTGAATCTAGCAAAGTCAAACTGTTGATTTGTATGATGGAAGGAAATTAAATTAACCTGAAGCCTTTGAGTCAACAATAAATACTAAAAGGAGGAGTATGTTGTCCTTCAAAGCATACTTTACCAAGCTTTAATTTCTGCTATATATCTTTTACCTGTTGAATAACCCACATGCTGTTCAGCTCTCAAAATACTTTTTCATTATTGTGGCTTAGATTTGCAATGTCGTAGCAAGGTTTGAGTGTTTGACAGCAAGTAAACTGAGGTGTCTTGCCCGTTTGTGCTTGACAGAATGGTATAGTGAAAAGGACATGGTGGATAGCCATTGGTTTTCCTCATGCTCATGGTTTTTGATCCAGATGCTAAAATCTTGTTTCTAAAATAGGTAAATGATACATAAAATCCCTATAATTCATAGAATTTGCTATTTTATTGTAAATAGCTGGTTCTCAACACCATAACTAATTGTATAGTTATCAAGTGTGCTGAATTTATTTTTCAAAGCTTTTCAAAAGCACTTAGAATCATAGAATCATTTGGATTGGAAGGGACCTTAAAGATCATCGAGTTCCAACCCCTCTGCCATGAGCAGGGAGACCTCCCACTAGACCAGCTTGCTTGAATATGAATTTTTTACCCTAACTCTGCTAGGCATTTAAATCCCAAACCATCATTCCCAAAGCTTATTTCTCAGCTCTCCCCTAAACCAAAAAAAGATGGCAAGGTCTGTGACCCCTGAAACTCTGCCTTTCGCGTCTCTCCTGCTGTTCTTGGTGGATGCCTCTGACACAAGTAACCAAAGGAGGGGAAGTCTCCCTGCAATCTTTTTCCCAAGATGTGGGGGCCTTATTCTGGCCACAGCCACCCATCTCCTTGCAGAGCTCACCCCACACGTCCAGCTCCAGGTAACAACCTGGAGGCTACATCACCTCAGCAATACGGGTACTATGCAGGTGCCTGGGGTGACTGTCACTCCATGAATCCAAAGCTGACACGGCTGAGAGGCAGCAATCTCCTATGAAGTTTCACAGGCAGAATATTTGCACAACCTGTTTTCTTAATATCCATAGTATGACTGACAAGAAATAAATATAGGAGGAGCTTCATTTTATACTTCAGGGTACCATCTGTGCTTCTCCAAATAGAGACAGGTTTTTCTGCAGAGAAAATTCTATCAGGGATTTAGATTGCTTAGATTGCTCTAGCTGTCTGCCAAGTACATGGATTTACACTGACAAACAGTGATGCCTCACCTGAAGATGCCTGATTAAAAGTGAATGCAAAACCTATTGGCTAGGAGTTTTGCAGGGAGGGAGAAATCAGCCACCCCACCTTATGGAAATGTATGAAATGGAGCAACAAACTTGATTCATTCCTAAGTCTTGATAGAGACTAACCATGACAGAAGCCAAAAATATTTTGGGTGCCACCAGGTATACTGTGAACAACCACAGTGCATAGCTTACTGGGATGGAAAGGTACCATGACAGGCTGTAAATTTTGTTGGACCCCTACATGCTTAGCTTCCCTGGTAGCCAACTGTCCTTGGGGATACCAGGAAGATTTCAGCAGCACTCATTGAATGTTATCCTAAGGATCCTAAGACAATGGGAGAAGTGAGGCCACGAGAGATATCGTCTCCTGAGATGCAAAGCATCAAACTGGGATTTCATTCTCCAGCCACTCCACTGGCCAGTGCAGGGTGTGTGGTGAGGTGCACTCATGCAGGGACCCTGCTTCCTACTGCAAGAGATTTATCCTTTTCCCATGGGGTTAGATGTTTCCCTTCCTCTTTGGTAGTAGGACATAAGACAAGCAGTAAAAGCCACCTGACAAAAAAGAATTAGAACACTCAGACAAACGCATTTAGAATGGACCCTCCCAGGGTCCCAGAGACAGATAAGCAGAAAAAGAATTAAACAAGGACAAACACAGCCATGTATGAAAGGTGGATTATTTGTACAACAAGCATTAGGAGCTCTGCAGCTGGGAGTTAAGGAGATTACAACCACATGAGAAGGCTAACCTACTCCTGTAAGGGCCAACAGCCATTTATTCAAACAGAATAAGAAAATTAGCTTCAGCTCTCTCCAGTCTGAAGTTGTTGTATTCACCAGCAAACTCCTAAATGAGGGAGATAAATTGAAGCAGAAAAGAGAGCAAGGAAAAAACCCAACCCTATACCTTACACAGACACGCACATCCGGCAGGGGTAGAAGTGGTGATTTAAATCATGCTTGGTGCCTGCGGTGCCTAATTACACATCAGCTAATGGGGAAACAAGGGGAGAGAGAGAGAAATAAGGTGCCCAATTCATTGGCCCAGCTGCAGGGAAAGGACTCCCCCCACCTGAGGGAACAGGAAATTCATTTTTAAGACTGCATTGGGGATCATTCAACTGGGTTTAACCCCAGTCCTCTGGGTATTAAACTGCTCCTAGACTGGACATTAAACCTTATATGGAAAAGGCAAATCTCAAATTTTCAGGCGGTAGACAAGAAACATATGAGTTTTCACAAGATAGGGATATAGGTTGTACCTGGAAATACATGTGTGCTGGCACTAACACTAAATATGCCTGCACAAATGGGGGAATTGTACGGAGTGACCTATTCTGCATTCAGAAGTGTGAAATTTCCAGCTTGCCTCAGTAAGTGTATGCTCTGTAAGTGTATTGCAGAGGTCTGGGACCAAGAGCTGTGCACAGCACGGTGTACGGGGTCAGCAGTAGAAAGTTGGCTCTCAACCCTTGCGGCTTGGCCTGACCTAGAGCTGACTTGGACCTCATGAAACTCAGGATGTTGTGAGCATCCCAGCCCTGTGGTCCCCCCACGGCACTCGATAATTTGTGCTCTAAGCAGGGGGGGTGTTGAGGTGGAGGGTGGAGGCTCAGCCAGAAGTACACCTAGGGGGGAGCCAGGATGCCTGGATTTGACTGCTTGCTTCAAAAATTTGCTTCAGCCTTGGCTTCTCCAGCTCTCGCTTTTATAGTTCAAATCCCCAAAGTCCCTGCTCCATATTTGCTCCTTCCTTGGCAAAACCATGATCAAATTAGTGGAAGTTTTGACTGAAGAGAAGCAAATTTATACCTTGGTCCTTGGCAACCTGAGGATATATATGTGCTGGTGTGAGGAAGGGGAGGGGGAAAAGGGGACAAAAGGATCATTCACAGTTACTCCCAGCCCTGGTCCCACACTCCCAGCAGTACCAGGACTAGTCCAGCCAGCAGCCTCCACGTCACTGTGACCACAGACCCACAGACTGCCCTGAGGCCAGCAACCTGGGTGGTTTGGCCAAGAGGATGGACTTGGTGCTGAGGTCAATCTGTCCAGCACCAATCCCCTCCATCATCATAGAGAGGGGGTAGCTCTGGAGGCAATCACCTTCCCAAAGCCATTCCCTGGCCTTCCCCTGCTTCACAGCACCATGTACATGTCCCAGCCTTCAAAGACCCAGGTTGTCACAGAGTGATGCATGTTACCCCATGGCAGCTGTGGACGGATGGTCCAGCCACACAGGACCCTGAGCCCCTCAGGTTGGATGGTCTCATCTGTGCCCACTGGCCATCTCTCATGCCCAGGCTGACTCTGGCAGGACCAACCATCCAGGAGTAATCCCAGCTTAAAAACCCCACAGGAGGCCCTGTGGCACAGTGGGAATGTCCTCTGTCACCTGAAATTGGAAGGAGAAGCGAAGAAACTCTTCTCTGTATGAGTTTAAGCACACATTTCCTCAGGTCGAGCATGGTCAGTGAAGCAAAGAGGAGCCATTTAAAAGCTGAAATGCTGCATGCAACTGAAATATGTGTTTTTTCAGCCTCGGAGCCAAAGGTTTCTAAGAAGTGTGTAAAAAGGGATGAAGCAAAGCAAGTTTATACATGCTGCACATCCATCAACACGTGACATTTCTAAAGGGTTCGCACATCTGCTGGAAAATGTTTGGGGATCCGCAGATTACAATGAGCTGAATGAACTCCCAGCCTTCGTTAGCATGAGCATGAGGCTTGCCTGCTCGCGGCTGGGTATAAGAAGTGCTTTGTGCATTGAGGCGTGCTTGGGCCAGTCGACAGATCCCAACATTTGCAGTATCGTGGCAACCAGTGTATCACTTGCATCAACCTGTAGGCACTCCGCTGGGTCCCAATACACAAACCTCACACAAATATTTCAACATGTTTGGAGCCAAACTCTAGTCAATATATGAAGTCATTTCACCGCAGCTTTCAGCCAATAGGAAAAAATTCCTTACTAACTTATTTTCAGAGGTTAAAAATAGCATGTGTGTGTGTGTGTGAGGTTAGTAAAAACAGAAATGAGACAGAAGTGAGGGTATATACCGTTAGTATTTCTGAGCCACCTGGAGCTGGAGGGGCGGGGGAGGGCTGCCTTTCCTTTACTTTGGACAAGCACCCTCTATTTGGTGGGACCAGATCAGGAACGGAGATCAGAGAGCTTATCCCACCAGACCCCCAGCTTCACTCCTCCTCTCTCCATAAGCACCAAGCACAAGCTCATGTTCTGCTTGGCAGGGATGGTCCACCATGGAGACGTACCAATAGAGTCCTTAAAGAGAAGCCAAAGCAAGAAAAGGACTACCAGGGTGGTGGCGTAGTGTCAGCGGGGTGAGGATGCAGAAGCAGATGCCTCTGCCTTGCCCCTGCCCACAGCCCTGCCTGCTGCACCTAGGGGAGCTGGGGCAGGCCCATGGCTCTGCCAGCAGCAAACATCTTCATTTGGGAATAGCACAGAGGCCTTCAGGCAATAAATTTCCTGAAGGAAGATTACACTTTTTGTCAGCCCACTTTTTGATGTTGCACCTCCCCTGCAGCACTCTGCTTTCACTTACCGTGTGCAGTGTGTGATGTGGATTTTCATATAACATTGATGTGCTCAGTCTTGTAGTTGTGCAGCACCAGATGCTGCCCGTGGACCTTCACATCTGGTGGAGGTACAGCCACAAGGCCTGGGGGGCTGCTCTCCTGCAGATGCACTCAAGCTCTCGCAGGGTGCGAAACTGCTCTTAAGGACAAGATTGCCTTATGAGCCACCTCTTGATCCCATCTGTAATCCCCCAGCCCTCAGTATGGCAACTGCTCTGTTCACTCATGGCTAAAATAATACTGGGGTAATATTGCTGTGCTTATTCCTGCCTTTAATGTGATGGCTGTCTGTGCATGTGATTGCATCCCAAAGCATTTCTCTGATCTCAGGGGTCTGCAAATGTTTAAGTTAACAATGAAAATAAAATATTTTCCTTATCAAAAGCTTGCCTTTCTCATGAACTGTGCTGGTGTGTCAGAGGGAGACATGGAAATCCTCTCTTTCTCTGGTTTCTGTCTGGTCTTCACCCCACTCCTTCTGCCAGGCCCCCTTTCCCTTTCTCTTCCCCTCCCCAGCTGCCTGTCCTCACTTCAGCCTCTCACCCCTACTCTGGCCTCATGCTTCCTTCTCAGGGAAGAAAGGAGACATGAGGAAAAAGTAGTCCTGGCTCCTTCATCGAGCAGTTCCTTGGTCATCGGTCATCCTCCACTGGTCCTTCCGTCTTTGTATGTACCACAGGTTTTCTCCAAACCTGTGGGCAGTAGGACTGCCAAATTTTGGCTACACGGTAGGAGGTGGAAGGAGCAGCATCCCAGTGCTGTCCTCCCCTATCACCACCCAGGATAGTAGTGCCAACTCTGCAGGAAACATCTTTACTCTTAGGAAGTTAGCGAAAGATAATGCTAAACTGGAACTTTTCATTTGTCTTTCAAAGTTCACATTCTCAATGCCAAACCATTGTGCTCCATAGAAAAATGAGAAGAAAGGATCTGTGACCCCACACAGAAGAAGACGTCCTTAGATGTGCTTAGATTTCTAGGGTCCAGCTCACAAGAGCAGTACATAAGTTATTGGTGTGTAACCACAGTGTATTTCAGAAGAAGCAGAGTCATGCTGCTGTACAAACAGTAGGTGCATTCTTTCATCCCATCATATAATAGGTAGAACTAACAGATTGCTGTTGGCTTTTATCAACAGTGGGTAATCGTGGTGTTGAGATGGAGATCTGTAATCTCTGACAAGAACTACAGGACTAGTGAGAGTACTTATGCCAAGTGTGATTTGTGAGAAGGGGCCACTGCAAGAAGGGTGGAACAATTTGCATCTCCCCTAAAGGACTACAAGGTGTGTGACTTTTAATTTTGCAGATTAATTGCAGGGGAAAGTCATGGGGTTCTTTCTAGGCTAAAGTCAGGAGTACATGGGGACAACTCAGTGCACCAGCACAAGGTGATTTTCCATGGGAGCTGATGTGACACAGTTTTTCACTTCAGGTCCTGCAAGAAGATCTTTGACTGATCTCACTCAACCTGCTGGATCATTGTTCCTAGGTTTAGGAAATCAGGAAGGAAAAGGAATGTTACAAGGGCTGCTCTATGCACCTCATCTTTGATAACCATACTTCATCTTCTTTGCATTGGAAATGAGAAGAATGCTGTCTTTGATCATGTTCAGTTCTAACCTACTGTGCCCTGGTTTACAGATTCATGGATTTGACAGAGTTGGAAGGGACCTCTAGAGTTCATCTAGTCCAGCTCCCCTGCTAAAGTAGGAACTCACTCAGGACAGCATCCGGGAGGGTCTTGAAAATCTCCAGAGAAGGGGACTCCACAACATCCCTGGGCAGCCTGTTCCAGTGCTCTGCCACCCTCACCATAAAGAAGTTTTTCCTCATATTTGAATGGAATTTCCTGTGTTCCAGCTTGAGCCCATTCCCCCCCATCCTTTCACTGGAAACCACTGAAAAGAATCTGGCTCCATCATCCTTCAACCCACCCTTTAGGAATTTGTAAACATAGATAAGGTCTCCCCTCAGCCTTCTCTTCTCCAGGCTAAAGAGCCCCAGCTCTCTCAGCCTTTCCTCATAAGGGAGGTGCTCCAATCCCTTAATCATCTTGGTTGCCCTACATTGGGCTCTTTCCAGTAGTTCCCTGTCCGTCTTGAACTGAGGAGCCCAAAAGTGAACACAGTGTTTCAGTTGTGGCCTCATCAGTGCAGAGTAGAGAGGTAGAATGACCTCCCTTGACCTGCTGGCCACACTTCTCCCTATGCAGCCCAGGATTCCATTGGCCCCCTTGGCAACAAGGGCACAGTGCTGGCTCATGGAGAGCCTGCCATCCACCAGGACTCCCAGATCCTATTCCTCAGTAGTACTTTCCAGAAGATCCACCCCTAACTTATATTGGTGCCTGGGGTTCTTCCTCCCCAGGTGCAGGACCTTACACTTGCCCTTGTTGAGCCTCATTAGGTTCTTCTCTGCCCAGCCCTCCAGCTTGTCCAGGTTTGGTATCGTCAGCAAAATTGCTGGGATACACTCTGTCCCCTCATCCAGGTCATTGATGAATATGTTGAACAGGACTGGTCCAGGTATTGACCCCTGGGGGACCCTGCTGGTTACAGGCCTCCAACTTGACCCTGCTCCATTAATGACAATAGGTGATGCTTCTCTGTCTAGAAGCTGCTTGAAGCAATAAAGTGGAAAGAAGGTAAAAATGGCCATGATCTGCCTATGGCTGACTTTATTCAGTGAAAAAAAGCCCCAGAGTTGGCCAAAACATCCTCATCTACCATAACAGCAATAATGCTGGCCTTCCAGGGCTCTTCATCATTCCACATGTACCTGCACATTTTCCTCCACTTGCCACAGTAGAAGGGGTCCTGCCTTGGTCCTCAGGATGTCAAAACGCAATTGTATTTGCACTCCTGAGATGTTTCTTCCTGCAGTCTGTCAACTCTAGGATCTTTGGCAAAGAAAGATCAATTTCAAATTTTAAATTATGTGTTAACTAAACCCTTTTCTAGATCTTTTGTCCCAGTAATATTTTAATAGAAATATTTTGCCAGCTACATCCCTTTAGCTCCACTCACTTAAACATGCACTCCACAAAAAACATTAATAGAGAGATTAAATTTCCCAACTGTTAACATAATTTTCCCCGTATCCAGCAGCAAACAGGTGAGATTGTATGCACTTTAAGGATCTAGAGGCGGTTAAACATTTGGAAAGTGTCTACATGAGCTAAAAGTTGATCTCCAGTTCCTGAAGTGGCTTAGGAGTCAAGTACCTCTGATTTCCAGTGAAAGTGGACTCAGATTTGAACATCCTTGAGACTAAGATTAGGGTTCAGCTGTTTTCATGGATACCTCATATACCTCATACCTCAATGATGGCATATTAAGCCAGACCTTCTCCACAGTAACCAGAGCAGTTCTCATATGTTTCACCCGTGGCTCTGCTGGGCAGTTTGCAACCTCCTGCAGAGCAGCTGTAAGATATAGCTCAGGAGAGAAGACTCTGGAGAGCTCCTTCTCCTATATCAGCTCCTTTACATTTCTGGGGATCCTCAGGTTTGGTCAAAGCTCCTCTTTCAACTAGAGAATAGTATGTTGACATGGACCACCTCTGCAGACAAACTGAGGGGCTGGGTTTTGTATCTCTCCTAGCTCTTGGCCATGTGCTAACATACTAGCTTCCTTCCACCTTTCTCCCCAGTGGATATTTTATGTGAGATTGACTATCTCTTTTTAGTTATGCACTGAGGCTCCCTTTTCCTGAGGAATTTCTGAGGAAATTTGAAGCAATATCTGTGAATTCCCTTAATGCATTCTTCTCTTCCACATGGAAATTCTTGGTGTCTCAGGCAGGTCAAGGTTTCTGAGGTTTGCTTGCTTCTGTAATCTATTTCTGCCTTTGTCAGAGAGGCTGAAGCTTCCTTCCTATCCTTACAATGGTGAAAGTGGGTAGCTAATCTTTGGGGTAGTACCTATCATACTTCTTTGGTTCCTTGTGCTGTTAAGTTGCTTTAGTCTCCTGGCAGTCAGTACCAAAACCTTAGTCTTGCTGTTGAGTCCATCTAGATTGGAAACATAGTGCTATTATTCCTTTGCTGTCCTTTCCTTTATCTTCCCCACATATCCCCTTTCTGCTGTAGGCCATCAGCAGTAGAGGAAATCTCTAACTGCTTCTGTTCATCCAAAGCTCTTGGAAGTCCATGAAAAGGCTGCTGCTAATTCTGTATGGGACTGAAGGCCTCCATATGCATGTCTCCTGTTTACTGCAGGGAAAACCAGGTGACAGTAAAAAATGTGAAAGGTATGGAAACAGCTCTTCAATATCACAGAACAGTGCAGCTTCTGCATAGAGCCTTTTCCTCAGGAAGGCAAAATTCTTCACAGGATGGCAGCAAAATGCATGTGGGTGCATTGCTGTGTCCTCTCCAGGAAGCACAGTCACAGCAACAGCTCATTTGCAAGCAGAACTCTTATGGACAGGCAGGAAAAACAGAGCCAAAGCCTCTTTTGGTGGAAACTGACATTGCTTGATTGATGACACCAAGGGTCTGTTTGTTTACATCACCTGAGAAAGACCAGGTAGGTCCTGGAGAAACTGCAAACATGCCTTCTAAAGGGGGAGGGCTGTGTCTTCTTGGGTTTTGGTTCATATCTGGAATTCCCCTAAATTCCACTCATATGAAACAAATAACTCAGAGCTCATTATTTCTTTAATCAGACACTTAAGTCCCTGTTTATTTAAAGCTCTGCAGAGATAATCAGAACTAATCATCACATGTAATACAAATAAAGGCATTCCTCTCTTAATAGTAGGAGCAGATCTAAGCCAGTTCTTCTCCAACTGAACTCAGCTGGATTAAGAAGAGGTTTTTGTATTTGTAGTGATTGTTATTCTGTCACTAAAGGGATAATGGGAGGAGATACTCTGTTTTACAAGGCAATAATTGGGTTTGCAATGGTTTGCAAGGGAATAAACCATGAGGAAGAGGGCTGAGTCATTTTTCTCAGTGAAGGGGAGTGGATTATGCCTGATATAGATGAAGAATTCTTTCTGTTCTACAGGAAGGGAAACAAAAACATTTATATTATCAATTAAAACTATAGTCATTCCTCCCAATCACGCCCTCTCTCTTGGCATAACCTCTACATGTTTCCAATCTTTAACAAAAATGAGGAATATCTCCAGCAGCAGTCCCAGTTCCATCTCCTCCATGTGGCTGATTTAGACAAATGTTGCACAGAATAAACATGATCTTTCCTTCTTTTCCCTTCGTGCTCGTAGCTTTCTAAAGCCAAGCAGAGCTGTCAGCTTAGCTCTGAGTGACCAGGGCACCCGTGACAGCCAGGAGAGCACTGAGTTGTTCAGGACTTAAGCTGACACTCAAAACTGGTGACAAGCATTACAGCTACTAGGGGAGGCAAGGAGAATGCTCGATCAAATGGAACCAACATTTGTATAAATAAACATGGGGAAAACCTTACTGTTTTGTTGCTTCACAATGCTGCAGGTACAATATCATCATTGAAGTGGTAGCATTTCAAGTGTAGCACTACAAAAATGGAAAGTGCATTTATTTATCCTTTAAAATATAAAAGTGGCAAAAGACACCTACCCAAACACTCTAGGCCTAGAATTCAGTTGAACAAACATTGACTTTTATATGCTACCCATCCACAACTGAGCTTGTCAACTGGATTCCCTTTAAGGGAAAGTGAAAGAGACACTTCCACAGTATAATTCATCTCATCCTAAAGCACATACGTAACATAGGTCAGATAACTCATACCCTACACATTTCTTTCCACTGACTGTAAAGTGGATTTGAAGCTATGCCTACACCAGACATCACAGGAACAGTAGGAGCAGCTCTGTAGTGCAAACCAGCTGGTGCAAAGGACCATCCACATTTGGGTCTATGTTTTGGAATATTTCTAGACTGGTCCTGTGGACAAAAGGCCCATTAGCAGTTGGAGCACACTTGATGCTCCTCTGGAAATCATTTCCTGGCTTAGCTTTCATTCAAAAGGAATCCAGTGGGCTTTCTCTAAGAGGACTGCACAATGCAAACAAAGTGTGAAAATGCTGGCAGTGAGGAGATTCTCTTCAGACGTACTATCCAGATCCAGCATGAAACACTGATGTAACTGCACTCTCAAGTACTTACTAGTTAGTCTAGAAGCCACCAAAGCAGACATTTAGTGACATGGGTCTCATCCTACTTGTCTCTAACACATTATAAAATACATCAATAGCTTCTTCAAAGAAAATAGTGATCAACCAGCAAACCAGTCTCCCTGCATTAATTTCATCTCCAGGACCAAGAACCTCTTCTGTAGGTTTTTTTTCTGAACAGCAGAACATGACAATATTCTCTGAAAGGCAGTGCCCCTGCAATATTTTGTTTTGGAGGGAGAGAGCCCTGAAGCAGCGCTCTGTTTCATACAGATCAATGTGCAATGAGCCTGAACCCACTGCTCCCAGAAATGCAAAAGAAAACAATAGCAATGTGTGCCTTCATAAAAACCAGTAAATATATCTCTCACATCTAGTGGACTACCTAAATTTCAGATTTTCATAGGCAATGTCCACTACTGCGCATACATGGTGTTTACTTACATGGTAGGCTCAAAGGACCTGAAAGAAAAATGAGGTTCCAACTAGGCATGGACATTCTGAGATACCAACGAGGCTAACGCTACATGCAGAGGAAAGAGACTCCATTTACAGTTCAGTTCCTATGTAAATTTTTGGATGTATGGCTCCTTTTATGTCTAGCCCTTGTGTGCATTCTCTGTATATTTACATCTCCAGTTTAACACCATTGCAAAGCAGCCTATGTCATACATGTGGAACAGCACAGTGCACAGATGGCTGTGCTTTTTTCCTCTTTAATGGGACACAAGCAGCAAGAAAGCTATACAGGCTGTTCATACCATTACATATTGCTTATTCTATATATGTATGGAGTATACCATCACCTCACTGCCCAGTGACAGCCTGGTACATAATTACCTGGTACATAATTACCAGTCTGGTTCTTACCGCATCTTTATAGGAAGCTTTTCTATAAAGACCTTTTCCTACTGTGCTATACTCATGCTGTTGCAAACCTGGCCCCTTAAAACTTGACACAGATATGCAGCTGTGGTCCTAAAGTGACCATTTTGGGTTTTGGCTGCTGCCATTTCTCCATTTTTTTCCAACCAGCTGGTGAGTACAATTAATATGTGCTATGTTGCTCCTAGCTCTTTCCCTTTGTTATTTCTTAGGAGTCAGCACTTTGGTACAGAGGCACTGTGTCTGTATTCTTTGCATAGGGTACCAGTGGGTCACCACCCAAGGAATGACAGATACCTTCTTCATGAAAGACGTCTGTGAAGGTTGCACTGGGAGAGCTTGTGTTTCCAAGGTGCCTGAACCACCACAGCTGTGCTGCATAAGGGATTTAGCCATTTAAAGAATACAGTCAGCTTCTCCTTTGCTTTCTGGCCAACTGCAAGTGGGTAGATATACCTCTGACTTGAAATATCTTCAGCACCTCCCCAGATATTTTGCAGGAATCTGTTCATCGGGAAGCCCTGAGACAGCTGTAGATGCACGCTGTGGAGGGGTGTAGTGCAGGTGATGCTCCTGCCTGCCAAGGTGATTCCCAGCAGACACCCTCTCTGCCTTTTTAATCTCTCTTCCTTTAAATGCCAGTCCTGAGTGTAGCCTGGTTTTCAGGAGCACGGGAGGTTTCTCAGGAGCACGGGAGGTTTCTCAGGAGCACAGCCTCCCAAAGCTCAAAGGCTCCCTGTTGCTTCAACAGGAGGAACGCTTGCCAGGACATGGGGGGACTTCAGCAAATTTTCTTTCCTTCAGGGCCTCTGCTTGCAGGTTTTTTTCCAGAGTCAGTGTACTCCCCATCTCCCTTGGTCACCCTCTGGAGAAATGCCGAGCACCTGCTATTTCCATAGCTATTTCCACTTTCTTGAAATTCACACCATTCTGTTGACGTGAAAAAGGTCTCCTGCGTACGAATTTTAAGAGAACTGACTGTGCACTTCAGAAGGAGAAAACACACAATGCCATAAGTAAACATATAAATCAGTTAGAGAACCTGGAGATTAAGGATTAGGTTCATAAAGCTTTATGTCCCATATATGAAAAGTGCCAAAAGTTGCTCTTAATGACTTTGGAAAAGCTATGCACTTTTTCTGTAGTCCTAGCTCTCTTTCCCCTTGTTAGGAAATGGTTTCATTCTACACTTGAAAAATTCACAAGCCAAAAAAGGGGTAAAAAAAGGTGAGTGGAATTTAACCAAAAAAATAATAAAAGTCATTCGTGGTTCAAGTGCTCAGCTTAAGCCATATTTATTCAGTTGACATTTTTTCCAAAAAGACCACTGCGTAAATTAATGTGCACATGGGCAGGTCTGAATTATACCCTGGCCATTTATAGTATGCAAGGTTTTATGTGACTTTTTACTCTCTTGTTCAATAAAACAATAAGTAGTTATGCAGCAGCCAGAGGAGCCAGTGATTCATTTACTTTCACACGATGCCAAGAACCATCTTAAGGAAACACAGTCACCAATATGTAATGAAAACCTTTTGTACTTTCTGTGGTGCTTCAAGGATTAATAGAATTTCCAAAGACAAGAGATGTATGAGATAGAGTAGCAAGCACCACAGAGGCCAGGTTTGGTCCTGGTCACCACATGCATCTCAGACTTCTCTGAAGCTTCACAGCAAGCCTGTTTTGCTCACACTGTGATAAATACAGTCTAATGCCTCTTGTCCCCAGACAAGTCATCCTGCACAGCCCGTTTGACTCTGGTCCTTCAGATGATTTTGTTAATGTTGTCAGAACTGTAAAGTAAGAGCCTACAAATCAACTCTGAGATGTTCAATAAAGTGTGCTCTGCCTGCTTGTCTTCCTTCCTGACAGACACAAAGTTTCCCGCTGGGTGGTTTCAGTGAGCGGAGAAGAGGCAGTTGAATTCTGGGCCAAAATCAAGTGTGCCTGTAGGCCACTAAATATTATTTTTTTCTTGATCTGCAAAGGAAACAAGGAATCAACCTCAGGAAAACAAGCAGACTGGTGAGAGTTGCTCCAGAGGAAGCTGCAGAGAGCTGTACCCCTGGACAAGTCCATGCTAAACGCACTTGCAGGATAGCACACCCATCTCAACAGCAGTGTATGAGAAACAGAAAACATTGCAAAGAAATGCCACATAAGCAGCCACAGAACACCAAACATACCAAGAAAGACTAAACAGACTGAGAGTCTTCAACTAGAAAAAGATGCAGCTGAAGGGAGATATGACAGGTCAAAAAAAACCCAAACCAAACCAAAACGGGAAGATGGAAAATGATTATTTGCTTCTCCCCACAAACGAAACCTAGGAGGCCTTCCACAAACTGACTGGATAGAACAATATTGAAACCAAATGCAACTCTTCACACAATTGTGCAGTTTGCTACCACATGGATGTTGTGGCAACTGAACGTATACATGGATTAAAAACACAATTAGAACAAATCCATGGAAGTCAATTGATGGCTACTCCACAATGACTATCCAGATGGACACTCAAGTTCAGGTTGGATGGGTCCCTGAGCAAACAGATCTAGTTGCAGATGTTCCTGCTTATTGCAGGGGCATTGGATTGGATGACCTTTAAAGGTCTCGACCAACCCAAACCATTCTATGAGTCTATGAAACCTGCAGAAAAAGATGTCCCTTAGCCACTGCCTGGAACTGAAATTTCATTTCTTATGATGCCATGAAGTACCCTTTGCTGGCCATTGCCAGGTAAGATGTTCAGCAGTGTGATGCGCTGCAGCAGTTCTATTCTTAAGGAAAAAATATGCAAGGCAGGGGTGGAGGAATTGTCATGGCTGAATATTCTGACTTTTCTGACTTCCAAAGTGTTTTCTCTGATTAATCACAGCTCTTGGCTGCAGCTGAGGACATCTAGGGAAAGGTGTTAAGAAGAAAAGGTGTTAGTGTTATTCCAAACAAAATTGGAAATGTGTTTGTTTCAGGAGGCTGAAGGGATGATTAGATCAGTGTGAAGATACAGCCTGTTTACCCTGAAGAGCAAGAAAAGCAAACAGATTGCTGCCCACCATAATTAGAAGTCAAAAGGGTCTCTACCCACTTACTCTCCTGTGTGCATATGTGGGCAACAGTTTTTTGTACCTAATATGGCTTGTCTGAGACCACAAAGGTAGCTGGGTACGAGAGCCAGAGCTGAGGGATTCCTGGCCCCTACTCCTGCCTGCAGGACAGGAAGGCTTTCCAGTCTCCTGCTTGCTTTCTTTCCTTTAGAAGCGCTCATTCTTGGTGGAATGAACCAAGACTTAGGAATCCTTTAATGGTTTCGGACTCTGCATATTTCCAAATGGACTTGGAAAAATAAAGCAGCCTTTAGGTGACGAATCAAGGATTAACTTAGGTAACAAACCAAAAGCAGTCACCTCCAATCATACATGCAAACAGTAACTTATCCCATATTAAATTCTAGATGTCAGAAATTAACTGTCACAATCCAAGCGTGCTGCAACTCCCTTGGAGAGCTGAGCATCTTTTGCAAAAGATGAAGCATTATCATGCTCCAGGGATTGACCAGCTCTCCTTCATGAAAGTCAAACAGGGAGCCAGCAACCCTGGAAAAAGTCTCATACTGGTCATTAACAAACAGCCAGTAACATACCTGTAAGACTTGTTTAATGCTTACTGATAAATGCTAATATATATGGTTAGCAAATTCTCTGAAAGGAATCCAGACCTTGAATGGACTGTTTCCTGTAGAGACAGTCTGACTGGGATTTTCATTCATAGACCTTTGAGGTTATTCCAATACGTCTGACAGCGCTATACACACCAGAGCTTCATTCTTCCCTCTCCTACACCATGTATATCAGACATAACTTCCAGACACAAGGAATTCTCACCAAGGAAGTGTTGATATGTTGGTATGAAAAAACGTGGGGTTTTTTGTAAAAATTAAGTCTTTTTTTCTGAGTTTTCACCTGTTTCATATTATTTTTAATGGAAAATGCATTTGTTTAAAAATGTTTCTGCTTTTCATGCTTATGGTAAAATATTTTAAAATTAGAATTTTGTCTAGAAGCCAAAAAATTAAAGAAAAATCTGTTTAAGAAACTGAGCAATTTTCAGATTCTTTCTCAAACTTTTGGCAAGGAATCTTGAAGTTAACAAAAATATTAAATTATTTTCTTGTGGTTTCAATTGACTTTTCAAATTCGCTCATCAAGTTTGTAAGCTTGATGAAGTTAAAAAAAGGTTTAATGGTATTATACAAATAGCATTTCAGTTTATCCACACATTTTTGGATTTGCACATGACTTACCTCTCATTTCATAACACCACAGAAGTCCCCATTGGTGATTTAGAAGTCTCACAGAGGGTGGGAGAGGCAAGTGGACTCACAGCGTTAGAGGTTCCTGGCCTTCAAGGCAAAGTAGTGTTTGGTGACCAAAACGAGATCCACTGGACAGATCTTCAGATGATCCCAGAGCTGGTGACGCTGATTTTGGAGTGCAGCCCTTAGGGGATTTCAGCATAACTTGGATTCTTTTCATGGCAACCAGTGTCCTGTGGATTTAATACAAGTTTTATACCCATGTTATTTGAGAGCATTTGTGGAGCTACCCATTGGGCTTTGGCCCATGGTATGGAGGCCATTGATTCTGAAATCTTCCTTGAAATGCCACTTCATTTATGATAAGGCAAGTATTCTTCCTTGCTCTTAATGCTGTGCTCAAGGTCTTTCAGTATGGACTTATAGCATAACAAATATATCTTGTTTTAGTAACATACTACTGCAAGTCACAAAAATGAATAACTCAGACTGGAGGGGACCTCAGCAGGTCACCTGGTCAAACCTCCCACTCAAACCTGGGTCAACACTGAATTCAGACTAGATTGCTCAGGGCTTTGTCCCATTAAGTCTCGAAAACTTCCAATCAGAGAGGCTTTGCAGCTTCCCTGGACAAGCTCTTCCAGTGCTTGATTCTACTGACAAATGGAGGTAACTTATTCATCTAACCAGGAAAGTGGCTCATCAATAACCATGATCCATTCGTAAGGGAAACTTTTGACTCATGAACTCTATACCATACCCTGTTGCCTCTCATTTTCTGGGAAGCCATTGGTGTTTAAGGTGGATGTGGGACATTTGGATTACAGCCTGGAGAGGAAATGGCGGAAGAGCATCCTGCAATTTGATCATTGACTGGACTTTGAAGGTATCTAGAGAGGAGAAGCAGGGGACATGATTGAAGCTGGTTCATAAAAGTGGCTGTAGCACTATGTGGTGTATCACCTGCCATAGCTACTTTCTATAAAGTGATACAAATACTTTGTTAATGTTCATTTTAGAAAAGATCAATTGGCTTTTAGCAAGTGTCCTCTTTCCTTTTGGCTGGGAGCTTTGCATTTCCATGGGCTGTTGCTATATGTTTGGGTTCAGGTCAGCTTCTGGTGGGGCCACTTCTGACATTCTTATACCTTAAGAACAACCATTTGTAATTCTCTCCTCTCTATCACAGTTACTTAAGGCAAGTGCAAAGGTACAGTTATTATTAACACATTAATTGCTGAAGGTAAAAACCAGCTATTTTAAAACACATGGACATTTCACCCAGTCCTTTAGAGATCACCTCTTCTTGTGGAGAACTTGCCAGCTGCAGCCTATCTTAAAGCTCTTTTTTTCTGAGAAAGGTAGTGATTCCTTCACCTCAAGGGATGTAGGTTCAGATGCTGTTCCATCATTTTGTCTTTCTTTGGAGTCAATAGCATGCATGAGAAGCTGCAAATTGTTTCCTGCTTATGTAAGATCAAAATCTCTAAGCTACTTTGCTTGTGTTGGAGCTAGTGATATATCTGAGTATGGACGATTGCTCCAGCACCCAGGGATATTGCTGTTTTAATTGAAGCTGCTCTCCGGTAGCTCCTGTCCTTTCAGAGTGCTGGGATACACTCCTGGTGATGGCTGCTTGGACTCGTCACTGAGGACTCTGAAATATGGGTCAGCTTTGCTGTCTGTGTTCTTTAAAGTATAGCCAGCTGGGGAGATGATTATAAAATATAAGGCAGAGCATATTGACAATACTGGTCTTGTATTTCATGTAGACACTGCAAGTTCAGTCTGAGCTCTGGAGGAATGTCTGAATGTTATTGCTTTTTGGCTGCATTAGGAGTGTCTTGTCCTCAGCTTTGGAAAGATAGAAATATTGCTGCTGGATATACTTTCTTCTTGGCTAGAAGGGACTTATTTGGAGACTGGATCGGGTTAATAATACTGGCATAATTTTTAATACCTTCTTGCACTTGGAAAGCCTTGAGTTGGCTATAGAGTTAAAACGTAATTTCCAGCTATGTGCTTTGCACAAGTAATTCCCCATTTATCTCTTGACAGCCTGGAGAACCATGACCCTGAGACTGGATTTTTGTACCTCTTTATCTTGTTGGTTGTAACTTATTTACAGTACTCACAGTCTTCCTGTCCTGTGACAATATTCAGTCGAAGAGTGTCCTTTTTATATTGTATACCTTTTAAGATGCAGTGAAGCTTCTGTGAACTATAATGTTGTGTAAATCTCCAGCCTAAAAGTAGCCTGGTTTTATTCAGGTTTGTGAATCAACTTGACCAGCATTTAGTGGGTTTTACAGTCACAAGCCCTTTGGCATATCAGTAATCCTCCAAGAGCCCAATAGTGTGTGATTTTCTGTTTCTGAAACCTAGCTTGTTTTCTCTCCCTCTCACATCAAGAAAGTCTTAAATTGTGTTTTTTTTTTTTTCTTTCTCAGTGATGAAATTGTTATGACCACTGTTGTTGTTAAATCATTACTTTCTATTGTTTTTATTTATACATCTGCTTTGGCGCTTTTTTTTTTTTGAGATTGGAGTGTCCTTTAATTATGACAAAATTGGTGTGGGAACCATTACTGAGTGCCCTCCTGGGTTTTGGAAGGTATAAGTTTGCAGCACTTTTTAATACTGCTACTTCAATGCTTTATTTGTTTAACGTTCACTCTTAAGTCTGGCTTTGTCTTTTGGGGGGTGCTCTATATACCTCAGTGATTTCTCAGGGTATACTTATTCTTGCCTGATTGAACACATCTTTAAAGACCTTTTCATACAGTTGCACTTGTAGTTTTACTATAATAGTATTGTTGCACCTTCTTTTCTCCCTTTTGTGGAACTTTTTTTCTAGAGTGGTTTTGGTTTTTTTTTTTTAATCATTCACTAACACCTGCATCATCTCCTGACAAAAGGCATATGCCCGTTGTCACCTCTTCTCCAGCCTGAGCAAAGTCTACCTGCTTTTTCCCTGTAGGTCATGGCCCCTGACTTTTTTATCAATTGTGTTACTGGATTTTAGGCTGCCCTGGTTTATCACCAGCTCTTCTGAACCAAGGGGCCCAGAACAACACAGACTGCATGAGTTATGCTCTTGGAGTCAGTGGAACTGCTGGTGTGACTGAGTGCTCACCAACATGAGCCAGGGTCTCATGCCTGAGTCCTGAGCTGTGAAAAGGGGAATGCTTTATGTCACTGATTTACTCAGGTTCCCTCGGAACATGTCCAAAAATAGCAATTTGCTTTTTTTGCACAAAGCATCCTGCCATGCGCTCATGATTAATTCATATACCATCACTGCCCGATCTCTTCATTACTGCCTTCTGGCCAGGGCTCTCTCATTGGGTACAGTATTTCTGCCGGTATTGTTTCCCCCTAGCCCCCTGTCTACTAGGGTAATAGCTACAAACAAGTGATATTGCCCATATTGGCAATCCTGAAAGAAAACTTGGCTTTTTGTTTTTCCTCAGAACCCTTCTCTGCATGCGGAGGTCAGTTCATGTGCTCAAACACATTTTATGGGGCCCCAAGCTGTGGGGCACAGCGTGGAGTAGGGGGCAGCAGGGGAATTGCTCCTGGGTCCCTGGGAAGTTGCACCTCAACCTGAGAGCTGCCCCTTCACCACCAATGTTTCACTCGGGCTCTGTCGTGGTAATGACCAGGGTTACTACCCTCAAAAGTCACCGATGACGCTGGGTGAAAGCAGCCTCCCGGGAAGGAGCAGTGGTAGTTTTGTTGGTGACTCCAATGCGGATGGGAGCAGTCCTTTCTCACACAAGCACAAATGGGTTTCCTCTCCAAGTGCCATTTTCTCTCTATGCTATTTTGATCTAAATATAATAAAAAGCTCCCTGTTGGTACAAGGAGCACCACTCTGAATGGAAAGTGCTGTTAGTCTTGTTTATTTTGGCTCCATCGGTTATGCTCCATTGTATTACTACTCTCCATGACTTGTGTATGTATTATTCCTTGACTCGTTATGGATAAGCAGCAGGGGAGGTGCAGAGGTCAAATGTGATCCACAGATGTCCACAATTCCCTCCGTGGCTTCCCTCTGCTCTGCTGACGACCTGTGGAGCTGGCTGAGGAAAGCCACCCTGATCCCTTGGGCTGCCAGCATCCCTCCCCACCAGCCGCCATGCAGATCAGAAGTGGCCATCAGACATCTGGCTGGTGGCCAGCACCGTGCTCGGTTGAGCAATATTTGGGAGCTCTTGTGTGTTGTTTATTGCAATTACCGCTGGGCAAGCCCTGCAGAGTTTGGTTTGTTTGAGCTACTACAATCAAAGCTGCAGCGTTCAGTTTTCAGAGGTTAGCGCTTGAGCAACCTCTATATATTTGCTTGGAGGTTCAAGATCTATTAAAAGGAACCATTCTGCTCTTTTGTCTCCTGTAAGCTGTATCGCATTTGGCAAGAATGAAAGTACAATGGTTTCTTTGTATGTAATATATTGCCTAAAAAAAGGTATGTGACTGGAATGAGAGATATGCTGGCTGCAGTTACTGCCCGACTGCAGAAGGATGTGTTTTCTCTGATGTAGAACAATTGTGCAAGTTGAAGAAATGGTACAAATCAATTGACTTATTGCACATGAAAGTAAAGTTTGTACTCGCAACTCTTTACTCATGTGGCAAATAACGTCCTGGTAAAACGAAAGCACTTTACAAATCCAGTGCACATGCCATTATCTATTGTGGCTTTCTTTTTATCTTTATTCCCCTGTCCCCGCATTTCTTACTTTATTCTGGATGGTGAAAATCAAAATCAGCCCCACTTTTTCCAAATAGGACCTTCTGAAAGGTCCTAGTGCTTGGGGCTCACAAGACCATGCCCATTTGTTTCCAATTTTATTTTTTTCAATTTGCTTGTAAAACCAAGAAACAGTTGATTTTAAGTTTAAATCATTATTTCTTGTGAAATTCACATTCAACTGCGTCTCCCAATAATCTTGAATAAGAAGATCTGAATGAGAGCCGTACAGATGAGGAAACTTTTTTCATGTTGCATTTCCTTACACCATTGTAGGGCTCAGGATCCTAGGACTGGGATAACAGATTTAGTCTCTTCCTCTATATTCAGGGATTCTTAATAGAATAAAGGATAGATTGAGTACAGCATAGAACTGGATTATCTCACTTAGTCAATAACAGACTATTTATTCATGTTAAAAGAACTATCATTTGAAACTACTCTTTTCAGTATTAATAAAAAACATAAGTTATAAATATAAAAAAACAGTTATTGCACATGATTGATTGTGTCATTTCTTGAAAATGATTCTCCTACAGCAGCTATAAACTGTAGGTCACCAGTTTTATCCTGGTAGACTTATAAAATCATGCTGTAGTTGAGCCATGACTGTCCTACTCCGAACTGAAACCACCTTTTAATTTCATGCTGAGCCCTAGAATTGTCCTTTTCAGCGTGGGTCGCACCAAAATAATTTTTATCAACTGCACCAATTAAAAAACAGATGGTATGCATTTTGGCTAAGCATAGAAAAATATCTATATAAACCAAAGTTAAAATCAGTATGGAAAAATATTATAATTGCATTAATTAGAGGTAGAAGCTCTTCTAAATAATGATGTTGATGTAGGGATTTAATGTAATCTATGAATTAAGTTTTAATTTATCTTTATTTCACCCAGCTTCAGTCTCCCTGAAACTTAGTGTCTCAAGGGCACAAACTCTGAACTGTATCTGTAATATCTCTATTTATCTTTTGGGAAATTTCTAGTCATTTTGCAAGAGGGAAAGAAAAAATAACCCAATTCATTTCAATTGAAATAAGAAACATACTTTGTTGAACATTTATTTCTTTTACAGTTTGAGTTATTTTTAGGACCACAACATTTTAAATAGTGACATAAACTTTATGGCCACATCTTGCTTGAATATTCATTACAATTCATTATTTCTGAGTTGATAAGTCCGTAAAGTTTCTTTTCTCAATGTAGGTGTTTGGGTTCCTCTTTCATTCTTGGTGTCTTCCTGGAAACTTTATTCACCTTTAATATTCAACCAGTCATTTCACCCCAACTTTCTCATGGATTTGTTCCTAGAGTAATTTGTGTCTGATCTGGTGCATGGACTGAAGTAAAAAGTTATTTTTCAGGCTACAGAACTTCTGTGACTGTAATATATGATCCATCCACTTTATAATCAATATTTAAATCAGTGTCAGTTCCTTTGCATTTTCCCATCTGAGTTGCCATGTCAACCCTTGTTGAGCTCTAGTTTCACAACATCACATTGCATACTTCACAGTTGGCACGGTCATAGCTTGCCCATGATGACATGTATTCATGACTGGTGGTTCTTTTTATTGTTTTCAGATTGCCAAACAAAACCAGCACAACATGATCCACAATAGTAGTCAATATTCAGATTTGGAGATGACTCTAATTGCAGATATAATTATCTCTGTCTGTGTACATGCTGTCTTGAAGCAAAGCCTTCACAAGCATTTGTGTTACTTAAATACTGCAGGTATAAACATAATTGCTCTTCACTGCATAAGTCAGATTTTTATTCACCGTGGCCACATACCACTTTCCTAGAAACTTCCTAGAAATACCGTTTACTGGTCAAGCAGCACAACAGAACCCGTTAATTTGACTTGACTCTTTCCCAACCATTTAAAAGTCCTGAGATCGTATTCTGACTTCAGAAAAAAGCAGTTGAAAAAAGCTGTGGTCAAATTCTTCATATTTTCATCTTGTTCTGAATAATGGCTTCATAGGACAAGTTCTTGTTGCAAGATAATCTATTGTACTTAGCATTTTTATTAGAATCTTCCTGTTTTCTCCCTTCTTCTGAGAGTTCTGAAAACGAAGTATGTCACCACCATTCCTTGTGGTCTTTTGAAGAGTATCAACAGCTCCGTGATGACATGGGGAAACATGGTGCTGTTCACATTTGTCTCAGGTCTTTTTCCAATTAGTGAACCCAGACTGTGTGAAAGCTTCCTCTGTGCGCTTCGTCACAAGTTGTTTGCAAGACGGTAGCAACAAAGTACATCACCCCCATTAGCATTGGAAGAATAGGGCCACTGAAAAATCATGAAATTGGGATAAGAATAAAGGCAGGCTTGTTTCTCCGTACCCATTCACAGGGAGAACCCTAAGTCACAGCTGATGAGGTGTTTAATAGTGTCAGGCAATTAACATTTGGTTCTTGTTGCAGACGACACCTGAGACATGTCAATCCCACAACCAGCTAAATTTGATCCACTTGTTGTTGAAGGTCTAGTCTCCTCCTTTTTAATCAGTCGTGGTTCAAGTGATTCCATTTTTACACTTTTAAAATGTATACTTTGGGATTTTTCATTTCAGTTAGTCACTGATCACTTAGTAAGAATAGCATGGGATTAAAGAATTAGACCCACACAATACCGAAACATGTAGCTGGCCCCTGGCTTTTGTGTAGCCCCTTGTTCTGCCTAAAAGGGTCTACAATGCAGCAGATGGGAGAAAGGAAACTGCCTTCACCTGATCTGTTCAGTGCCCAGAAAACAATGGCTTTTATGTTTTGCTTATATAACCCCTACTTTCCTGCCTCAGCCAGGGATCCTGACAAGAACAACAAGACAAATCAGATGCCAGTTGGCGGCCCCTTGACCCCCAGGGCTAATTGTGCCGGGGTCAGAGACTCCATGATGTCTGGTCTCTCCCCACCTTTTATGCAAGAAGATCATGGAAAACCCACAGCACAGGGAAAGGAGCAGAACCACGGAAGAAGCTCTGGAAACCATTCCAATGCATGGGCAGCTGGGATCTGCACCCGTCCCAGGTGCCCAGTGGGACCAGGTTGCTCCTCTGCCACATGCAGGAACTTGCCCACAACACATGGAACAGCCTGAGCTCCTCCAAAGAGCAGCTCCCCTTGTCCAGCAATGCTGGGATGACGCTGAGGAGGAGCCAGGGCCCTGCAATCTATCCAAAATTAGCCGCACAGTGTGCCCAGGAGGAAGCAGAGTTCTGCAGACCTGGAGCCCACAAGACCAGGTCGGTCCTTTGCTTGTCCATCTCTGCTCTCTCTCTCTCCCCACTGGATCCCAGAGTGTCTTTCCACAAGCACCATACTCATACCCACAGAGAGAAGGGACAAGGAGTCCTCAGGCAGCAGGCAAGAAAGGCAGCTGGTAGCTCTTGGGAGAGCTGGTGGAAAGCAGCCGTCCAGGCTGCTGAAGGAGCAGCAGGAGCTTAGTCTCAAGCTGGTACAAGGTCTGCTTCCACACTAAAGGAGTTCCAGCTTGCAGAGGCGTGTCTTTCCCAGGAAATAAAGGAGTCAATACTCATCATATGAAAAGGTGCTGAATGCAGCCTGGACTAACAAAAACTATGTAATGACCAGACAGCTAGAAACATTGGAAGGGGATGTAAATCTAACACTGAAATGGGCAAACAGTGAACTATCAGGGAGCTGTTCCTGCTGTAACACGGTGTGTAAAAAATGTACACATTGTTATATAGAGCTACATATACAGACATAGACATGTAAATAAATGTGTGTATGTGTGTGTGGGTTGGTTAATTCCACTCTCCTTCTCAAAACCAACAACAAAAAGCTGAGTAAACCCTTGGCTGGTTAGGAACTGTAATGACAGAAATGTGAAATCCACAAAATAGGCTAAGTAAAAGATGGTTCTGTCTTGAGTTCTTTTTTGTTTTTGAGTTGAGTTCTTTTCTCTACACTGTGATTCTGTTCAAATCACAGATTTTATTCAGAGACACTGAAAAGGATTCCAGTTACTGTCTTAAAGATTAATACAATAAATTACTTCTTTGTACAAAAATGAAATTCTCACCTCTGCTCCAATTCCTTTGTACAAAAGGGTTGCATTTAGAGCAAAGGGGATCTGACTGGCTACGGAAAGAGTTGTTCTGGGTCAGGAAGCACAGAGACAACCCGGTGGGAACACCACTGCCAGGGGCACGCTAGAGAGAGAGGAGGTGACAGATGAGTGTGAACAGAAGAGGGCCACAGCTGTGAGGATTTCAGCAGCTTCTCAACCTCTTGCATCCACTGGGAAAGCTGCTACCGATCTCTAGGGACACACCTGGTGCCATGTAAATTGTGCCAGCTTGACTCTGCTGTTTCCAGAGTAGCCCAGCAATGAAAGGGTACAGAGAGAGCGCATCAAAAAAGCTCTTGTCATCTGTGCACTGTGCTGTTTAGAAGATGGGTCTTACTATCCAAGCACCTGCAATATTAAAAAAATAATCTAGGGAAGCAATAAATTTAAAATATCCCCCAAAAGCCTAGACTTTAACAAATATATGGTCTAGTTCTCCTCTTTTATCACTTCCTGTGTGACTGCAGTGAGGTCCTTGGAGTTACTCCCAAGCACAGTCTCCATCAGGTAGACAGCAAATACAAAGCAGCACAAGAAGACAAAGCTATTACACAGTTGAAAATGCCCCGAACTTACTCTCCAAGCACACAAAGCCACCTGCTTTCTCACTTGCATCATTGCACTTGCGTTATGGAAAAGCTTTGAACTCATGTAGAGTCTGATCCAGAAATCCTATACAGGAAGCTTAGCTGCTCAGCCCTGTCCAACGCTGTATCTCCACAGGGAAGTGTTGGCGGGGAGACCCTTACAAAATGTTGGAGCACACCCTGGTTCTGATGGAAAAGGGACGATGTGTCTCAGGCCAGCTTTTAGTTTCAATCATTCCTGTCGCACTGAGACTGGTTTCAAGTGCAGCCCTCTTTTGAGGAGCAGCAAAAATCGTACTTCTTCCCCAGGAATTCTGCTCCCTGTTAGGTACTGTTTTATTAATTGGGTTAAATATCATTGTAATATTGCCTTTCTTTTCAGAAAGTTGTGAGAAGTCATTTAGCTCCATTACATATTCAGCTGACTTGAAGCTATAGGAGATGCTCTGCAACACAGACATTAGTCCAGGCTCAAAGACAGCCCTTGGTCTGAGCCCTGTGGCCCAGAAGGCTTGTCCAGGCACTGGGGCAGCAAACATGAGGTCTAAAGACTTTCCGTAGCTGATGCCAGGGTCCTGAGCACCTCCACTGGATCCTGAGCTGTCATGCTGGATCTGACCATGGCATTGACAAGCAGACCTTGACCTTTTGTATGAACAAGGTTGCCTGCATGGTGCCTAATTCCATCCATAAATCCCTGTAGGGCCCACCTCAGGTGACCAGGAGGCAATGTTGCAGGGTGGGACCAGTCACAGGCAGGCAGGGTCCCCCCCATGCTGCGTGCCATGGGAGAGGGGACCAGAGCCGGTCCCACACACAGGTCCGTGGGCACTGCTGGCCATGCAGCATGGCCCTGCAACCACGGGAGGACAATTCCTTACATCTGTGTAACCCTGTGAAACACATCGGAGCTTACATAGGCATAACTGAGGCACAGTTTGGTCCTCATAATCTTTGTTACTGATGACGACGGTGATGATGATGATGTGTGAGAAGGAAATAGCGCAAGCTTGACCTTCATGTCCCATGGGGAATTTGCAGAGCTGGCAGATATAAAACCCCTCAGCTTTTCACTTGTGAACTGAGCAAATTTGTTCTGGGAATCGTTAATACATAATGCCATTTTGAAGCCAGTTTTTGGAGTGGAATTGCACATTCAACTATCCAAATCCTTCTGTCATCCACACACAATTCTGCAACAGGGCTGGGACTGAAAGAAGTCAATTGTACTTCAGAAATTACAGGCAGCCAGTTTAAATAAAGAAAAGTATCTGCTATTTGGTGCTTTCCATTCATAATGTGATTCCGCTCTGTTAAAATTCATTAGGTGACCTAGATCCTGAGAACCCATTCCTGCAAATTGCTGAATGCTTCCTGGGAAGTGCTGCGAGCTTTTGACTCCATGTAATGGGACTTGAAAGAGGTCAGCCCTGGCCAACAACTGTCCCTTACGTCTCTTCAAAATGCCATGAGTCTGTTGCCTTTCCTCGAGGTGATGTAGCGACAGCCCTAACGATTCTAAAGGAAAAGGAAAAGTGAACATACCAGACTTGAAGTTAAAACTGAATGATTTCATGACCCCTTGCACAAGCCCAGAGTTAGCTCATGCTCCAAGTAAGTGCTGGACATGAATTGGCAAAGGACTGCAATCCCAGCCAGGTGTAACAACTTAGAGACCAGTCTCAAAGCTTTTACTGATGTGCCTAATCTTAGCACATCTTTACCGTCTAAGCTTTTTCCATCCACTTCCATCGTAATTTCTTTCCAGATGAAGACCTAATAGCAGATAGAAGAGGACCGCAACTCACCCAAATACTCATTCAAATTGGAATTTCACACAGCATTTGCGGTTTTTTGCACATTAACTCTACAAACACTGAAGGGCTTTGATGTGCTTGGAGCACAAGCTCTCCATTCTGGTACTAACCCTCCTTCATTAGAGCGCTGCAGACACATCCGTTCGGCTCACAGAAAGGAAATCATGTGACATTTTAATTTACCAAGGTTATTGTACTCACTTGGTTCTCAGTCTAAAATTATATGGAGGGAAAAAGCCTGGACTTAGGCTTTGCTATAGATGAACAGTTAAAAACACAACATTTTGGGAAATGCAAAAGTAAGTTTCCAACCGCAAACTAACTTAGCTGTTCATTCTCTGTATTGTGGAGTCTCTTTAAAAAAATGTACTTAATTAATACTGTGGGCCTTTAGATAATGAAAATAGGAACTGAAAACTGTCCCTGTGTTGCTGAGTTAATATTCTTCTTATAAGTGTAAAGTGGGGTGCATGTGACTCTTGCCAATGCCCCTGCATACCTTTTCTGCCTTCCCTCCCCTCGCGGGTGAGAAGCAAACACTGCCACAGCCTGAGAGCCCCCTGTTCATCATGTAGGGAACAAAGCTTTATTTAACTCAGCTGGTTTTATGTAGTACCTTTTGCCTTGGTTTCTTTGGGTTTGCCCTTCAACTACGACCTGTTTTCAGAAGGTGTGTGTGTGCATGTTTCTCCTCAAGCCCGTGAGCAGTCCTGCTGGACTCTCCCATTATTGAACCATAGCTGTCCTGCAAGCTGGGAGATCGCATCTACCAGTACCACGTGCCTGGAGGCTGTCACTTGTTCTGCCTGTATGGTTTGATATGGAAGAATAATGCTCCGTAAAGGAAGTGATTGCAGTCAGTCCATGGAAAGAAGTTCAAAATTAGTATTTCAGCTGTTTTTGCTGTATCAGTGTTCAGAAAACCACTTACCATGGGCAAAGTGTTTCTTCTTTTTCTCCACTGTTCCCATAAGTAAAAAAAAGCTTGAAGTATCATTCCCCAGTTTTAAAACTAATTGTCATTAGGCAGTGACTGAGAATGGACAGTTTCAGCCCAAAAGGGCTTTTTTCAGAAGGTTACAAGACCGTGGAACAACAGCGTTATGATGGAAAATTATTATGAATCTCAACTGAAATGGTCACTGCTATAACACTTTGTGAGGCACTATACTCAAGATAAAAGATCAAAGAGCAGAAAACAGAGCTGAAAACATATTACTGTCTTTTAAAATAGCCTTCTAAGACTTAAACCTGAACATTTAATGCTGGTCTTCGGGAAAAGAAAAGGAAAAAAAAGGCAACACACAAAATATAATTAAGATAATAAATGAAAGGCCTTTCTTTTCATCATTTCTATAACTACCTTAAATATCTGCTGGAAATGATTATATCAGCACAGGCTGGACTATATTAAAATAATAAAGAGTGAAGTTTTCACTGTGTTCCCATTTAATCATCACCTCACAACTTTACATTTTAATGTCTGACCTTAGGATATCCTCTTCCACTATCACATTAAGAATGTTGAAAGGAAACAGGAAGGGCCACAAGGGCTGTAGTTTCCTCAGAAGAACAGTGGCTATCAGCCTAATGGATTCTGAATTTCTCAGACAAAGAGCAGCAGCGACTCAGCCCACAGTCAGAGTTATCAAATGTTCACACAATACGAGCCTTTCCTCTAATTAACAGAGTTGCCTTCAATGAGGACACTACCTTTTTTTGCATTATGTTACTGGAAGAAAAAAAAATCAGCTGCATGGTGGGACCTATTATACAAATAACCTCATGAAATGCAAAAGACAAAATAAAGTCTATTTAGTTGCTTTAAAAAAATAAAAAACAAAGCAAAACAAAAAACCACAACCAAAAAACTAGAAACAAGACCAGAAAAAAAAAGAAAGAAAACCTGCCAAAAGATCAGGAACTGCATTTGACATGTTGTGTCTCCTCCCTGGCTCAAAGCCTAGATTTGAAGTCAAATCCTGAAGTCCTCAAGCGAATATATAGCATGTTTCGGGATGTCATTTCTGTAGGAAGAAGTTGAACATCGCTGACCTGAGTACAGGTGAAAAGGCAGGGACTGCCTGGTCTTATGTAATGAAATTTGTAACATTTCCAGAGGGGCAGGGGGAAAGGAATTATAATGCATAAAAACAGGAGACAAGTTATTAAATTGAATTCTTTCAGCAAACAGGCTGATGTTAAAACTGTCTGTTCGTGTAGGGAATGAACAGGGAGAAGAGGAGGGCTCTTCCTTATAAACATCATATAGGGCCAAGTGGCTGGGAAATCTCAGGTATTGTCTTAAAGCAGTTCCAATGGCAGAACTGTGTTTGCTTTGTGAGAGCCTAGATGGAACCTACTATCTACTGTCACCTACACAAAATTAGTTTAACATGGTTTTCTCAATGACAAATAGATGAGGATCCACCCTGGAAAAAAAAATGTTAGGAGCAATTCCACTTTCAACAGTCCCTGAGTTTGATTGCTTATGGAAAGTGCAGTGTAAATGAAGCTGAATGTCCATGAATTTTTGCAGACAGGAGGAGCTTCAGTGTGAACTAGGGACCACAGCATTCAAGTCCTGTCATTTTTTAAATTTACTTTTCTTTGGTAATATCAGGATGTTTGTACTACATTCATGGGACTCCCTCTGGTGTATAACTTAACACATGAAATTTCTTGCTGTATTCTTTACCACAGAGGCTGTGTAGCCTGGTGCACAGAGGAGCTGCTTTCATGACAGTGCAGAAGATATGTGACGTGTGTGTTTCTGTTACAAATGGAAACTATGACCCTGGGTCAGATCACGGCCACAGTAGAGCTGGGAGCCAGTGAAACATCTGTATGACACGCATTCATTAGGCCAAAGTGGCAAGGGTCACTTCGAAGTTGGATCTGTGGCCCCACCAGTGAAGATGCCAAGCATCTGGAGTCTCGCCCCTTTAAACAGGACCCTTCTCTGAAAGAATTAACAAAATTTAGCCTTGAAACCAGGGTACTGAGGAACTAACTTTTCTTTTTCACTCATCATCTTTTCTTCCCTCTGTCCATCTCATATTCAGCTGCCTTGAAAAGGGGGAAAACAGCATAAAAATCTCACTCTTGTTCATGCCCAACCATGAACCATCCATCATATGTCAAAAAAAAGGCAAGTGCAATGTGGGTAAACATTGGAAAACACATGGCCTTGCAATAAAAGCTTTGCTGTGGTAGGGTAAAGATATGGATGGATGGGTAGCTTGCTTTTGATATTTCTTGATAAACAGGTGGCTTAATATCCAGCTGTTCATGCGTCCATTTCTTTTTCTTTTCTTTTCTTTTCTTCTTTTCTTTTCTTTTCTTTTCTTTTCTTTTCTTTTCTTTTCTTTTCTTTTCTTTTCTTTT
>JAOTQQ010000001.1:36246691-36257507 GCA_026546715.1 Gallinago undulata
CCCTTCCCTTCCCTTCCCGTCCCTTCCCTTCCCTTCCCTTCCCTTCCCTTCCCTTCCCTTCCCTTCCCTTCCCTTCCTTTCCCCCTTCCTTTTTCCTTTTTCCTTTCCTATCCCTCCTATTTTTTCCTGAGAGTGGATGGTATGGAATTTCTTAGATGCATGTGAGAAAATAAATCAAGCAAGGGATTCCTTCAGTGCTCCAGTCCGCACAATTTTCATGCTCAGTACAGCAAGGCTCCTCTAAAAAATGACTGGAAACAATGTACCAGGTGGAAGAAGTCTCCTGGCACTATATCCATTGATACAGCCTTTCATGAAGTCATGTTCTTTGCATATCATACAGAAGGAGTGGAGGGTTATTTTAAAAGCATCCACTAAATAAAAAAGGAAGTGCATTTTCTTCTGCTTACTCTGGCATTCAACTATAAATAAACTAAGAGCAGAGCAACTACTGGGTTGAAATTTGCCTTCGGTTCACATGCTGGCATGGAATATCAGAAAATTGGTATTATATACGCTCCATATTATGTAAAAGAGTGACCTCCTTTTCCCTCCTTCCATATTACACACAGTAGACACACATAACAAAGGACGTGCTGCACGGCGTGTGATGAAATCACTTTTATTTTTATTTTGCTGATAAGCATTTGGTATGAAAGTATTTTTTATCTCAGCAGTTTTAGCTGACTAAAGGCTAACTATTTCAGCTCCCTATTTCATCAAGAGTACCTCTAAGGAGCAATTCACCTCCTCTACTTTAGAAACACTGTTTTATGATAGGTCTTCCTTTAGTGGCGCCCTGTCTCTTGCCATTAACCACAGATGGTCTCAACATAGGTACTGATTCTTTTTTGACAACTAAAGTAAAATGAGTCTTAATCCTCTGTGTCTTTCCCTATTTCACTGCTTAAGCTGTAAAAAAACTTTCTTCCTACGTCAATAGTCCACTATGTGACAAAATCCACTGTGCACCTGCAAACATATTGGTCTAGACTCTGACAGCTCAAAACTGATCTTCTCAGAGGATCTAAGCTACAGCCTGAGGACCACAACCCCAGAAGGGATCTTGGTACCTAACTCCCACAGAGGATGACATCTGACGCCAAGTCCCACCACTCAGGGCAAACTACAAGTTCTGTTTTCTAAGAAGCAACTGTTCTCAATTTTAAAAAAGCAAAACAAGTAGTCTTTATAGTGCCCCAAACATAGTATTTCACTCTCCATTTTCTCAAAAGGCCTATCCAATTTTGCTTGAAGCAGTTCAGTCCGACACTGGAAACACGCATTCCAAAAAGGTGATGTTTTAACATAGCTCTAAGTATCTGAAAATGAGCTTTTGGGATGAAAGCACATGTGTAACTTCATCTGGGGGAACCAGTATGCAGTCTTGTAGAAAAACCGAATGGTATAATATTTTATGCTAGACTTTTAATGGCTCTGTAGTCATTCCCACTTGTCTGATATAAATGCAGCACAAATACCATACACTTTACTTTCGGTTGTTAGAGATAACCATGGAGGGAGAGCTCATTCATAATTTCACGTTATTTTAGTACTTCCTAAGTTTGAAGTCATTCTCAATTCATTAAAAGGAAAACATTCACTTCAGATTTATGATCCCCATGCCCTTTCTCTCATTCACAGAAGTATTCACATTAAAATCATGCGCACTCTGTCGTTACATGACTGACGTTCTTTTAACAGGGTGGTAATGTCCCGGTGAGGCCAGCTGCTGAACATAACAGCAAAATTTTCAGAAAAGGCAAGAGAACAGGTCTGTTAAAGAGAGGTGATGTTGCCAGAAAGGATGAGTGCCTACAGCCTCAGTGGAGAAGCTTTTAAATCCCAGGGTGAACTCCAGCCACCGAGTCCCTTGGTGACAACCTTGGTCCTGTAATTTCATTTCTAAAACATTGTTGGTTATTTTTGACCAGTCTCTTGAGGCAGCACAGGATCTGCCAATATAATGACACTGGGTATGTTTGCCACTAATTTTGATTTTCTGCTTCTATGTTTTGGAACAGGGACCGACTGTTTAGTTCTACTGGGTAAGCCCTGGTCCCTGCCTTGCTGCTACATAAAGAAGTACTATACAGTAATTGCAGCACTAAACAGGACTCCAACAGCTCTTATCGCTGACAGGACTGGAGCTGTTTGTAAGGGTAGGAAAATGTTGCAAATGTTTCCTACTCTAACCAACGCAACTCCATTTCGCCACCTATAAAATAACGCTCACTTCTTTCACGGGGGCATTTGGAGGATTATTAGTTGGTGTCTCTCTGTTCATCACTTTGCAAACGTAAAGCACTATGTAAGTGTTATTATTGAAGGGCTGACATCTGTGAAATACAGCGTGTATTTTGAATTCTAATTTTAAACCAAGAAAAATCAAGTAAGCAAGAACTGACCATGTGTTAAAAACACTTGAAGCCCTCTTTCTTGTAACTGTTTATCTAAATTTTAAAACCTATGTTTACATTGTAGTAACAGCTGTGTTTAAAGGCGACATGACAGAGCAGACTAATTTGTAAAGCTAAACTTGATTTTGAAGAAAAAAGCACTAATGTTTGAAAAAACACTTCAAAAGAAGACAAAAATGATTAAAATAGACATAACCATTTGTTTAAACTATGACTTTCTCAAGAAAAACCAGGCTAATGTAAACTGGCCTATGCATAATCCAAGCAGCTGTTCTCTGTAGCTGTTACACAGACCCCTGGTTTCAGGGAGGGATAAAATTCAGATAAAACAGGTCATTCTCAATGAAGAAGCCAAAGTGAGGACTGAATTACAAACCAATTGTGCATACACAGGTAAGATTTGCCCCAGCATGCCAGAAGAAAGCAAGCCAACATTTTTACCAACTTGCCTTCAACTGGGTTTTAGCCATGTGTATCATTGAAGAGTTTGGTGTATTTATTTTTGTCCACGTCTTCAGCAAACACAGAGCCAGCACTGGCTGAGGTGAAATGAAATTACTCCATTTCCTACCGTAGACAAAGACTTTCTTAGGGGTTTTACAGAATTTCTTTCTAGGATATTGAAATGCTACTGAAGTAAATGAGATCTATATATTTCATGGGAACTACCAAGAGAGATTTTCTGTCTCTGGTCAAGGCAGTGGGAAACATTTTAATCACCTGTATCATCACCATGCTATTTCTGAGAACAAATGCTTTGTAAAGAGGAAGATGTTGTCACATGCCCAAGCACTAGTCATACAGCCTTTAATCTATCTTTGAAATCTCATTTGAAACCCTTTTCATAAAATGTTTTCTGTTTACTTGATTCATCTGAGGCTTTGTACGCTGTGTTATCTTTGTAGAAAACAGCTGAACTGAGTGAGTCAGGGCGGTGATATCATGGTGGTGAGATGACTCAAGTGGGTCCTATGTCAACCTTAGAGTCTTTTGAAAATCAGAAGTAAAATCTGGCAGCAGAGAACAAAGTGCACAAGAAACCAGTGGTGGGTTAGAGAGCAAAATAATGGGGGTTCATGCTAACTTGCTCCACTGAGGAGAACAGGTTTATTTGTTTCTGGGTCCAGACTCAGATAATAACTACAATAACCCAGCCTGGACAGGATGGACAAAAATACCCATAGTCTCACCCAGCTTAAGGTGTTGGTCTCTCTCATGAGTTATTGTCAGCTCCCATTTAAGAGGAACGGGGGTCTCTCAAGTGGAGACTACTCCCCTGCAGTAGGCCTGGGCCAGCATTTACTCAGGATAGCAGCTGGCAGATCCTGTGAGGGCCTTGAACCTTCAGGCCTTCTCTGAAAGACAGAAGACTAGGAGGTGTGATCAGAGTGCAGGTCTCTGCGTTCCTCTTGCTCGGGGTGCCTGTGGGAAGGAAAAGCAGTTAAAGCTTTCACATCAGTGGGGTTTTCCTCCTAAAGGACATTACCAAACAGATGCTGCTTTCTAATTCTACCTGTCTTCCAGGATTCAGCTGAAAATGTGAATCTTTTCTTTGCAGATCAGTCTTTCCAGAAGATGCTTAGTAACAAAGAAAAGGACTCTGGCACAAGTAGGTGGCACGTTGAGTCTCTTAGCTTGTCTTTTTGTACACGATATATCTCAGGACACAACAGTAAACTCCCCGAATATACTACCTTGCTCCTAAACTCACTTTTCCAGTGGGAAACTGGAATATCCTTCCAGGAGCAGGGTGGTAGTATTTCTTTACTGCCCCATCAGGCTTCATCCTCAACTCTGGAGATGGTTGATGGTCAGTTCTTGCCACTGCATAATGCTCAGCAGACCCTCTGGTCTTTCCTGGCCAGTGACCACAGATGTCTAACATGCAATCTCATTGCCACCTCGGCCTACCCCCGTGGCAACTCCTCTCCTCAGTAGCAGGTATGTTATTGAGAGGTTTTCCAATGTTTTTGACAATTCAAATACAAACACAAGGGAAGTGAGAAGGAAGTTCTGGGGCTGGATGGATGTAAAGCTCACTGTGGCCACAGAAAGCCGATACGGCCATGCTCAGCAGCACTGCTTAGGGGTATCTGCACCTGAATGCTTGACTGTTTCCTTCACAGGGCCTCGTCTACTTAGGTTTGTGCCACCACTGGCTGGAACTTGGTTCCCAGGGAGGTGAGAAAGCAGGAGATGAGAAGCAGCGCATGTTCAAAATGGAGCTTGCAGCCTGGTAAAGAGGCAAGCTCATCAAGAAACAGTGAATTGCCTGGAAATATTTTTCACCCTAGAGCCCGAATATGCTCATTTCCTGACTTTTAATTTTAGTAATGATCAACACTAAGGAATCAGTGCTTGCATTAAACTTTTTTCCTCAGAGCTGGCTGCTCACGTACCCAGCATGTTCAGTGGCTCCTTGCCCTTCTCTATCATAGGGCTGCAGCTACATTATGGGAGGAGGGTCTACGGGGGTCTATGGGACGTGGATTTGACTCACCTGGTAATGAAGCCGTTAAAACCCTCTGGTAGGCACAAGTGCATGCAAAGGTCTGGTCTAGCAGTGTCCTCTACCCACTTGGATGCAAAGGCAACATTGGCTGCCTGCTCGACTTTCCCATCTTTGGTGGCACGTGATGATTAAAAGGCACATTATAGCTTTTTTGTGTACCCTGGAGCTAACTATGACATTGCAAATGTATTGGAAAATGGCAGCTGGAACAGATTTGTACTGTCGAAGCAGTACAGTGGAGCTCAGTGTAAGCGTAAAGCTTGTATCTGCAGGCAGGTACTATTTTTTCATGACATGTTTCCACAGCACTTAGCTCCACTCCTCCAAGTATCTAGGAAGTCCCATGGCGTAAATAATGCTAACAGGCTATGGGCACGCGGAAATGAGGAACATTTTCCCCGACCAGTGTCTGTTGTAGCTCAGTGTAATCTGCTTCTGAGGGAGACTGGGGCTATTTTTAAAACAAAATAGTGTTTTTCTTGGTCTTGAGTTCCAGCTAAAGACACTGTAACAGAAAGGTGATAGATTATATACTCAGTTAATGGACATCCCACTGCAAAGCTTCCAGCAAGTTTAGTCTTTGTATAGAATACCAAGGGAAATGTTTTCTAAATTCCAGTTGTATTTATTTACTGCTGGATTAAGAAGAGAACTGTATTGTATTATTAACTAGTTCTCTGGATGCTTATTTTCCCACGGAACGAAAATGACACATTTAATTTATATTGTTTATTTTAAATTTAAAATAATTTATAAAGCTAGACCTGCAGTTTGAAGTACTCAATCATAGTTCCTTATTTCGGTGCAGCATTTGAGTGGGCAAGTGCTGAAAGAATACTTTCTATCTATATATGTATGTTTATACATATGTATGGATATAAATCTGAACAGATATCTGACTATAACACTAATTTCAGCATACCATGGACAGTCTCATCCATAGTGTAAAAGTCTCCTTCTGGCTGCACAAATATATATCTACATTTATTTCAGTGGCTAACTGAGTTTATCTACACAAATGTGATATATTTTGCTTTGGGTTAGGTGAACCTATATGAATACCTGGTTTGCACTATTTCATTTTTTATGTGAATTTTTAAGACTGAGAAGAGTCTTCTCAGCATGAGAAGTGATCTCATCTGACTTTAGATCTGACCTCAAATAGGAAATAGAATACTTGTGGCCTGATGCTTAATGCAGTGCGCCTCATTTTCCAGGTGCATACATCTGGTCTTTAATGGCCATTTTATCAGGACTGCATCATTTCATCTTGGTCCTTTCACCACAAATATTTGATTGTAATAAGATCTGATCATGGGCTGTGTCATCTGTAGTAGTGAATATATAGAGCGGCTTGGGTTTACTATTTCTGTCTTCAAGGCATCCCATGTGCTGTTCGGGTTGACAATTTTTTCATGGCAAAACATTGCTGACAAGATATTGTGCAATGAGATTTGCATGACCAAATATCCTGTGAGTAGTCCAGTGGTTAGGATAGGAAACGGAGAGTCAGAATAGCCTGGCTCTGGTCCCACTTCACATACTGACTCACTGCCTGACCCTGGGGCAAATCGCTTAGGCTGGAATTTCCAAGGGGGCTGAAATGCACAGCTCCCAGGGAAAATCATGCAAAGCTGGGTACCTGACTCCTTTCTAGCTCTTGGAAAACCTCATGTCTCAACAGTTCCGCATCTCAGCTTGCCCATGTTAATGCGAGGTTTGTAAAGCTATTTGAATCCTCTGGCAGTAACTGTTTATTAAGGAAATTATAATCATGGCATAAATACATAGTCTTTAGCCACAAATGTTATTTGGTAGCTAAAAGGAGATGAACAAATCATCTCCTTTGCTCCTTGAGAAATGCAGTGTATTTTCTCCTCTCCTCTCCTCTCCTCTCCTCTCCTCTCCTCTCCTCTCCTCTCCTCTCCTCTCCTCTCCTCTCCTCTCCTCTCCTTAAGAGGATGAGTTTAAAAGACATAGGGATTATCAAACCTGTGTTTCCAAATGTAATTTACCTACAAACCATCAGACACAGGGCATCCCTGGCAGCAGCAGCTCTTGGTCCTGTGGCAGCTCATCCATATGGGCTTGAGAGGGCATGGCTTCTTCTCTGCTACTCCATCACTAGACTCAGTCTGGGATCCAACACTCTTCTTCCCCACTTCATCAAACAATGATGAAGAACATACACAGGACTTTTTATCCTCCACCCTATAGCCTTGCTGTTCACCCAGTCAGACATCTCAGTCTACATCTTTCCATCGCCTCCCACCTTGCACTCTTCTTTCTTATTGCCCTGGCCTGCTTTTATGTCTTACCAGGAGATGCAGGTGCTGGCACTGGCAGGCTTTTACAGCAGCCACTCAGGCAATAAGGTATTGCTAATCCAGTGCTGGATGCACAATAACCAGAGAGTGAATACCCTCATGCCAGAACTTAGGAAATTATCTCCACCTCCACTGCTGGAAGCTGCCTGCAGACCTCATTTCAAAGCAGATTGCACATCACCAGGGAACCATGATGTGAGGAGGTCCCCGGTAAACCACTGGGTTTGAGCGGTGACAATGCTACAGAACAGGTGTTTTTCTCTTAAAAAACAAACAAAACATATTAATATGGGGCACTTTTACAAACGGGGCAAATTTCAACTGATATTTTGGTTTCAAAATAAAATAGCAAAGGAGAAAAGGAAACTTTTCAGATTAAAGTGAAACCCCATGTTTTAAAATTTGTATTCAAAGAGAAGCACTGGGCTTGAGAAGGCCAAGTTTTTTTAGATTGTTGATATTTCTAAAATTCTATTGAAAAGCGGGGAAATGCTCCCAAGAATGGCCATTGCCTAACTGAAAACTGTGATTGCAATGAAACCTTCCCAAAATCAGCCGGTTTCAGTGGGAAATGTATGATGGGCTCGGCTGATTTGGTCTTGTTTAATTTGGGAAAATTATTTAAAAAGAAGAACAAAACTAACAGGGACCCAAATCTTCTGTGAAGACAGTGTAGTTACTCCAATTTATGCCAGCACGGGGGTAAACAGGCAGGCTGGGAGCCTTTCTTGCCTTTCTACAGCATCTAGTGGTGCTTTAGATCCTTAAGATATCTTTTCCAGCCTCTAGCTGTGATTCTGCAAAGACATGGGTCTGGTTTAAGTCCTCTGCCACAGCTGCAAGCCCTGTGCTGATGTGTGAGTCTAAGAGGGCACCAGATATCATGTTTATGCCCACAGCCACTTGTTCCCCTATGGTGAGCTTCCTATCTTGGAGTCTTGTTTGGCTAGAGAGCAACATGGAAAGGTGTTGAGGTCTTCTCACCAATGGCTGGGAGACTGAGTGGAGACATTGTTCAGCCTTTGAGAGAGATGCAAAGAGAAAGGAAAGGTAAACTTTAAGGTGAAGAGCAAAACAAATGGGAACAAGGAAGCCTGGCTCAGCACTGACTGCCCTTTCCATGAAGCCAGGCAGGAGCACAGAAGGGGAGGAGGAACAGTGGGAGGAGAGGGGGGAGGTGCTGGGGGAATTTGGCACTGAAATAACTTTTAGTTCACATACAGTGAATTTTGTTTTATCACTAGTAGCCTGGGTCATGGAGGCTCAGAGGAAACTGTCCCATTCCAAATGTGTGATACTGAATATATTTGGCTGGCTGCTACTTCCAGATGTGAGTTAATGCAGTTTGTATATTTGTCTGATAACTTAGTTTGGCCCCAACCTTTGCTTTCACTTACAAGCTGGGAGTACAACCCAACCACCTTTCTGTGTCCCCAACTGCTGACCCATGCACTGCTCAACAGTCTTCTAGTACATGCTGAAGCAGCTTACAGCCATTTGTGCCAACGCTCGGTATTTTCAAGGGGCTGCTACCGCACCTGGATCATGGAGATGCCAAAATGCCTTCAGATTCATCCCTTTTTTCATGACACTTGCACTGAGATGGCAGCAAGCAACATACCTCCACCTCCCAACACTGCTCCAGCAACTCCTCCACCCGTTCTCCTGCACCAGCCAGGTCTATTTCAGTGCAAGCTTTGAGTAACAGAGCAGCACAAATTTGCCTTAGATCAAAGATGATCTGGCCTCATCTCAAAGGTTATTTTCTTTTTTTAATCTCCCCTGTATCTGGTTACCCTGCCCAGCAGCTTTACAAGGCTCGTGAACTCATGACCAAAGAGAAGTTGAAGCTCACTCACATCCCCCTTGTTAGTGTGCCGTCTGTGCTGCGTGCCGTACAACAGCTCACTCCTTTGGCTTTGAAGAAGACTCAGCTCAACCAGTACGAGGGAGGTGACTGGGACGATAAATTATTAGCGCTGCAGCTGTGAGGCAAAGAAGTTGAGAGAACAGTTGGGAGTACAAAGAAAGAAGGGGGAGACCGGGTGTACTCTCCAGATAAGATTAATCCAGAATTCTACAAATTCTACAAATCTCTTGATACAGGGAACTCAACTCCTCCAGCAAAGATTTGATGAAGAGGGAAGCATTCTTTCTAGTGGAAGATAAATATATATGTGTTTGCCGCTACTATATTTGCTTGTTTGCAAAGCACAGTGGGCTTCTCCAGAAATCTTTTGGTGTCTACAAGTAACAAAAAAACGGTTGTCACGTTACAACAGTCTTTGTAGAACAGCTTTTAAGACAGTGTTTTTGTGATAGAGATAAAAACAAGCAAATTAGGAAATGGGGTAACTTTATGACATTCAAGGTCTTGCAAACCTTTCAGTATGTGTTGGGAATTTGTTACACTGTTGACAACTTTCACAAACGTTTTTTCCTCAAAACTTTATCTTGCATTTTATAAGCTTCTCAGCTCATGTATTTGTTTAAATCTGTGGTGTTTATTAAAGGAAAGAGGAGGTTATGGCTGCTTTTTTAATATTTGTGTTACAGTTACATGACAAGAACCTCAGCATAGCGGGTTCTCTCCATACACCCTTTTTTTGGTGCTTTTGTGTGTGTGTGCATTTATTTTATGTTTCTGTTTATACAGGGAAAATATAGGAAAGCCATATGTCACCAGCATGCCTTATTTGTGCACATATAAACATATGTGGGATCAAATGTAACCTCTCCTTTCCCCGGTACGTACGTACTCCCACACTCCCCAACAGACGGTTTCTCTCAAGTCATTTTTGCCTCCTTGCAGCCTTTCTCCAGCAACATCGGAACCGAAGTGGGCAGGACCTGCAGGTTCAGACCTGCGACGGAGGGTGAATTTGAAACGTGGCTTTCATAATAGGGTTCTTCACTTTCCAGTAAGACGTCCTGCTGTTACTGGTTTGTGTCCCGCGCCCCCCACCGCGCACCAGGCTGGAACGCCCGCTCAACTTCGCCGGGACGGCAGAGCACAGCAGAGCCATTTCTGCCGCTTTTAGCTCCAGAGAAGGGTTTTACCGAACGAGGCCGGCGGTTTCCTACCCCAAAATCATCGTCTCACCTTGCAGGTGCTCCTCGGAGCCCCCCGCCCCCCGGGACCCAGCGCCCCCGCAGCCCGGCTCCCCCCGCCGCGGCGGGCCGCTAGAGGGGGACCGGCACCGGCCCTCAGCGCGGAGGAGGCAGCGCAGGGGCTGTGGGGGGCGGGGAGGGAAGCGGGGGGGTCCCGAATCCTGCCCTGGCCTCCCCGTGCCCGGCCCCGCCGGCTGGGGGTGTTACTGCCCGCCCTCCCCGGGGCGCTCCGCCTTGTTCCCTCCGCCTTGAGTGACCCCCTCAGCCTCCCACCGCCGGGGGGGCTGCGGTGTGAGGTCCCGGCTAACGGTGGGGAGGCTCCTGGAGACATAAGATGCTGGGAAGGTGAGGGCTGGCCAGTTTCAGTCACCAATAAGTCAGATTGACGTACTTTAATGTTTCTCTCAGGTGAAATGAAATACCAGCTCCTCCGTGGGGGGGGGGGG
>JAOTQQ010000001.1:36276814-36299698 GCA_026546715.1 Gallinago undulata
CCCCCCCCCCCCCCCCCCCCCTCTCCCCCAGTCGTCCCACATCCCCCAGGCAGGTCCCCTCTCCCCTGAGGCGGGGGATGGAGGTTGGAGGGGGGGGGGGGGTGGCGGCGGATCTCGGTGGCCGAGAGGCCCCTGCCCCGGCGGGCGGCGAGAGGGGAGACCGGCAGAAGGGCCGGGAGGGCGGCTGGAGGAGCTTCGGGGACGGGAGGGTCCCTCACGGCGCCCGGGAAGGGGGATCTCCCGCGGGCTGAGGCAAGGTCTAGGACCTCCGGCCCCGGGCTGGAAGTAGCCGGCTCCGCTCGCCTCGGTAAGGCATTTACGATCTGTGTTTTGCCCGTTTAACTCCCCCGGCGCCCCCGCCCTCCTTCCCCTCCCGGTTTGTGGACAGACCCCGCGGTAGTGACACGCAGACGCATACGCACACAGAGATGTTTACCGGACACAAAAGGTAAAGAAAGGGTTTGTCCCGCTCCCGTGGGCGGCTCTGGCCACTGCCCTGTCTCCAGCGCAGATGCCCTCCACCGGGTGGGCTGCCGGGCTGTCCTCCCCCCCCCCCCCCGCCCCGGCGAGCCCGCACCCCGAGCGGAGCGGCGACCCGGGAAGGAGCCGCTTGCTTTGCGCCTTCGCTAAGCTTTGCCACTTACCCGCGGCTTTTTAATTTATCTGCGCTTTAAATGCGCCCCCCTCCTCCCCCCTTTCCCCCCACAAATACTCCGCACCGATTTTTAATTTTATTTTTTTTCCTTGTCTCCTTTTAAAGATCGAGACCGTGCTAGACGCCCCTTGGTCCCTTCGTTCTTCAACAACATGATTCATTTTTGTAACCTTCCCTCTTTCCCTCCCCAGACCCTTCCCCCCCCCCCCCCTTCCCCCGGCTTCCCCCGGCGAGCCGGAGGGCTTGGGGCGGGGGCTGCATGTTTTCTGAATGGTGGCGAGGAGGAGCGCAGGGAAAGTGGTGATCGCTCGCTGCTGTCGGGCTGCCTGCCCCGATCGTGGGAAAGTGGCTGCACGTAAAGCAGCAGATTCTTTGTCCCTGTTGTTCTTCTGTAATCGATCTCACTTCAAGTCGAGGGGTGGAAAACTTCAAAGGCAGATCAGGCTGTTGGAGGTCGGGGCAAGAGCACAATCAGCTCGTAATGCACCCACTTTGCCTCCTCCCCCTCTTACTCCTCCTCCTTCAGAAGCGGGGGTTGGATGGCGTGGGGGTGAAGGGAAGAGCCCTCCGATCTCTAAACTACATCCAATCAATAAGTAAAATGCAGACTTTGTGGAAAGAGAGGGAGGGAAAAGAGTTGGAGGCGTTAATGCACCCGAGTCAAACACAGAGGCTCCTGACTGCACTTTTGCTGTCTCCTCTGTCTTTTCTAAATAGCTGCATTCTGGTTATATATCGAATAGTGGCTCCCTTTTTTTTTTTTTTCTCCTTTTTTTTTTCTTTTGCTCTCTCAGTCAGTTTTAGGACTGTACGGTTTACAGTGTAAGTTACCCTAGAAGAAAAAAAAAAATAGCCTTCTTGGCACCAGCTGAGGGTTGTCCCTTGTAGCGTGTATTACAAAGCAATCTACCATGGCATGCAGTTTTAGCAGTGGAGGGAGGGGGGAGCACGGATGATGCCAAGACAATACATAACCACGCTGTGGACATCTGCCATTCAGAGCCAGCTGCGCTCGGGACTTCGGTCGTGCCTGCCAGCATGTGAAAGCTACATCTAGGAAGGGATATCCAAAGACATGGAAATGTGCTCCTGCACTGAAGTACATTAGAACACCATTTTGATGGATTAGAGTAGAAGAAAAGCACGTAATTATTTTTGCTTACAGTGGTTCATGACATTTTCTAAATAAAATATTTATGATGAGATGTCAGAAAACTGCACGCAATCAGCTCTAGATCCACCCCCCATCAACCTGTCTATCAGGGTATCTCGAACTTTTTAGTACTGTCAGAAAGTTGAATTTAATCTTACGTGATCAGTGATTTTGTTGCTTTATACTGCCTACTGGTATGCCTTGATTAAACATTTAATTAGACTTTGATTGTATCATACTAATTTTTTCTCTCCTAGCTAAAAATGCAAAATTGGAAATTACTGAATTTGGTGAGTAACTGCTTAGTAGAGTTTAGGTTCCTTCCCCCCACCCCAGTTTATGCTCATTTAGTAGTAGAAAAACGCATAAAGAAGCTGCTACCCAGGCCTAACTGAGCCTATTTTGGGATTCCCTTCCTATAAAAGAACCTCTGGCAGGCATGCAGCTGGAGTAAGCGTTTTTGAGTGCTGGGTTGTGCCAGCAACTATAATTTAGGGTAGTCCCGTGGCAGCTGGAACTCGTGACAGGAGCTTGATTAGCCCCAGACAGAGTAGAGGTGAAAAGATAACTGGTAGTTAGTACCTCAGGTGTCAGCTCTGTTGTGCTAAAGACAGGGGTTTAGTCATTCTCAGAGTTTCTGAGGTAAGTAAAAGTATCTTTTTTAAATAGGGAATAGAATTTTAGCATTCTCCATGTACATAATAGCCTTTCAAATGTCTTTCCACTTGTATGGTCAGCAATGGTCAGCTTCAAGTGTTGTAGTAGTAAAATAGTTAATTATGGCCACACAGTATAGGTGCAGATTATGCACGTTGCAGAAGCAATGCCCTGTGCTTTTCTTGGGACATTATAAAGCCCATTTCCATTCAGTTGATTGTAGCCTTCCATTTATTCACCCTTTACATAGTAATTTTCTGTCTGGTTTCTTTCCCAGAGTGAACTTTTCAGGAGCTATTTCCGGTAAAAAAAAAAAAAAAAAAAGACTCAGCTCTGTTTAAATATAAAGATACTAAAAGCACTCGCCTATTGTTTTACATTGTAAACATTTCAACAGGGTTGATTTTTCAATGTTGTAGAGTAGAGAATTTTAGGTTCTTTCCTAGGAAGGAACCTCAGTCAATGAGGAACAAGCCTTTTAGTGAAGTACTTGTACTTGGTGTGATCACTGGGGCTGTTTTTTTATCAAATGAATGGGTTATTTAAAAAAAAATAATTCCATACATTCAATTAATACAGCCCATGCTTGCTAAGAGAACTATCGTTGCATTGTACATCTGCGCATGGAATAGGAATTGTATTATAGGAATAGGGCTACCATACATCTGATTTTTTTCCTCTTGGATGACAGCTCTCCTTCCCCTCACCCGCCCTCTGGGTCACATCTGGGTAACCTTTTCATAATTGCACTCTGTGTTTTAAAACCTCTGCCAGAGTGGGAACTGGGGCTTTTTGTTTTGTTTTTTCTCTCTCTCTCTTGTTTCTTCCTTCTGCTTTGTTTTGCTACAGGGAGAATTAGAGAAGGGGTGGGCTTGGTCCTGTGTAATATCTAATGAGCCAGTGGTAACAGAGCACAGGGCGAGAGGCAAGCAGTGCGATGGCAGCAACGTGGAGGCACTAAGTGGAACAGCTTGGTGCAGCTCCAAACCACTGAAGGCAGTTTGGAGGATTGTACTTGGAGAGAGGATGCCCTAGGTTTGGTTGTTGAAGAGAATAGTGCTCGTGTTTGAAGGGACTTTGGGCACAGGGGAGGTTTGGAGTAGTGTTTCACTAAGCTGGGAAGTGTTTGGGGAAAGGTACGAGAGGTTGGGGTTTGATGAACCCCTCAAGCTTGGGTTTTGAGAATCTAGGAGTCAGAAAAAATTAGGGTTGTCTCCCTGGGCACTTCCAACAAGGATTTCAGCTTGTGGTAAAGAACACATTCAGGGCTACTGAACATCATCTCCTACCATAAAACAGGACAAGTAGCTGTGGTGGGCATACCATGTGGAACTTCTAGAAACATGCTGCAGAAACAGATCACACCACCTACCACTACTGTGATACTATTAACCCTTTTAGACATGGTCAGTAAGGTTTTGGGAGCTCTAAATGGGAAATATACTCCCTCTCTAGCTATCTTTCTCCCTCTCCTTCCTTCCATTCCTCCTTTGTTAAACTCTTGCTTACCAGTTAATCTTGCTGGCAGAGGAGGATTTATCCCTGGGTGGCTGAAGGTGCTGGGAATTAATCTTTGCATCCCTCCTAGCCTCCATCTGTATGCCCAGCATTCCTGCTCTAGCACTTTGCAGAGGGTAAGGTGAAACACCTTAGCTTCCAACTAGGGAACAGAAAGGACATCTCCTCTGCCCCAGCGTTAAGGTGGAAAAGATACATGAGTAATATCAAGAAGGATTGAAAGAAAGGAGAGAAAGGGGCATAATAGGACTGGTTGGCACAGTGCAGCGCAAGTTGAGCATCATGGATATTGTAAGATTCCAATAAGATCATTCACCTTTTTAGGCTAAGAATTTTAAAGTTTTAGCAACATTTTAATATTGGATACATTCTGAATTATAATGCTAATGACACCTGTCCTTCGCATATTCATCAAGATACACTAAAATATGAAGTTCCATCAATTTAGGGCTTTTTTCCCCCCTTTTTCATGCTGCTGTTGAGTTTGGACATTAATGCATCCTTACCACACTATTGGAGAGGAAGCAGTATTCCCATTTTGCAGATGAGAAACCAAGGCAAAGAGAGACTTCAAGTAAATCTGGATGAACATACACGTTTTGAGGTGAAGCCTCGGAGTTCCTCAGCTGTAAAGCTCTTCCTACTCCATCTCCTGTCTACACTGAATGCAGACTTACAGTGAGTTCTCCATTACCGTGGTGTGATACAGCACGATCTCTTATGTCACATGATAGAGGAGAAGCTGCAGTAGAGAGCATCTTTCCCTGAGTACCATGTATGCAGCCTTGCACCAAAGCTATCCCATGCATGGATCTTCTCAAGACAGTGGTGTCTTTCTTTCCAGACATCTCCCTGCAATAGACTATCAGGGCTAAAAGGCACTTCTCAGGTTCTGTGATGGTGTTTGCAGGCAAAGCTGGTTAGCACCTGGGGAATAAGCTAAACATTTAACACAGATGGTCGAAGAACCTTAATGGTCACCTTGAAAGTGCCCCTAATAGACTAGTCTTGGCATTCAAAAGTCTCTGGCGTAGCTCAGAAGTGAACTGAGACCTCCCTAGTGCTCCTTGCTAAACATGAGCTCTGCTTCACACTTACCAATACCACCCATTCTGTTTCCCTCCTTTTTTTTTTTTTAATCTCTCCCTTTAGCACTTTCCTACTCCTTTTACTCTTCATACTCCGTTTTCTTTCACTTTTCAACTTCAACTTAAAATGCTCTATGTAAAAATGTAGGGGCCAGATCCTCGGAGCCAGCCAAACCACACATGGTGCAGGCCCAAGATATAGGGAGGGGGAAGGTGGCTCTAAGCCATTTTTCATCTCCCTGGATCCTAGGTTGACTTGATGCCAAAGTGGCCCCTGGCATAACTGAGAGCAGGAATGCTCTAAATTACACTAGTTAGAACAGTTCCCAAGGGCCTATCCTATGCCACTTGCTCCTTTCCGCCTTGGCCACCTATGAAGGCCTCCTACACTGCCTTTTTTTTGTGCAGGAATTTCCTACATCAGGGAATGCCCAGCTGCCCTATTACGGTACAAAGGTGATGGAGAATCATTCCCCAAGCATTTCCAGTATAAATAAAGCAATTCTGTTAAAGAAAATTACAGAACTAACATAGCATTAGAATTTGTCATCTTAATGACTTTGCTTGAACATCACATTTTTCCTTCCTACCTTCCATGTGTGTTTGACAGGGAAAGGGCTTGTTTTGAATTAGGCTGTAAAGTCTTCAGGGTGAGGGCTGTGTAAGTTGCATAAAGAATGGTCTGGAGAACAATACAGAAAATGTTTTATACCAATAGAAAAATCAGCAGCCTTTTTTTTTTTCCTTTGATGTGGATATTGCATGTAGTTCTAGTCATGGCATTTCCAAAATGAGACTGCCATTGTGGAGATGTGACAGAAGGGCTGGAGCACGGGAAGACTGAAGAGAGACTGAAAGGATGGGAACTCAGAAGACAAATAAGAGAGGTTATAGTAAAAAATAACTAAATATAATCTTAAATTTGACTGGGAGCTCTCTTTTACAAGGAGCACTTCTAGTTGAAAGATGGCAAACTGAAACCCATACCAAGAAGATATTTTATCATAGAAGGAGGTATTGACTTGCGACTTCACCAAAATCTTGTAGTGAAGAACATAGCAAAATATTCCAAGTGAGGTAAGCACAATAACAAGAGCATCCCCTGTTAGAGTTAATGGTTTAAAAGATGAATCATTTGGGTAGGGAATAAAACCTGATGCTTCAGAGTTCATTATGGCTCATAGTTTCAGACAACTTTTTAGGGGTTAGAATGTAATTTTATGTCAGCAGACAATCCCACAGCTATCTAAAAAGGATTTATAGCAGCAAAGTCTGAGGTATCTGGTTCCACCAGTTGACACAACTTCCTCGACTCAGAAGGTCTCACGTATGATTCTGTATTGCTGCGTATTAGTGGAGAGAGGGAGAGGGAGACTTGGCTTTGTATTTGGGGAGATCCAAATTTGGGACCTATGAGGGCTCTCACATTGTTAACAGCTGTGATTTTGGTCACAACACCTATAGTCGGAATGGACACAGTGGAATGTCAGTTGAAAAAAAGAAGAGAGTGCTAGAACTGAAAAGGTTATCTTCAAAATGTGTGGGAAAGTTCTGGTTTTGAAGTGTCTGAAGGCCTGAAGTAACCTTTGAATTTTAATTACCACCCAACAATATCTTACTTTCCTTTTAGAAGCATTGTTCTTACACCCACATCTTTAACTTCTATGATGGAAAGTTTCCAAAAGGATTGTGGTTTGGTCTAAATCTGGCAATTTTAACAGAAAGCTTTGTCCAAAGCAGCTAGAATTTGAGCTGAAAAATTTGAATTGGCTTTAGAAAGACTAATGTATATTCCTGAGCTGCCTCACCTGTAGCCAGTAAATCTCTGTCCTGCTACTTGCATTGTTACATGTATCTTTCACCTATATTTTGAGCACTTGGTACCAAAGCTGGGGCTCTGGTATATATCCTGTGAATGTTTCACTCCCTGAAGTATTAGGAAGTCCTGCATCCTCCTGACATGGGAAGCTCTCTCAAAGAATTGAGGAGCAAGGTTAGTGAAATTTTGCTGCATGTTTTGCTGGAACTATTTGTTTTGGACAGAGGAATCTATGGGTGGAAATGTGGATTTTTAATTCCCTTTGCTTTCTGACCCTGTCTAAGGATTGTGAAGATTTACAGAGTAGGAAGCTCCTCTTGGATTCAAGAGCTGTTGTAGGAATGACTTCCCGTGTGTTACTGCTTTAGTTAATCAGTGTTTGCTGCAAGTCCTAGGTACACATAGAGTAACAGCATATGTGAAGGAACATCTGCCCAGTGAAATTGCCACGGCAGACATCTCCTTTTGAGCAAAGAGGGGAAGACTTGCCTGCTGAAGAGATCCTCTCCTATACTTATTTGCTCAGAACAAATTACTCAAATCAACTGAGAATTGAAAGATGGCTTTTCCTGTCAAATACAAGAGATCTTGTTCCATAAGTTCCTTGAGTTTTCAGAACTGTTGTGTGTTGGAGAGTGCAGAATGGCAGCTGTATGATCAGACTCTTTAAGGGGTGTTACTGTCATCAGACATCTTTTGAAGAAACAAAAGACAGATCACATCTGTAGGACAAATTTTTCCTTGATTTCAATCTCCAGGAATGGTCTTGTGACCTGAGGCTATGTTGCATTGCATTTTGCCTCCCATTGTCAGCTTTGAGAAACTGGAAAAGCACCTTCTTGCATGGTGGATTGATCATTTGTCTACCTATTAAGCTACAGGCAGCACCAGGTAGCTAGTGTGCAGACTTCTTGCAGGTCAATAGGTGTTCAGTTTTAATTCAATTCAGTGAGATTTTATTGGCCCAACAAGCTACCCAAGCACATACACATGCTGAAAGTTTAGCAAAATCACACCTACTAAAATTGACCTCTTTTATAAGGCAATTTGTGAAGCACTGGTAGCACTCAGGTGGCATGTTACAGTGTCAACAGGCTTTCTGAACTTACTGCTGCCACTGACCAATAAAAGCACTAAGTAAGATTTGAATAGTTTCCATTTTTCACAGATAGCTTAAATAATAATGTGATGGCACTTACAGGTACTGAAGTCATTCTGTCATGCTTTGGGGAAATCTTAAAGTTAGAAATGGCTTATGATATCCGTGTTGAGCTATCTGAGTGTAGTACGTCAAATCTGCGGTAAGACTTTGTATTTTCCTAACCAAGGAAATCACCACCCCCTACAATTTAGCCTTACAATATATAGATAGATACTATTAGATACTATAGATACCGTTCTCCTTTTATAGGGGCAGAAACTGAGCTTATATAATTTCAGCAAGGTCTCATTGGCTGTTTGTAGCAGGACCCAGAAAGAACAGATCTGTTTTTAACTACAGGTTCAGGAAAATGGTGTAAGATGAGGTCTAACTGAACTGGTCTAACTTTCTTGAGAAAGATTCTTTTAGATGGAAATATATCGAGGGATCTGATTCACTGATGTCAGGCTGATAGAGTATCTCTGTCTGTCTGAGCTGGAATCCTCTTTGGATGTCTAGTTCAGCTGTGGATATGCAGATAAACAGGGACTGTAAGGAAGAGCAGAACCTAAAACCAGTATATCACTAAGGTTTATTGAATGTCTCAGAGGGAGATGCAACACTGTTGAATAGTGTTGAATGGATAGTCTTTAACTTACCAATCCAAATTAATAAAATGGAATAAAATACTTTACATTCTAAAATGGAAATGTGTCGTATAGATTGGAGAAGGAAAAATTCATTCAGCAGGAAACTCCAATATTTTGATGTGTGTTTTCATCCAGAGTTTTACTGAACAGAATTTTTCCTGAAAACTATTATTCACAGTATCAGAATACTTCATTGGAACATGAAGTAGACACAGTCACAATCCCATGATTTGGAAGTGTAACAAAGATGAGGGACATAACTAGGTTTTCAATCAGTATAGATGCCAGCATTAGCAGGTTGCTGGATTTGCTTTTCAATGTCAGTTCAGAATGTTGGTATCTGCATCGCTTCTGAGTAACTGCAGAGCCTGAGTCTGGGGGCAGTTACTTCATCTGAGAACCACTTATTTAAATGTGAGAGTTGCATAATTTTGTTGTTAGGTATGTGAATTAGACTATGAGTTTCATTAACTGATGAGCTGAGATTTCTTAATGATACCCTATCTTCTCAGATGCCACAAAGAGGCTATGAAGCTGACCACTTATCCCATGCCAGATAAGTGCCAAGGTGGCGATCAGTGACAACATCAGCTTGTGCCAGGGGTCAGAATGCTACAAGCCACATGTACTCCCTGGAGGATCTGAGCTCAAATAAATGCAACTGTCTGGTCTTGTAAACTCAAATCTTTACAGTACAGTAGCACAATCGATGATTCCAGCACAGAGGAACATCTGATATGGTCTAGCTGAGGACATATTGTGGCATGTGAGAAAGACAATGCAAAATACTAGGAAGGATAGGGCACATTGGTAAGTTAATGGCGACTGCTAATGTTGCCTTCTCAAGTATCAGCATTATTGAGCATTAAAAATTGTTCTGATTCCAGATGGTTGTTCTCCTACTGGTGGCTTCATCATTGTGGTGCAGGTGTAGCCACCCAGACAGACGAGTAGGTATTTACCAAACTGACAGGGTGAAACAGCTGAGGGAAGACATAGTAGGCAAAAATCCTTTAGAGTTATAATAAAAATGAAGTTGACATTGCCTAGTTCTAAGTAGCCATGCTTTTCACAGCTCTAGTCACTGAGATTTTTGGATTGTGTCCTAGAGGAAGGAATAACTTTATTATTTTGACTCATGACTGTGAGCAGCTGGACTGGACTGACCGATGGCAGAAGGAATACTCGTGGGAGAAGAGAGAGTCAAGATCGGTGCACCATCATGCAGAGGTGTCACCATTTGCGAGGACTTTGCCCAAGCCTCGGATTGAAGGGTTGCAGATAAGAATTTGGGTTCAAATTCTATGTGAAAGTTTGAAGAGTGCCTCCCTGCAGTTCCTTACTTGAGCCAGTGCGTTTTGTCCTTTGGCTTTATATGCATCAAATTTACCCACAACATTTTTCAAATATGAAAGTATTACATGTGTTTAGTAGCCAATTTGCAAATATTAAGCTTCCTAGTTGTTATTGCAAAAATGGTTTTAGAAGAGGCTAATCATTATTATGGACTGGTTTTATAAAACATAAAACAGCTAGTTTTCAGCTACAAAACAGCTCCACACTGCTACTGGATTCCAACTTCTAAAATGGCCAAACCAATCTTCTTGAAAATATGCTGAGATGAATTTGTACTTACTTGGAAGCCTGATGTAGAATCATATACAGTGTGACAGGCAGTTAAACCTCTGTGGGATGGGAGAAAATCCTGTGTTTTAATGGAATTGCCTGGAAATATCCTGTAGTGCTGCCCTGTTCAGTTTTAATACAGCTTTGCATTGCTTCCTCCTTCCTCATTCTTCTGAACGCCAGTGCAGAGACTGCTTCCAGACATCTACCCTCACAATCCCTTAGTCTCAAGTAGAGTGACCCTTCTGATTGCTCTGCATATATTTCTTATTTTATACCGATCTTTCTAATCCTGCATTCACTTTGTCTCCCTCGCACTATCCTCAGAAAGGCACAGTCTCCCATTTTCTCAATGCATTTTCAGCCTTGATGCTCTTTGCTAGTCTGTGGGAACCACAGTTCCTCCCATAGTGATGTTGCTCCAGACACACAAGCAGTCTGTTTTCCATCCCCATTCAGATTCTGTCCACATGCATCCACCCTAATCTTTTGCTTATCTGATGCAAGTCCTTTGGGCAAAGTCTGAAATGAGGGTAAGAACTCTGCAACTGGAAGGGTGCCAGCATGCCTTCCATGCTATCGTCATTTATTACAGATTTTAGAAAGACATTTCCCAGCATATAATTATAGAGAGGGGCAGTGCCCATTTATCAGAAGTCCCATACTCTGGTCTATCAGTTACAGGTGTTGCTGGGTAATACCACTATAACATGCACCTGTTATTCCCATTTTTCATGCTATGCCTTTTCCCTAGTAATTCTAGTCCCTTTCTCAGGCCCTTGTGAAACTGTACTCAAACAAAAGCCACAAATGGTGCAGTTTAACATTGCTCCACAGCCTGTGTACAGCTGAGTGCTCACAGGGGTTTACTTTTTCTTCTCGCTACAGCAACTGTCCTTTTAGAGAGTTGCCTGTTCTTGTTCACTGCCAAACAAATGGAGGGCATGCTTTCAACAGAAATGAGCAGAAAATAAGAGTCAGCATGCTCAGGTGGCTCCCAGTTGCTCTGATGGCTTTAGAGAGAATGGCCGTGAGAAACTGGAAGGGCAGAGCTGGAGGCTGGAAGATGAATAGAGGGTGGAGAAGGAATGGTGTTAGGAAAAGCTGTTGGTTGTAGTCTCAGTGTAGACACTGAGTGCCATTCCTGCCAATGGATATATCGGCACCACTGTATGGCGGTTATTTTCCCAAAACTTCACACACTGATCAGCATCAGTTTTGCACATAGTAAATGACTGAAAGAGCTACTGCTGTTCATTGTATTACCTGGAATCTTAGGACCTGTTTCCACTTAGTGGGACTGTCACCCCTCCTTTTCCTTCAGAGACCCAAAAAGTGAGATAGAGTTCTGAATTCAGTAACTCATGTCTTACTAACTCATTTTTTTTTCCCCTGGGTTTTAAAGGGTAGTTAGAGCTCTCCATTAGAACAACTTTTGAAAGCAGAGTGATAAAAAAATGCAGGTGGTATTTGGCAGCTACTAGCCTAATGATAGAGTGCATTTGTAATGATAAAGCTCATTATACATGTAAATACAGATTGGCAATTTTTAAGTGAACAAATCTGAAAAAAAAGAAGACTAATACAGTCTGTAAGAAGAAAGGGCTAAAGGGCTAGACAAAGTAACTTTTTTCTTTCTAATCCTTGGCTATGAGCTGCAGGCTGTTGCTGTGCCCCAGCACATCTGTACATATTTAGACACTTCGGTATAATCCATGAGAAAAATCTTGCAAATGTGCTTGTTGTTTGAGGTTCTACCCTACCACTAGGATATGTTAACTAGTTAAAGTGAAGCCACTAATTTAGATTATAGAGAAGTTTATTGTTGGTGGCTTTTGTGGAATACATTAAGTGTATAGCTTTCAGAGGCATGATTTTTTTTTTCTTTAATTGTATAAGGCTCTCAGGTGGAAGACAGCTTCTTAAATTAATATGCTCTGGTTTATTTGCTTTAAAAAGTTTGTCTATCTGGTCCAGTAAGTCTCCTGTCACAGTGGAAAAGTGGAGTACATTCCAGGTACATCAAAGTAGAGAATGAAGAGGAATCTAGAAGAGATTAAGATTCAGTAAATCTACAACACATAGAAATATGTTACTGTCTGGCTTCTATCATTTTTACTAAATAGGCAGAAACTGGAAAGATTATGGGGCTATAATTCTAGGAAAGCCACTATTTTTAGAAGCCTGCAAGTTGGGGCATCCACTTGAGACAGCTAAAACCTCAATGGAACAAAGAAGCAGCAAAATTCTTGAATACTTTAAATATGAATGGGTGGCTCCTTCACCATGACAAGAAACATTTACAGTGCTCCTGTAAATCTTCCCAAGTGCTTCACATTTTGCTAAATATTTATATGATCTTCATGGGTCTTCATGAAGGTTTTTTAGGAACTGCTCCTGGCTTAATTTTTGTTCTAAGGACCTGCCCTTCATGGTGCTTATCCTCCTCAAATTCTGTTGACACCAGAGATTGATTGCTCTTCTGTTCTTGGAAGGCTTGGCCTGATGAGAAAATGTATTCAATTAGTTAAACTGGTGCTCCAGAAGTTGCTGAATTGCCTCCCATTTTGCTTTCTAATGATGGCCAGTTACTATGTAGGACTGCAGCTTGGTAGAAACACATTCAGAGTCTTGACAGAAATTGTCTGGTTGCCATGAATTGTATATTTATTTCTTGATTATTTTTTGGCAAGTAAAAATGAAGCGGGAGTTAGGGATATTTTGTCATGTTGCTTTGCTCAGATCATAGGAGAGATGGTAACTGGGGAATTGATGACAATGATACCGGTTACACTCATAAGTTTGCAGTCTGAGGAGAGTTCTTTGCTTAGTAAATGTGCCAGATAGCTGCTACATGGTAGTTCTGAACATTAGAAAGGCTCAGGCCGTATCTGTCTCTTCTCCTATAGTAGTTCTATGTTTGTATCTTTAGCACCTTTCCATTCTAAGTGGACTTTAAGACAGACTTTTCTAATAAGTATGTAAAAATGAGTTCGGTAACAATGCAGAGAAAATGAAAAAGGGATTAAATATTTGCGAATTGCTTGGGTTTGTTCCTTTCTGTACTGTTAGTGCCATCTGTCCAGCTTTGTTGAACTGTGTTAAATAGCATTTTAAAGCTGGAATCAAAACGTTCATCCTCATTTGGATAAACTGCAATTCCCAAATATTTGAGACCATTATTACGCCAGGAAAAATCTGACTTCTTTAAAGGAATTTCTAGAGCTATTGATGGTTTTAAATGATTCTCCATGAGAGAGACTTATGAAAAGTATGAGACTAACAAATAATGAAAACTGAACTAACCTGTTTATCCTTAGAACATTCACAATCCAGACAGCAGCTGCAGAAATTACTTCACCATCTGCCAATACATTTCCACCTTGCTCTGCAGGGAATGCAGTTGTTCACCCTCCACTGTACTTGTATCTTTGGCCTTGCTTACAGGGACACCAGTGATGATCTAAGTGAGCTTGTCGATGAGAAGGAGATAGAAAATTAGCTGTTTATCCTATGTTTTTAAACAGCCTATCTAAAAATAAGAATTTAAACCATCTCTTTTGAATATGTAGCAGCAGTATAGAAGAGAACATTAAATGTCATTCAAAGATTTACATCTTTGATTTATTTTTAAATCTTTGAATTATCTTGTATTCAATACCTTTAATAACCAAACAAAAAGTGCCTTCATCTACAAATAAAGCTTTTTAGTATCTTCATACACATGCTGCCAAAACTAGGACAAAATACAAGTTCTGCTTTGAAAAAAAATCCCATGAATCACACCTACTCTAATAGAATGGCTGCTATAAAAATACTTTGATAAATCACAGGAACAGCCATTCCATCTCAGACCAAAGATCTGTTTGGCTTGGTGTCCTGCCCCCAACAGCAGCTAAAGCAGATGAATAGGGAAGGATATAAGGGGGAAGACATGTCTCCTGGCCTTCAGTAACTTGCAGTTCGTGGATTTCCTGTGTCAAGGGCTGTATCTTTGTGTTTAAAAGCCCTCTGTGGATTCCTTTCCCTAGTAATTTCTCTAATAAACTTTTACTATGTAGAGTATCCTAGGGCATGTAATTCCACAGTGTGACTACAGCATATGGAGAGCCACCGCTCTTTGTTTTCAGTCTGTAGAGAAATAGACTATTCTCATTTTCCCTTTCTTTGCTCCTTTTTGCTTCTCCTGTTCCTTTCTTGCACTGTACTGTGCATAAGGCAGAAGTCAATCACACCAACACTTGCCTGGGATATTTTTTTTAAAACTCCATTGTTGCGTTGCAAAGGTCCTCCTCAGTCACTCTCAGGTTATGAAAGTTCCTTTTTTTGACCCAGGTTTACCAAAAGATGGTTTGTTTAGGGAAGCTTTTATCTTGCCCCTCTTTCAAGAGCAGTAGAAAATTATCCGTGCTGGTAGAAAGTTGTTGTGCTCACTCCAAGACCTCAACAATGTTTATTCTTTCTGGTCGGTTCACTCTGGTGCAGGCAGTGCCCTGAAAAATTTCCTGAGATAGACATGTTCTCCCATGTTTCTCATCCACACACGAGTATGCTTAGTACCTGCCAGCAGGTTGGAAGTTTAGATCTGATGCCAGTGCTTTAAATTTCTATATCAGAGTGAAAAATATGGCTAGGCTTACTCAATTTTAGTAAGTATATCAAAAATACAAATTTACAAAGGTACTGTCTACACAGGAAAACTCATCAGCTGTGTTTAGAGCCTTCCCTGTTGGTCTCTTGCTTGTTGTGTCAGCACTTTGCACTTACATTAAAAAAAGGTCTGGGACTCATCTCCCCTATTTTGGTATGCCTGTAGCAGAGCCCTCTACAAGAGGGCTACAAAGAGTCACCTCAGGCTTCTTTTTAGGAGAGAAATAAATACTTTTAAAGCACAATTCCTCAACATTTTTTGTGCTGTTTACTTTTGGACAAGATTATTTATACCTTCTGTCTTTCCACTGACTAATAAAGCAGTCTCAACAATTAAATCATTTAAGCTTCCGTGTTGTAGATATCTACATTTGGTTAGGTGAGTTGTGATGTTGTGGAAGTATTCTTGAATATTCATCTTTGTGGTTGATGCAGAAACCTACAGCATCAGGAGGAAAATGTTAGTTCTCGTGTTCCACACACACCAGTCTTTAGAAACACATATGCAGAGAATCCTGAGAAGTTCAATTAATGGAGGAATGGGCTGTCACTGGGAACAGGTAGAAAATGTATAAGCTCAAGATCTATAGAAGATAAACCCTAATCAAAACAAACCCTTCTTGGACATCGGACACCATGGATTTCATGTATACTTATTTGAATTTCTCCTCCAACTGAGATGCAATCATGAAGTACAAATAATACTTCTCTCCTTGGCATCCCCAAAGGGCTAGTCCATGAGTTCCCGTTCTTCAAAGCCAGTGGAGCTCTCATCCCATAGTATATTTGTGGAGACACTTCAGCAAGAGTGCTCGACAGTCACAACACTTCATTTTCTTCTGTCTCGGAGAACTTACGGTCTCTTATTAAAAAGGTTCCAGGAATTCTGTATCTTTGGAGTACCAACCTCACTTTCAAAGGAGGTGCCAAAGAATTGGGGATTCATCTTTTTTATTTCCTTTCCCTGTTTTTCTCTTTTGTTTACAATTGTTATTTCTAGAAAAAATATCTGCCTGTGTCATGCATTCAGGAGCGCCTGTCTGAGTCAGCAAGTAACCCCTAATAATAGCACTCGGAGAAGTAAACTGCTATGTTCATCTCCACAGAGTTCTTCAGATGGTCTTGCAGCTGAAGAATGTAATTTGCTCAGAACTCTGTGTAATTCAATCTTTGGCTGCAGCCAGACAACCAGGATTGAGTTTTCATCTCACCATACTGTAATTTCTTGGCAGTCTTTTATCCTTTTTTTAACCTTTCTCACAATTATAATGGATTTTATTGTATGCGTCAGGTGTTGTACTGTGGAATCATGGAGCCATCTTGCAGGAGTCAGAAAGTCAGGCTGGAGAGCTAGACAGTATGGAGAGCAATGTGAGATGGAGGTCCAAGGAACAAAGCCGTAATGAACATGATAAAAAAGCCTATATTGGTGGTAGCTATTGTTAAGTTTATGTTCATAAGCATGCTGTTATCAAGACTCACTATCTGTTGTACTAGAAAGTATGCAAGGCCATGTCCTCCTCTGTGCCATCTGGTAGAGGACAGCATCTGGGCCAGCGTTTTTAAAGGGAAGTCACTCTTTCATGTTTCTGTATCTGTTAGCACACTCCTCAGGCGTTTTACTCTTTCAAACCTTCTAATTATGTAGTAAAATATTTTAAAAGAATGTATCTAGCCAAATAGGAGACTGACTCTCAAAAGCAATTGTTCTTTTCCAGCAGTGGCTTCTAGTTCAAAAATCTCAGCCATCTGCTTTCCATCTTATGTATATTGATGTTATTTTTTTAGTCAGCATTTTATGGGGCCGTTATAATAAAGGGAAGTCTGGGTAATTAAAACTGTATCATGGCTTCATGATCATTAGTAGCAAAACACATATGTTGACACAAATTTATCTCTGGTTTTGTTTTTGGTTTTTTTTTCACTGCTTCAGAGGTTCTGATGCTTTTCTTCTGCGACATCAGTTTAGTAGTCTACTGTACTCTCAGGGTTGGTTTTAATGTTAGTGAGGGCCGGTTGCAAGTGTGTCAAGTACTTAAAAATGGACCGAGCCATTGGGAACTACAGGCTGCTGTCTTCCCTGTTTCTGCTCCTTGGACCTTTCTCTGGAATAGGGAATTTTTCAACACTCTTCCAAAATATTTTAGTTACAGCACAGGAGCAACTGTAATATGCTGTGCTGAAATTAGAAGTTATTATTTCAATATTAATATAGAATAATGCAGCATGCAGGTTTTAAAACATATGAAGTTGGCTAGCGGCAGTCACTTTGGATTGCTGGGTTTAGGAGTGCTCTCTTTCACACCCACTGGTAACTCATGATCACTACCTTTTTTTTCTGTAGTGGGCTGCTATGTGGAAAGAGCATTCCAGAAATGGAAATGCCTGATTATATGGGCATGTCTACTACACTGTCTTCTGGCCAAGTAATCTGGATAATTTATATTTAATTAGGGGAACATTTCTTTAAAGCTCTGTGAACCAAACTGGTACAGTTTTACAAAGCTTATATTGGTCAAATATTGGGCTTGTTCACATTTCTACAGTTTTGCTGGCAGGGCTATTCCTTAAAAGCAATTCAAAACAGAAAGTATTTTTTTCCTGTGTGATTGTACCTACTACAGGCTTTGGACATTTGATTTTCATGTTTTATATTCTGTAACAGACATTACAGTCCTGGCAGGGGATTAGCCTGATTAGATTCTTGGGACATATGTATGGTCCAGTTTCTGCGCATGGTATAGCCCACGTAGGCAGTAGATACGCACTCTGTTGGGTGAGTGCACATCCTTTAAGGTGCAGGATAATATCTGAGAGGATAATATCTAGTAATGTGGGCTGATGGTGTGTGGATAACAGAACTCTCAACACTTAGTCTTGGCTTTGAGTCTCCTTTTTACTCTACATCGCAAGCATAAGGTGGTTATTTTCACCTTACTCAGCAGCTGACAGAGATACCTGGTTGTACCAAGCATCCAGACAGGAGGGGTAACAATTTGCTGGTACTGTGGGGAGAAAGGGCACAGGGAAGGAATTTTAGCTGTGATCATCCCCTTCACACAGAGTTGGTAAATGTTAAAAAAAAATCATCATCAGGGGAGAAGTCCAAAGCAGAGACATGCTATAACACAGGTCTTCTGGCAGCTCACTGTATGCCTCGACCAGTGATTTCAGGTGAGAAATAGAAAATGGACAAATATGAATACACTAGCTTTTAGGAACTATTAGGGAGTGAATTAGAATTTATTAGTAGATTTTATCCTGTGCAAACAGAATGTCCCTTTTTAACCCTTGCATGTTAATGCTCGAGCTGGTCACTACATTGCAAGGAAATCCTCCATTTACTTAGAGGAAGGGGGTGGAAAATTTTTGCAAGAGGATGAAACCCCATCAGTTACTTAGGGTTTTAAAAACAAGGCTTGTCTGTGTCTGGTTTCCGCTGTGCGTAACTTAGTGGCAGTGGTTTGCCAGGTATCTTTCTCTAGGCTCTTGGAAAGCACGTATATTTTCTCTCCTCTGGTCCCGCAGTAGAGGATGCTTTCTGTGGATGTAGTGGATTTAATTATTTAAGACTTGTTCATGTTCTGCTACTTTATAGATAGTTGTACCTTAAATCTCTGACAGTAACATAATATGTATTGGGATTCTCAACGGAAGAAATATGCAGACAATGTGGTCACTACTGTAACACCCCTTTATTAAGCTGCAATTGCAATTCATGAAATAATTGCAAAATAATAAAAAATGGTTGGAAGATAAATACCATAGATACGGTCCCTAGAAACCACCACTTACTTTAATTGAGAGCAGCTGCAATATTGCAGAAGCCCAGGGAATGTTGCAGTTCATATTCTTCCTCCCTGGCTCTTTCTAGGGGAGCACAATACATTTTCACGAACATACATCCTGGCAAGGTTGTATGCAAATGTTTTCTTAAATATAAACTAAAATTAATTTAAAAGTTGCTTGCACTCAGGAATGTTGATCTGTAGATGCTCTACAGCTTCAGAGTCAAACAGGCTGCTGTTTTCCCATTTCCTTTGCTCTTGAAAAATTGCCCATACATTGGGTTGTGCCTTTAAGATTTCCAATTGAATGGGGCATCTGGGAACTCAAAGGAGCACTTGCTCTGCCAAAAATTTGCAAGCACAAATAGAAATGAATTGGAAAATATATATCTGTTATCTGATTCATCTTCCAGTTCAAAGACTTTGTTTGGGCTGGTCTTTCATGTTACTTCTTTATCATTACTCCTGGAAAAAAAATGCATGAAGTCATACAGTGCTCCCAGAAGTCATATCTCTATTGAAACAGGCATTAGAGCAAAGAAATAGTAAGAACCTGGTATTTTTCAGTCCCACTTGTATAACTGATGAGACACTATAACATATCCTTAGTCTGAAAATACTCCTGTGTGCATTTTTGGAGACAGAAAACAGGTATTAAGGAACACAGAGACAAACAGCTTAATAGTCCAGGTGCATAACTTGTACTTTTAAGTCATTCTCCTCCCCACTCCCATATAAGCCATTTTATTTTCCTGCAAGCCAAGTCAGATGCACAGCCCAATATAACTATTTTAACGGCATCAAATCTGCCTTTGTGTACCTCTTTTGCTAGATTTAAGGATTGACTAAAGTGAGTACAGTTCTCTGGGGGAACTACCAAGGTTTAGAAACCTTAAAAACACTTTCCAATCGAACACATTCAGTTCCTGCCAATGAATAGCTCAGTCAGCTGATCTATGATAGAGTTAATGGTGTATATATGTTGAAGAAAACATGCAGACAGCAAGACAGCATCTCAGAGTGGAACACTGCATCATGCAGAATAAATCAGTTGGAGTGAAGCTTGCAGGTTAATCCTTGTCCTGTGCATTGCACTAGCCATTTGAAGTGTGTGCCACACTTACTTTATTTGTTTAAAAAATACACTGTTCCTGCTTATAAGATTTTCATCAACACTAATAAATAATCTCTCCAGATGGTTCCGGGAGGGACATCGGTTGCATTAATCAATTTTTATCTTCCAAGGAGAAAGCAAGACACAGCAGCTGTGTCTCTCACCCAATATCTCCTAGAAAGCCTGAACAAGAGAAAGCAAAAGAATCCAGATCCCCCTTACTCTAAGCCTCTCTTCCTTCCCCGCTAATATTCTGTCTTCCTCTTTAATATTACAGATTAGCCATAGTGTGTAGGGAAAGGGTTCATAATGAGATTTTCTTCTGTGGAATTTTTCCAGGGTTCCACCTAGACATGGCATTTTTATTTTTATTTTCACAGAAGGACTCTCCCTTCCCCAGGCCCCACAAAAGTTTCTCTGATGGAGAGATGGGACAACTTGGGAGGTCTGTGTGAAGAGCTACGTTTTGCTGGATACACTCCTGCTGTTCACAAATTGCTCCAATGGGAGGACCAGCCAACTAACTCAGTCAACCTACTAAAATGGATTCCCTATTTTGTAGAGATAGATCCTCTCAGTTAACTCATCTTTTGTATCATCATTTTTGTAAAAAAAAAGTGAGAAGACAGTGCACACATGGGGAGAGTAAACAAACAATAATGAGTAAGGTTTTGTAGGTATCAACAAAGGTTGGGACTTTCCTGTTTGCTCTTTGCTCTGCATTGGTTTTCATGCTTTTCCCGTCTCCCTTCACCCATTTAGATTTTGATTCTCTAAACATAAACCAGCCAAAAATTTCCAAGGGAGCAAACAAATAACTCCTTGCAGATTATTGCCAGGCTTGTCAAAGGGAAAAAAAAAAAAAGGTATATGTAAACCCAACAAAGAATTATCAGGAGACCCTCTTCAATGTTTGGATTTAACCTGAGCTCTGTGAAATATGAATCCACTGCTCTTTACTGCTACCTGTACAAGTCGGAAACTGCCCAAGCAATTGGAAAACTGGTCCTAAGTTACAGGCTTTGACTGGATGTTTCCTTCAGTCAGCTTTGGCAGCCTATGAAAGAACACTGGCTTTTGGAACAACTGATTTATCACATGAAAATCATACTACAGAAGTGTATTATTTCTGCTGCTGTCTTCGAAGACAGGTCTCTGGTTCTCTCTCTTGTAGCTCATGAATACTCTCAGCTAATTTTGCTCTTCTTAGTTTTCTGGCAGCAGTACTGTTAAGTCAGTGAGTTTCTCAGAGTGTTGCTTTTGAAAGATGGTCACATTTTTAAAAAGAGCTAATGGGTAATTATAGCAGTGTGGCTTTTTTTTTCATTCATTGTAGCTAGTCAAAGCAATGGCTATGTCAATCAAATCTGAACTCTAGGCTGTAAAGACAAGAGAGGAGGGTATAGATGGGTAATACGTTAGAATATCTGTCAGATGGGAGATCCAGCCTAGGCAAATGACAAGACAGGAACTGTTTATTGTGTGTCTTTTTGCAAGCTGTGAGACTGGAACAGGTTGCCCAGAGAAGTTGTGGATGCCCCATCCCTGGAAGTGTTGAAGGCCAGGCTGGATGAGGCTTTGAGTAACATGCTCTAGTGGGAGGTGTCCCTGCCCAGGGCACGGGGGTTGGAACTAGATGGTCTTTAAGGTCCCTTCCAACGAAAACCATTCTATGATTCTATGCAATAGTGAGCAATGCAGGGAAGACAAATAGGATGCTTCTGCTCAGTGTAATTGAAGGTCACTCAACTGCAAAGGGAACAAAATCCGACTTAAAACGGTAAACAGCTAGCTAAAGGAACTGATTGCTGCAAGTTCCAGACCATGAACTTAGCAAACACAAAGAAAGCAATTAGGTTGTTACAACCATGTACCTTCAGTTTAAAACAGTAAACAAAGAATGAGAGTTGTAGAGAGAAAACCTTCAGTTCATGAAGCAGAACTTACTCTAATGGAAGTTATTAGTGGCTGGTCTAAACTGTTAATTGAGCACAGGCAGCATTATATGCCGGTGGAATGACCTATAGCTTCCTTCTGTTTGGTTTCATGATCCTTCATTGGTTGCTGACATTCTTGGAGATGGGGTATCAGACTAAACACAACATTGATCTGACCATAGCACTCCACATCAATATGCATGCTCCTTAGTTACTTCCTGCTATTTTCAAAGCCATGTTATGGCACTTTTTCTCAGTGTTTCTGGCAGCATGATTGAATAATAGCCATCAGGCCTGCATGGATGAGCAAGGAACTGCTGGACAAAGTCAGGACCAAAAGGGAGGCCTATAGAGGGTGGAAGCAGGGAAGGGTAGACTGAGCAGAATACAGAGAAACTGTCTGAGTGGCCAGAAACGAGATCAGGCAAGTGAAAGCCCAGGCAGAACTAAATCTAGCCAGGGATGTGTAAGATAATAAAAATAACTTCTATAGATATATCAGCGATAAAGGCAAGACGAGGGAAGCAGTGGGTCCCCTCCGGAAGGAAATGGTCACCCAGGATACGGATAAGGCTGAGCTACTGAACGACTTTTTTGCCTCAGTCTTCACCAGCAAGGGCTCAAACCACACTGCCCAAGTCATGGAAGGCAAAAACAGAGGCTCTGAGAGTGAAGAACCACCCACAGTACAAGAAGATCAGGTTCAAGACCCATTAAGGAACCTGAAGATGCATAAGTCCATGGAACCTGATGAAATCCATCCATGGGTCCTGAGGGAGCTGGTGGATAAAATTGCTAAGCCCCTTTCCAACATATTTGAGAAATCATGGCAATCTGCCGAAGTTCCTGCTGACTGGAAAAAGGGGAACATAACTCCAATATTCAAAAAAGGAAACAAAGAAGACCCGGGGAACTACAAGCCAGTCAGTCTCACCTCTGTGCCTGGCAAGATCATGGAGCAGATCCTCCTGAAATCTTTGCTAAGGCATGCAGAAAATACAGAGGTGATTTGAGACAGCCAGCATGGCTTCACCAAGGGCAAATTGTGCCTGACAAATTTGGTGGCCTTTTATGATACTGCCACAGAC
>JAOTQQ010000001.1:36299798-36380489 GCA_026546715.1 Gallinago undulata
GAAGCTCAACATGAGCCGGCAGTGCGCGCTGGCAGCCCAGAGAGCCAACCGTGTCCTGGGCTGCATCAAGAGAAGTGCGGCCAGCAGGTCTTAGGAGGTGATTCTACCCCTCTACTCTGCACTTGTGAGACCCCACTTGCAGTACTGTGTCCAGCTTTGGAGTCCTCAACAAAGGAAGGACATGGTCCAGTGGAGGGCCACGAAGATGATCAGAGGGATGGAGTACCTCTCCTACGAAGACAGGCTGAGAGAGCTGGGGTTGTTCAGCCTGGAGAAGAGAAGGCTCCAGTGAGACCTTATAACAGCCTATCAATATCTGAAGGGAGCCTACAGAAGAGCTGGAGAAGGACTCTTTACGAGGAAGTGTAGTGACAGGACAAGGGGCAATGATTTTAAATTGGAAAAGGCAGAGATTTAGATTAGACACCAGAAAGAAATTCTCTACAGTGAGGGTGGTGAGGCACTGGAACAGGTTGCTCAGGGAGGTTGTGGGTGCCCCATCCTTGGAGGTGTTCAAGGCCAGGATGGATGGGGCTTTGAGCAACCTGGTCTAGTGGGAGGTGTCCCTGCCCATGGCAGGGAGGTTGGAACTAGATGATCTTTAACGTTCCTTCCAGCTGAAACGATTCTATGATTCTATAATGGCAGCTTAAATGCTAGCACGGTATGGTTAGCTCTATAGCAAGTTCAGCTATCCAGGGCTGGAATGGGTATAGGGAGAAACTAGTCAATGTTTCATCTCAAAAAAAAAGTAAGAAGGAAAAAAAAGGAAAAAAAAATTAATTCCCAGACTCTTTGTCACAACTCTGTGGGAGACCCACATTCTTGCATCTTTAAGTCCTGGGGGCATTTTTATTGTGTTGGGTTTTGTTGTTATACTATATTAACTGTATCACCGTATTAATTGCATAAACTCTGCCAGATTGCAAATTAGCTGTAAAATCATACCATACATGACAAACAGATATTACACAATATTACTTAAATTGGTCTTGATGTTTTTTTTCAGTCACTCTATGAAGCCAGTAAGTCCCAGCCTTGTAAATCTATCAGAAATGCTGTCTGTTCTTACACAATTTTAACATGACTAGCAGTCTTCTCTCCCAATTTGGTTTCTCAAGTCAAAGACTCGCTCTGTTATGTAGGAAACCGCCTTCATCTCCTTGTTTATCATGCACTGATGTTTGTTACAAGATGCAGTCATTCTCCTGGTCTAGAGGTGAGTGGCTATGTTATATTTAATGGAGTAAAAAGGTTGATGTAGAACTAGCCTTGCTAAATGCAGTATTATTTTAAAACATACAACAATATGAGCTTTTGCAGTATACCTACTAAGCTTTGTTAGATCATATTTGGACCAAAAAGTAGGATTTATATAAAGGCATGACATTGGCTTGTAACTCAGAAGAAAAATCCCCATTACAGACCTGTGCAGTTTCAGACCTGGCATGGAAAAACCCAAACCAAATAAAATTAAATATCTGCCTTGTATCCCAAGTTCCTTGAGTGGATGAAGGAAGGGGACTAGACTCAACTTGCAGACAAGGGCAGCTAAGCCAGCACACCTTTGTAAATGCAAACTAAATGACCTAGACTTTCTTTGAGACATCCAGGCGCTGCTCTGCCCAGCAAGACCTAAAGAATTTAGACTGTTGATTTGGTGTTCAAAATGGTTCACAGATGCAGATGGCCAGATCCAAAAAGTTAATTCCTGCAACACGAGTCTTTTGACATCTGCTCCTCAGGGCTCTGTGCTAGATGCCTAGGCTCCCTCTGCAACAGGGAAGAGGTGGGTTCCAAAATAACTGGCTGGTGGAGCTACTCTGAATGCCTGGAGCTGGTCAGTTGAAAAATTTGAAGAATGAAGGTAACTGTGTAAACCTTGTCCCCAGTGGATCTCATTCAAGGGTACAGGAATTGTTTCCATTCACTCTATATCTAAAGCCTGGCACTTCTTGAAGAAGGTTATCAACATCCTTTCTGTCCGGAATTCAACACAGCTCATTTTAATTCTGAAATGAGGCTCCAGTTCTGGTGCCCTAGCCATCTTGCCTTCACTATAACAATTTGGTCTCTCTGACACAAGAGACCAAAGTCATTCCCCAGCTCTGAGTACCCAAGAGAATTGTCTTCCAGCAGGGTGCTTTAATTACCAGATTAAAGGCTACTGGAAGGAACCATCTTCTCCAGATGGGCTTTTTCCATTCCTTCTGCTAGGGTTGTGCCATTACAAAATGTAAATAAGAGTCTAAGGTCAAGCATGACTTTGTCCTAATGGTTCCACCTGCTGTTTTCAGTGTAGTTTCTGTATTTCAGGAGAGAACTACTTAATGTTAACTTAGAAATATGAATGGTTCTGACAGACAGGAAGAGAACTCAGGCTTTCTCTCTTTGTACTTGCTTTAAAAGAAAAGTACAATGCTTTTGTTGATGCTGCATTTTTCAAGACATCTAACTCCATCAGTGTTTCCCATACATACTTGATTTCTAGCCCTGATAAAGGACAGCCCCGCACATCTGGGAAAGCAGAAGTTTCAGGCTTTTCCATGGCACAAATAGAGCTGTCTTATTTGTTTCAGATAGATGCAGCTGAGAAGAGCTTTCCAGGGCCACATCTCTGTGTGGAGAGTTAGTCTCTGTTTGGATTAGACCCGTGTTCTTTTTCAAACCTAGGCTAGTATCCTGGAACACTGGAGTGAGTGAGGCTCCTCACCATGCTGAGTTCATGGCTTGGTGGCAGGCTGAGGGCTTAGCTATGGTACTAAAAAAACAGATCTGAAAGCAGATAACATGTCAATCTGATCCATATTTGCAAACATGTACCAAATATTAATCAACAAAATTAGACAATGTTCATAGACAGCGATCAAATTAAACAATAGTAGGATTGTCATCTGCCTTGCCATCTGCTATAATATGCATGCATGTAAGTTGAAAAGGCTTTTCTATTCAAATGTGTATATCTAATTGTCCCAGTATAAATCCAAATGGGCCAGAACTGTAGGAACTGTAAGGAGTGTACAGTTATCACAGTGCACTCAGTTTATGTCCCATCACGGTGTATACCCAGTGTTCTCTTGGAAACAAGTTTTGAACAACCATGCCCTTTGAGAGCAGGCACAAGTATCTTTGTAAGGGACTTCTACAAGAGTGTTCTCTTTGATATTTCATGCAAATATGTAGAAATGCTTACCTCAAATTTCAGATTTTTTTGACTTTTACTCTCTTTTGGTTTTACATTGCTCTTGAGATACTAAATAATGATAGGCTTCATTATAATCAGAACGACAGTACTGCTGTTCTGTTGGGTGTAAATCTGGAGCAAATCCATCAATGTCAGAAGTTTTAGCCTAGATTTGGTTTTGTGTACACAAGAACAGAATTTGGACCATACATCTTATTTTTCTTTTGATACAATCCAGTGTATCCGGAAACAAGAAAGCATATCAAGCCCCAAATCATAGAACTCAACTTTTTTAAGATATCGACTTTCTTTTACGATCTGGGTGGCCTTCACCATGTCTGGGAAAACATGAACCCAGTTGCCCTGGTAATGCATCACCTGCTTTTTTCCAGACTGCTGTAATCAATTTGTCTTTATCCACCACATTACCAAAAGACACTATTAAAATTCATATCTGTGTGTTCTCCCCAGAGGGTAAACCATCAGAGATCTCCAGGGTTTTGGAGGGTTTTGTGGAGATGCAGAAGGCTTTAATTAGGTTGAAAATAAGATCAAATTTCTTCCCTACAGTAATTTCAGATACTTCCACCAGATTCCTGTAGGGCTATTTTGCACTCTGAAAACTTGATCAATCCTCAACCCCCCAAATTACAGCTTTCGTTTACATTTTTCTGGAACATCAAAGCAGAGGACTGTTGCCCTTAACCAGTGTTCCCAGGCTTAAATAATGATGCTTCAGTTTTTTGTGTAAAGAGTTACGATGATCTCTCATGTTGACCATGGAATGGTTAATTTTGGAAGTATAAGAATACAGTTAGGCCTGAAGGATCTTAGTTGCACATAGGAAAATCTTTAAGATACTTGGTATCCTTTAAGAGTAGAGGTTATTCCTCAGGCAAATATTGAAAGAAACAGAGTTCTGCCCAAGGAACAAATGAGTAAGAACCAAGTAAAAATGTTAAATTTTAGCTCACTTCTTCTAAATTGTGTGGAGAGACACAGTATTGTTAGATCTACAGAATTTGTTTCATTGTTTTACTAAAAACTTTGGCATTATAGTGAAGGGAAGAGACTTAGTTCTTTTTCCAGATGCCTCTCCCTGCAAAGCATGACCCCAGAGAAGTCATATTCATCCAAGTGAACATGGCTTTGAGCTACCATTCCCCTGCTTGTGTTTGAGGCATCTTCTTTTGAAAAAGCATCTCAGGAAAGCAAGCAGCATTCCAGAAACAAATAAAAATGCAAAACCGAATGGAAAGGGGGAATGTGTGTTAGTAGTAATCCCACAATGAGAACTGTCATGAAGAGCCTACTGGACTCCCAGGGCAGAGCTGCCAGTAACTCTGCACCTGTGTCTGTCTACCCATTTACTATGTTCAACTTGTTCACCATGTCCCAGAGTGTTGTTCTCTGGAAATCCATGGGAACACTTGATTACTTTTTGCAAGAGACAAATCTTAGATTTCAAACACTGTAAAATTTCTTAGAGGAAATGAGTACATAAATGTGGTTTGGCTTCTCTAATATTCCATTTTAATAAGTCTCTATATCGTCTTTTTTATTATTTTTGCTACATCATATTTCTTGTATCCAGTAAATGTCTCCTCAGTGTATATTGCTCTATTGTTTCCATTGTGAACAAAAAAATGTGCTTTCTATAACTGGAGTTCCTACCCATAAACACTGGTCACTTGAATCCCCCTTTGCTTCATTCATACTGTTTCCCACACTCTCCTGCTCTAGCTACTACTGGATTCTACATCTATCCACTTAGAATCTAAAGTCTTAAAAGACAGATAAACCTGGAGCAACCATATGCATTGTTCTACAAAGCCTGAACACGCTTTCTGTGGGTGCTGGTTATCCTCTAATTCCCCTCCTCCTTTTTGCTGCCAACAATTCCACATTTCACTTTCCCTTCCGAAAAAAAAGAGGAATTTTGCAGCAAGCCCATGTTCTGAATGGCCAGTCAATCATTTGTACAGTAGCATAAAGGGCTACTGTCATGTGGCTGGTGGTGTGCCATCCATTTTGCAAAACATACTAGGGGTTTCTTTTAAAAGTATACAATTCTGAGAAGCTTGTCCTCAGATCAGATCATGATCAGATCATGACATCAAAAGCAAATTGCCTTTCCCGATTATTCCAGGGTTCTGCAGTCTTCCCCACACCGCATCTGTACTGAGTCACCCACATCCCTGCAAAATTAGTAGAGCCTTGCAGGTTGACCTAAATGTTAATGTAATAGGAATACAAATTACAATACAAATATATTTCCAACAGTACTTATCTTCAAAACTAAGATGGGTTCAGCTCATCTTCTCTACTGACTGCAGAAGCAGTAGGATCCTGAAAAAAAACAGATTGGTGGTGACTTTTGGATCAAAACCAAGACCAATTTCAAGTATTTGTTCCTAGTTTCATCAATTTCCCTCTTGATTCTGCTGTTTCAAATTTACGCAGCCCTATAAAACAACACAAAATACAAAGTGTCAATATGGAATCTGGAGATAAGAACCTGAAAAGACTGGGAGCAATCTGCATTCTGTCCAGCAAAGCACATACTCTCCTGGTTGATTTTAGGCATGTGACTAACCTCACTGAAGAGAACAGAATTACGTACTCAACTGGGTCCTGGTCAAAGTACTGAGCCTATGAAATACAGAATTCTCAGTGAAGATAAGCTGTGTTGGTCTGAGTGAGACAGGCTTTGGAAATAGGAGAATATTATATCCCATGCAGCTCTGTTAGTCTACTAGTTGTGCCAATTAATGTATGAACGTTCTGTCTAATTTTTTTACTTCATGCATGGTTCATGCATTTAGGAGAGTGTTCAATCTTTCAAGCAGTAAGAACTCCAGACAAGTATGTTCAGTTTTAAAGGACATGCACGTTTGAAATAAACCATTGTTAAAATGTTGGGCGTTTAGATATTGCGGATTTATTTACAATTTACACTCCAAGAATACTATTGACCTCAATGGAAGCATCTGTACTGATATTACCGGGCAAATGTTACATTATACATCTTCAGAAATCAAAATAAAGTCACTAGTTCAGTTCTAATATGGGTGCAGCACCTATTCTAACTACTCTGTTATAAAATAATAATTCTATGTGAAACTGTGACTTATATGTTTGCATTTAAAACATTTGTTACTAGACTTGTGGAAGTTTAAACATTTGGCTTTAAGGGCAAAGAAGAAAGCCAGGGACTTACATTTAGAGTTCACATTTTCATTGGGATAGCTATCTTTACAGATTACACGTTTAGACACTAGAGACAAATGGTGTAATATTGCATGTAGTTTACTGGTCCCTGTTTGGAGTGGCTTGCTCTTGGCTATTTCATACTGAAAGTGGACCAAACTCAAGCAGTTAAATATACACTGCAAACACCCTCTTCCCACAATAAAAGATTTTTCTTTTTCTGTAAATATGGAATATCATCCTTCAATGGGCAGGATAAACAATACTCTGTGTGGATCTATGTCAAATTTCTGGTATCCTTTCTAATCTCTCAGGTCATGTAGAATTTTATGCCACACGTGAGCTGAGAATCTCAGAGGTATTAGCTGTTATACGTACTCCATCACATGGAAATAGATCCTAGGACTGCCATTGGACTGCTGTGCATCAAACTGCTATATGGAAAAGCTATTCTGTATGGTATTAAGAGGGTTCTAATGTGTTAATATGTGTTCTTTTCCTTCTACCAGGCCTGGTAGTAGACCTGCAGTACTAAGGTAGCCAGACTTTAAAAGTGCAAGGGAAAAAGTGCATGAAAAATACTGTCAATAAATCCAAGTATTCTCATAAGTGGGATAAATTAAACCATTTTCTGTGTTATGATCAATGTGCCTTTCTCAGCACCCCTGACTGCAGACATAGTCCCTTCCCTCTTGTGTCCCCTACTCCTCCTCCCTCAGTATCCTCTGTCACTCAGGTGTGTGTGTTTAACCCAGCTCCCTCCATGATCCTGACAATCAAATGAACAAGACACTACATACGCTGTGTCTGATTGCAAGCTATAGGTATGTTTATTGCCTGACCAGCCCAAGCATACTCAAAAGTAGTGGTGGCAGAGAAAATATGTAGAGGACTGAACTTCCACTGCAACTTTTCTGACAGTGGAGGCATCTTTATGGTTTCCTGTTAAGCTCAGATAGCATTTTAATTTTTTTCTTCTGCTGGAGCAATTTTGGTGTCTGAAGTGATCCTAAGATTCTGAACTAAGTTAAAAACCTGAGGACAGAGGTTTCCTTGGTAGAGAATATTGCTGTTATGGACTTTGTTTCAAGTGCATCCCTCTTTCTAACACATGATGGCTTGGGTTCAGTTTTTGTCAGTTACTTTATGTACAGGTCTGGATTATAGTGTGACACTGAGGAATTTTGGAGATTCTGCTGTTTATATTTGATGAGGAGAAGAGCAGAACTGGGCAGGCTTTGTGAATTGCTAGCATTTCAGCTCTTTCCCTCTTGCTAGGTCTTGCAGATTGACAGATCAGGCAAAGACTAAACTTTGAAAGACTCCTCGGGTGCTGAAGGTGCCACTGGACTTTACATTTCCCTGGATTTGGTGTGAAGGGATTGGCCTGACTCATTTCGGAGCATTCATATTGGCTACTTCAGCTTTTTAGAAACCATTCAGGACTGCCAGGCTATCCATACTATGAAATGCTACAGAAAAGTCTGATGGGGCTGATATTAAATGTTAATTCCTTTGCCAGTGATCTGAATAACACTGCCCACAACATCACAACATCAAGTGTTCATTATGCAGATATATATCTTAGATATGTAAGATACATTGAATTTGTTCTACCTTAATATGCAGCTAAGAGGATGTGATAACGAGGAAATAGTGAAAGAGATTGACTTTGGATAACAAGTTTACAAAGAAAAGCTGACTAGTAGATGGCATTTTTCTTCATCAAAGTCCTTGCATCAAAGAAACAATATTTGTTTTTCCTCACTGGCCAAGCGAATTGCTTAGGATCTGTTGGAAACAACCCATATGCATGCAGAGGAACTTCATTCCATGCAGATAGATCCTGGACAAGATGATTTTCTGTGAAAGATTTCTTCAAAGCCAGCCCTGGAGCTAGTCCAGGAGGGCAATCTGTTCAGGAAAGCTAACCCAAAGAAGAGAGAATTAAGCATGTAACTAGTGCATCATCTCTTGCCCTTTCATTTGCCCATACATTTGAGTCAGTACTGAATCACTTCTGCTGTGAAGGAAAAAGAAAAAAAAAAAAGAAAATAAGCATAAAAAAAGAAAATAACTGCTTTTTGCTTTCGGAAGCTCTGGAGGTTTTAGTGCTGTTTGCTGTTGAAAGCAAAGGAGGGAGCAGTGCTCTGAGGACAGACTACAAAGTTTGGTCTAATAAATGTGAATGGATATACAGGGCTTGATTTTTCTTTCACACCAGTGAATCTCCATAGACTGAAATCAGGCACACTAATTACACAATATACTTCTGTAAACGATTTGTAACTGGAGTGGCTGAACTGTAATATAACCTAAGGCACAACGTGAATGTGCACCCCTGCTCCCTGAGGCATGTGTTAATAGTAACACAGCTTGTCATCGTGTGTTTTTAAATTTTTAAATCTAAATAAAATATAACATTGCATGTAATACGTACTTTAAATGGCAGATGTGTAATAAACATCTCTATTTATGACAGAGTTAGGCAGCAAAACATAATGAGGTGTGGTTCTGGTACAAATTTTGCTTCGGGTTCACTTTGTACTTTTAACCACCCCAGTTAATTACACAGCTAAGATCATGCCCTGGAGAGTTTTAATTTTCTTGTGATTATATAATGGACTCTTACTAATATCATTATTTTAAAAAAAAAGTAAATAAAAGGCTAGGACTATTTTCAGACAGAACCTTAAGTATGAAGATTTTTTTAAACTTCTTTTACTAATTCTGAGTCACAACTTAAAGCGTTTGAAGATGTTTCTTTGCCTGAGGTAACCGTGCAGCTTTTCCTCGGCGTTTCCCCACTCTCTCTCACACACGTGGTCTCCGAATGACTTCCATCGCCCTGCTTCCTGGAGGCCAGAAAAGAAGTCTTCATCTTCATAATGGCCCTGGAAGGCAGGGAATACTCAACGTCTGCCTTTTCCTGGCTTTTCATCCTTGCCCAGCTCGGTGGGAGGTGGGCATTCCGACACCTCCGAGGAGCTGGGTGTCTGTGGTGTGCCCAAGGTCAGACGGGGAGGAACGCCTGGCTCTGGGAAAGGAGGAATCCCCGTTTCCTCAGCTCCCACCTGGAGCTGTAAGCCCCGGACCCTCCTTCCTACTCCATATATGCACATAGGGGAAAACGGACAAAAGGCAATCCAGTTATCAAAGGAAGAGTTGGGAAACGCGAGGGCTGTGTGCTGTAGGAAACAGGTGCTCGTCCTACGGCGTGCAGACTTTGGTGGGAGACAGGGCCATTTATCAGGGCCTGTTCCCAGCAGCCTTCTTCCCCGGGTACAGTCTGGAGCGCGTAAGGAACGGGCTGTGCGTCAGATGAATTGTTCTGGCAGCAGCCGCGGCTCCCACCCGGCCCCAGCCTTTCCTGATGGCTGCTTGGCTGCTCTCCCATCGCATGAGGGTTACATGTCTGGGATGTGACAGGCGAATGACCCCTGGGCAAAATGGCGGCTGGGAGCAGCTGCCATTGCCGGAAGAGCGCGTCCAGCTTGCAGGCAGCTCTCCTCCCTGCTCCCAAGCCGTCCAGGGGAAGGAAGGGAGAGCGAGGCGCAGGCTGAAGGATGTGGCTGCTGTGGCAGCAGCCTGCTCCTGGCCACCCTGTTTGCTGGGAAGCAGGGAGCAAGGTGTGTGTGCAGGCCTGTGGGGAAGCCAGGGCTGCCGGGGAGCCTGGGGCAGGGCACTCCAGCATGGATCTGCTGCTGGAACTGGGGGGAGTCAGTGGTGCTGCGTGCCCAGCTGGAAACCACAGGCATCAATCTGTGCGAAGCTTTAATTAGAAAGGCTATATGTAGTAATGAGCGTGCGCTGTGCCACTAAAAAGGGATGGGTGTAAGACAGACAGACGGACAGCAGACCCAAACCCTCAGCTGCTGTAAGATGCCATTACTTCACTGGCCAGTCTGTATCTTTCTGCTCCTAGTTTCTTTTCCCTCCCCCGGGGCTCATTTTGTTGACAAATTTGTTTTGTTCCAGCCATATGACAGTGGTTTTAAGGCTTCAGCCCGTAACAAAAGATCTTAAGGATTAAGTTTTAATGGACATTCACAAAATATCCATTAATTTGAGTGAGAATGCTGATTTTAACACCTTTTGGAATATGTACTAAGAATTTACTGTAATGTAAATAATTTACTACATACTTTGTGAAAGTAAGTATAGTGGAAAATTATATTTAGCCACTAATTTCTAAACTGAAACAGCAATATACTTCTCTGGTGTAATATATTTTCCAGTCATGTGCTGAAGAGAAGCATTTTTTTCAGCTGAGCTCACTTAAAGTTCAAAAGATAAATATATCACAATGACAAATTGCAAAATGCTATTCATACATTTAGGTAAAAATCGTTCCCTCATTTGTTTGTATTTCACATAAACTGTATTACTGTTATTTCCAAAGAAAATATAGTACAAAATAATTCCGATTTAAAATACAAGTATTGTTAATGGACCAAAGCAGAAATTTATCTTAGCTTGTGGGGAAAAAAAAATAATTAGAGAAACGAAGTATACTCTCTTTGGGTGAAACTCATTCCAGCACAAAATGACATCCACTCAACCCTCTGAACTGCCTAATCCCCGACTCAGCGCCCTACAGGGTGGGACATGAGTGGAATTGTTAGTGCAGGGGTTTTTGCATCTGTTCTATTCTGGGTGGTTGAGAACTTCCCCGCATGGGAAAGTGGTCTGAATTTACATCACTGGCAAACTGTCCTAAGGCTTGTCCGCAAGGAGAAGCTAAAAGAAATTTGGGAGCAAATTTGCCATGCAAGTCGTGACTTCATACCTGCAACTGGGAGGACGCTCAGCCTGCTGTGCGTGTGAACTGGTTTATCTGGTGTGGTGTGAGCTAAGTCATGCTTGCTATGCTCCAAATCAGTCCATGAAGGCAATGAACGAGTGGTAGATTGATGCTGTCCATTTGCCGCTTAAACATACCCTCTACGTGTGGAGTCACAGACAAGAGTCAAAGGTCTCCACTGGGACAGGGCTACTCATTGGATTTTGTCCTGATAGTAGAGAGGCATCTCTCACTTAAATCCTCATGAGCCCTATCCATACATTATGACATTCAGTAAAACTTTTTGTTTGTTTTGGTTAAAGCTTATGATTTATCAAATGAAGCATCAAATCCTGCTTTTCCCCTAGATCACTAACTCACCCTGTATGTGAGCATTCTCTGTACACTCTTTAGCAGGCAATGAGCTTTTTGTGCAAGGAGTAAGGACTTTCAGCTGCTGCCTTAGTTTCCTTGCCATGTAACTTACCATTGACTAACACACTGGATGACTCAGGTCAATGGACCTACATTCAGAACATAAGTAAAAACAAGGAAATGTGACAACAATAAATCTGATCTTTAAAATTATATAGCAATGAAAGGTGAATGAGTCATTTTATTGGTAGAATATACATAGCAGAGTAACATGTTGGCATCAGAAGTATTATTTAACACACATACAAGGTAATGCTCTGGAGGTCTATAATTTCACCGCTCACTATTTTTATCACTTTCATGTTATCAGCTCAGAAATCACTTATGGAATTAATATACCCTGATTTCTCTTTCCAAACAATTATATGCACCCTGCCTCACTTCCAACACATATGCATGTTCTCTCTTTCTCACACACACACAAAGGATTCTATAACAACAGGACCATTATAGAGAATGATCTAAAACATGTGGACTGCAGCCAATATTTAGATATGGTATAGTAAATTCTGGAAGGTATAAAAAGGAAATAACTGAACTCATTGCAGAGAAAAATGAGCCAGTCTTAAGTACTTTTAATCACAAAGTTTCATATAAAAACATATGCAAGATACTGAGCCTAATACTGAAGGGCAAAGGGGCTAGGGGAGAGGAGAAATCCAGTTCCACTGGGACTTGGGATGGGAGTTTTTTAGCATTTTTGTAAGAACCTTTCAGGAGATTAATGCAAACCATTTAAGCAAATATATAAATATGTTTAACAAGAGGCAGGCTCCTTGTGACAACTGTGACCTGAGAACTTCGTTACGCATCCCTACAGCTCAGTCTGAGCTGAAAGGGTAGTCAAGACGTTGCTGCTCCTTCCTTGCCCAGATTGCTGTCGCACCTGCCTTGCAGGCAGCACTGTTACTCTGCCCACTCCCTCACTTTGTCTGAAGGGACCCCTGGGAGGGAGAGACAGCCACCACAGCAGTACCAGAGATGAAGGAAGAGCGAGCCAGTTCCTTTCCCCTTTCTCAAAATACCCGGCTGAATCCAAGTTTCTGCCTAGTCAGTTTTTGCTCAACATCCCAGTACCATGAGCTGGGCTCCACAGCTCACCTCCTTAGCTGGAAGGCCATGGAAAGCTTTGCCATGTCCCAGGGCAGGATTGTCAAGCCTCTGTAGATACCCGTAGACACATGCAGTTGCCCACTGTTCTGCATATAGCTGTGTTCTGCATTTGCATAAAATGCCATGCATGAATCAAAACCTGCTTGTCATTAATCAAGGGCTTTAGTGAGCTGGAGCTTTTCATTGAGGTTTTTTCTGAGCCTGGGCTTCAACATTTTCACACTTGCAAACTACACTTAAGAAAAAACCTGACTGCCGGCATCTGTCTGATAAATAGTTGTTCAAAAGTATAACAAATGCAAACCAACACTTCCTTGTTTTAGTTGCTGTCGGACATGGATGTGGGAGAAGGATAGAGAGGGACTTTTTGGAAGTATTAGTCTTACTTAGTGGGGGGGAAATACCCGTTTCACCAGCCTGTTTTCATAACTGCTTCCTAAAGCACATGGAAACAAGTGGGACTGATTCTGCCAACTCTGCCCATTCAATATAGAACTTTACTCCATCAGAAAACAGCTTGAGTCTTTACAGTGCTGCTTTGCATAAATAAGTCTTTACTTCTTAGTATTAAAAAAGGCAAAACTGACGGTGAACCAGAATCTCCAGCCATAAACTGAAGAACTAGATCTGCATTAAGAAGTTAAAAACAAATTACAAAGTTTCCTTAAGCGAAAGGGTAAATTTTGTTTTGAATTAATGAATGTATGAATCAATGAAAAGACATCACCAGACAATCGGCTCTTCCTCCACGTAGCTTCAAGTCCAGGGCTAGTGAGAACTAATGAGCAGAGGCAGTCCTGTGGAGGTGACAGGAACGCCAGTTTGTGGAGATGAAGTCTACTGAGTATTTCATACAGAAATACAAAAAGTACCCTCTGGACTGAAAGGGTCTGTAAGGGTCTGCAAGAAAAATCTCATTATGACAGGTGACAGCCTAGGTGCATAGCTGCTGAGGTGCAGCGGATGCGTGGTTTGGCCCATAGGGTGGCTGTGATGCATTTTTAGGTTGAAGAATTGTTACCAAAATAATCCCACATCGGCTGATTCCACTGCAGCTGCACCAGGGTTAGCAACAATGGGAGCCTTAGTATAGACAGCTTTCAGCTCCAGCAGCCGTTTTCAGCACTGTATCAGTTAACCCTGCTCTGAGGAGGGTTAATTGACACAGTGCTGCAAATGGCTGACGAGATGAAAACTCATATATTATGACTCCCAACATCCTTAGCAATTGTGCAGCTGCATTCATATTAGCAATGGTGGGAATTTGGAGGAGGGAAGAAAATTCCCCGGTGCAGACAAGGCCTGAGAGTGAGCCTTAATGTTCTTTTCTGGGTCTTGTTTGTCAGCCGCAGTCGTGCTTCCCTAAAGCATTTCCCAGCCATCTGCAGATTGCTGATTATGAAGCAGCAGCCACTGCTGGTTCCACCGGTTGGATGAAAAGAAATGAGTGGAAGAGCGGAACCCTGGCCTGTCTGATAGGTGCACTCAAGATTTCTGTGCCTGCTCTTCTTCTTCCCTCTCTTGTATCCCCAGAGGGAGTCCATTGAAAAAGAACCAGGGAAAACAAAAGTTAACTTTTCCCACAAATATCGACAATATTTGCAAAATGTACTTCTGCTGGGAGGATTGGTTTTCTGGAAATGGACTATCCATATTCCCAGCTCCTTAAGTACCCATTGTAGCCATGTAAGTACCTTTGGCTGGTCTGGTTGGCTACAAGACTGAAATACCCAACCACTATACGACCCTTATAGACAAGGTCGCCTCCAGCACTGGTGGGCCAAGAACGTTCCTCTAAGGAGCTCTCTGAGGCACCGCAGAGCTGTGAACTACTTGAGGAACTGAGGAAAAAGGGAGAGAAATTCTTCTGCTTTCCCATCCCTGGCCAGAGACCTCTTTCAAAGTCAAACCACTGCTGCTCCTTCTGACCTAGGGCCCTAAACATGCCTTATCACTATCCCTTTCAAGTAGCTTGACTCCACGAGAACCAGGGTGGAAAAAGCAGGACCCCCCTCCTTGAGCAGAACGGACTCTCTGTACTCTTGCATCCATGGCAAGTGGGCACTGTAAAGTTGGTGACATGCTGCCTGTCACACAGACTGAACTGCAGACCTTGAAGGAAACATAGCAGCTTGGAAAAGAAAATAAAATGTTCTCTCCTCGTGTAGTGCATTATCAGTTAAGGCCATCTGAGCTCCCAGACATCCACAGGTGGGAGTCAGTTATCGTTAGGATGGATTATGTTGGGTTGGTATCTATAGGTGACATCTCCCTGTGATGGGGCACAGCATGAACCTGGTCATCTACAGGGTGGGGTTCTTCTGCATCCACAGGCTTTTGAGGGAGGAGGTAGATGAAGAAGTGAGCAAGGGAAGGGGGTTCCTTGTTGCTATTTATAACCTCAAAGGCCTATTAAACCCCTAATTTTCTGTCTTTTCTAGAAGATACTTTGCTGAAACCTGGAGTTCTATGTTCTGATGCAAAATATTATTGCTGCTGTTAGACAACACAATTTAAAAAGATCCCCATTGGGAAGAGAGGAAAATTAACCCTCTACAAGCCATCACACTGACTACAGAATAACAAACGGCCTCTATATCCCTGCGTTCTTAGGCTCATGGAGAATGGAAACCAGGCCTTATTTTATGTTTATGTAATTTTCTACCCTATTATGAATGCTTCCAGAAAAAAAAAATATAATAAAAGTACCAACAATTAATACCTTTGTTGATAGACGAAAGCTTAAATCTCAAACCAATGCTGGTGGAAAGTAGGTCATCTCTACTCTGGTAACTTTGCAGTATTCTCTGCAATAAATTATTGTTACATTCACTGGTGTTAGCACTGGATGGAGCAATAACCCATACTGTCAGAGGAAGGACTGGAACAGGGGAAGGAACGGTTACCACATCTCTTTCAGAAAGAAATCTGGAACAAAACCAAGAGCTGTTTCTGGCTTCTCAGCTTCCACCAGCCACTTGAGGAAGTGAAGCTTTCTGGGTTCTGGATGTCTTGTTGCTTACCTGTGTTAAGGTTCTCTAGATATAAATGATATAAGAACAAGGTTTTGGATTAGTCTAGACAGGTTTGTATCCCCAGAGATGCCTTCAGGAGTATCGCACTGGTTTATAATCAAAGAACTTTTGGTTAAGGAGGGAATCAAGACAGTTTCAAATAAATGACAGACCCGTAATCGTTTAGATCTCTGATGCTCATTCTTGTAATGATAGTGAATTCGTAAGCAGACATCCCTAGAAAGACCCAAACTCGACCCAAAGCGAAGACTTTTCTTGTCCAGAACAGCTTTCAAACACTCAGTTTAGGAACATTGCTCCTGTGTGAAGATTATTTGCTTAGCACTGTATGTAAAAAAAATCTTTGGTGGTGTTACTAGAACTCCTCAAGGGAAGACTAATGGGACTATCAATAGCCCATATAGGATGAATCTGTGGAGACGGCAGTTTTGGAGCTTCAAGCTTTTAGCAGTTGCACGTACCACTTTCTTCCAGCGAAATGGATACATGAATACGCTTCAAAGAGATTAATGGATGTTATAAAAGTTATTTGCTGCTACACTTTAAACTATAGACTTTACAATCTCCACCTGGAATCCTGATCTCATACAGCAGCCTAATCTTTTGATGTACAGAATGGATGTAGGGCCCTGTGGATTTCTTCATGGTGTGATGGGAACTGAATATTTTTACAAAGTATAGTGGGGACTACAAGACCTTTCTGATAGCTATGAGATTTAACAGGTGGACTGTGTCCATCGTCCATAGCTGGTTGCTTTTGGGGATAGGAGGGAAGCAGGCTTTGGGAGGCTTGTGATTGGATTAAGAACACTTTGGGAATATTTTCAGCCTTAAGAAGTGTTCTAGGATTACTCTTTCTTTAGCCCATCTGTCTGCAGTGTACTTTTCCTATTCTGCAGAAAATAACTCAGCTGTCTCCCCAGCACAGTCCTTGCTCACCAATGACTGCAAGTGTTTGATTGGGGTAACTTTTTGCCTGATTATGTTTATTTATTTATCTATAGAGAGCTATGAATTCATAAGGTATCAAGACAACCACATGTATCTAGGTAGCCAGTGCAAGAAGCATTGCAGCAGCATCTCTACCCTCTTCAGCGTTATATGTGATAAAATAACGTTTTATTTCCTCCTGAGGGCTCCCTTGTGTTTGTCCACCCCTGAGTAGGGGAGGAAGGATGTGAGGAGACAGTTATAAGGGTGTTTCCCTCTCAACCAAAGTCAAAGACCTTCAAGGAGGCGTGGGACTGGGGGAAACACCAAAGCTGCACATGGATCCCAGGTGTCAGCATTTCCTTTGGGGGACGAACACACATCGGGATCCTCCCTTGCCTTTGCGGCCATCTCGTTGTGCCACAGAAGAGGGGCGCATAGCCATGGCTGGCACAGGGGAGGACCAGACACCAGAGGAGGGAGAGGGGGCCTAAAGGAAAGATGGGGAGGGACTCTTTGTGAGGGAGTGTAGTGATAGGACAAGGTGTAAAGGTTTTAAACTGAAAGAGAGGGAAGATTTAGATTAGATTATCAGGAAGAAATTCTTTACTGTGAGGGTGGTGAGACACGGAGGAGCTGTGGATGCCCCATCCCTGGAGGTGTTCAAGGCCAGGCTGGATGGGGCTTTGAGCAACCTGGTCTGGTGGGAGGTGTCCCTGCCCATGGCAGGGGGGTTGGAGCTCGGTGATCTCTGAGGTCCCTTCCAACCCGAGCCATTCTGTGACTCTAAGGCTGTGCGGGACACCCTGCTTAAGGACTCTGGGAAGATTGGCAGACGGCAGCTCAGCCGCGCTCACGGGAACAATGTCGGGGCAGGGCTCTTCAGCAGAGGTCGTTCCCCGCCACCCTCCCGGCAGGAAAGCTCCGGCCGGCTGCCGGCCCGCACCCCCGGCACCTCACCCGGCCGCCCGCCCTTCCCGCCGCCGCCCGCGCCGCAACGCCAGCGCCCTCTCCGCCGCCGGCGGGGCCGCGCTCCCGGCCCTGCCCGCGGCCGCAGCGCTGGTGGCGCCCGGCGGCCCCGTCCCAGGGGCGGCCCGGCCGCTCCCGGTCCCGCCGCCTTTGTTCCGCTGGCCGGCGGGGCGCCCACGTGCAGCGGCGGTGGCGCGCCCGCGCACCCGGCCGCGGGGTTTGGGGAGTGGGGGAACGGGAAGACACGGCCGAGACCCCTCACCCCCGCCACTCCGCGGCGCTGCGCGGGGCGCGGCCCGGGTTCCGCAGGCGGCGGGAGCCCGGCCTGGCCCTTTAAACCTGCCGCGACGGCGGGGCCGGGCCGGTGCGGGGACACGTGAGGCGGCCGCGGCATGCTCCGCCGCCGCTGCCCCGGCCGCCGGGCTGCTCATGTTGTATCTGGCCGGCGGCCAGCCAGCCCCGGTCGCTGGGGTTTTCGGTTTTTTGGTCTGCCTCCTCCTCTTTTTTTTTTTTTTGCACAGCCCCCTCCTGGCTTTTCCACCCACGGGTAAAGGTGTTTTTTCTTCTTCCTTTTTTTTTTTTTTTTCCAAAACCCCTCATCCTAGTTTAGTCCGTGGGCAGGACTCGCATAATAATATTTCCAGTCCAGTCCCAGCAGCTCGCATCACAGACACGAACCCAGGACCGCCCCCCCCCTTTTTTTTTTCACTTCCCAATCTCCCAAATCATTTTATTATTATTTTTTAAATGATCGCTCTTTTTGCCCGCTGCTCCCGCTGCTGCCGAAATCCCCGTCTTCCCAGGGTGCATGCTTCTGGCAAGACTGTGCAGTGTTCTCAGTCCATTTTCAGTGTGTCTTATCTTAATTTGTCCTGATCCGATCTAAGCGCGATAGCCACCACTTGCTTTCAATTTGTAGGATTTTTTCCCCTTCTTGGTTTGCTCCGACTACCCTCGGAGTATTTCCCTCTCTCCTTGCATTTCCAGAGTTGCAATTTACTTTGCCTTTTTTTTTTATCCTTTTTTTTTTTTTTTTTTACCTCCCCTCTTTTGAATTGCTTCATGTTACTAACCATTCCTAAATTGTAAGAGAGATTCATTCCCCCTCCTCTCCCACCACCACCAGCACCACTACCACCATCACCTCCTCCTCCTCCTCCTCCCCTTCTCTTCTCCTTTTTGGCAGCACCAGGACGTCCGGTGTGGTGGTGGCAGCGAGCAGCAAAAGCAGCAAGAGCTCGTTTTTGATTCCCCCCCTTCCAAGGTGCTTTGGAGAGACTGGTTTTAAGGCTGAGCAGCAGAAGTCACGATGAGTGCACAAGGTGAGGGACCCGGTCAGCCTTCTACTGCTGCCCAGGAGCAACCTGCAACCGCAGAGCCTCAGAAGAGAGGACGAGGCAGACCCAGGAAGCAACCACAAGTCAGTACCGTATAGATAAACGTAGAGCCGCAGATTATAGTGTTATAGGCATGTACATGTACGTATTATGCTGCAAACGAAGGACTCCTGGAGTACGGGGCGGGGGGCTTTGTTGTGTGCTGCTTCCCGGCCAGGCGGTGCCGAGGAGATGGCGAGGGGCTTCTCCGGGCGCCCCGGCGGGAGGACCCCGGGCCCCGGGAGCGGCGGGGTGCTGCCTGCCGGTGGCCGAGCCTCCTCGGGACTTCCACTATTGTGCCGGGAGCGAGCTGGGGCTTTGCAATGTAAATGGGGAACATGGAGCAGCGCGGCTCCGACCAACCAGCGCTCGCTGGGTCATTTCGAGCTGATTTTGAAATTGCGAAAGCCAGGAGCGGGGAACGGGGCTCTCCTGTCTCCCTCCTCTCCCAGCCTTCGCAATGTCTCAATCTGCGTGTGTGTGCCTGTGTGTGTGTGAGTGTGTGTGTGCGTGTGCGTGTGTCGGGTCCCACCGGGGGCTGCTGCCGCCTCCGATCTTGACCAGCCCAGCCCCTGACTGCCCCTGGATCGTGGGGTTGGGGGAGAGGAGGGTGTCTAGAAAGTCGCATCGTTTTTTTCGCTTGCTTTTCTTTTCTTCTTTTTTTTCCTTCTTTTTTTTTTTTTTTTTTTCCCTCTCCCCTGGCGTCCCCCCTTCCCCACCTCCTCCCTCACCCCCGTCATCGCATTGCAGAGAGGTGCCCCTGTTGCCGATGGAGGTGGGGGGAGGTAGCCGGAGGGGGCTTGCCCTGCATTTGCAACACCTTTTGCCTTTGCTCCGGCGCTTTCCCAGGCAGGTCGAGGCGAGGGGGACTGGTCCCGGGTCCCGGCTCCCTCTCACCCGCACCCACAGCCTCCCCGGGGCCCCCAAAGGGACGCGCTGGGCTCCTGTTTTTGACTTCCAAGACCTGAATCCGCGCTAAGGTTTCTAGATGCGTGCATTATTTCCACCCTCCCCTCCCCTTCCCTTCCTCTCCTCTCCCCAAGTGCCATTGTTGCATCGCCTGGAAATGCAGGCCTGCCCGCAGCCCCCGCAGCCCCTCCGCCGCGGCCGAGGGGGGTGGATTTTGCCCGCGGGTGCGACCGATGAATCGGGCGGCTCGGCGGGGGCAGCGCGGGGCTGTTCGCAGCCCGTTCCCGTGCTTCGCTCGGAAGCCGGGGCTGGGGAAGCGGGGCTGCCTGCGGAGCCGCGTTTTAAAGGCAGCTTCCGCGGGCTTTAAAAATGTTGGCTCCATTCATTTAGCATCAGCCCGCTGCCACGGGAGGCTGCGAGGGGCTCTCAAAAGACGGAGGCTGCTGAACAGCAGAGCCCCGAGCCGGTGGAAAGCCGGCTGCTTTGTCCCCCCCCCCGTCTCCTCCCCGATGTGCTCCTGCAAGTTGCACAGAAAGTGCCTTTTTTTTGGAGAGCTACAAAAGCGGAGCCACTCGGTTTTCCCGCCCTGCCCTCACTGACACTTCTTTCTCCGGGGCTCGACCCTCTGGGCTGCCCGAGCCCAGCAGGCATCAGCCCTGCCAGCTTGTGCTCGGTCCTCGGGCTGCCTTCTTTTCTTTTTTATTTTTTTTTTTTCCTTCTCCCCCTACCCCCGCTCCTCTCCTACAGCGCCTGAATATATGGAAGAGAAAGAAAAGTGCGTCTCCTTAATCGTGTTCAGCCCCGGTGTGGAGCGCCTGCGAGGCTGGGCACTGGGCACTGGGGCAGCTGGGGGAGTCCCCTCTCCGGCCTCCCCTTAACCTACCCGGGAATTAAAAGGCTGACGACTTTTAAGCTGGTTTAAGTTAACAAACTGCATTTAATTAGTTTTCCCACATCCTGTAAGCTGAATGAAATGTATAATATTTAAGGCTAGAAGAATTTTATAGTATTTATGATTCACTGAATAAATATTTGGAATCCAAACTCTTAGTAATTCATACCCGTTTTTAAGGTCTCGGTTATTTAATGTCAGGCAGAGGAGCTAGTTAAGAAAATTGCTAAAATAATCAGTGTTCCCGTCGAGTCATTTTAGAGTTGGGTTTTTGTTTCGGATATTTTCTTTCATCGAGGTTTTTGGGCTTGCTAGTGCTCCATTTGAAGAGACTTTTATATTTGCATTTTAACACAAATCAATTATGTTTAGAATAGGTGTGAATCTAATGCCGACTGCAGAACAACAGAAAAAAATATCCCCCCAAAATATTTGTGCTCTTGAGAGTCTAAGCTTACTTTAAGGTTTTCCAGTAGTTAACTTTTTCCCCCCCAAAGTTTGTGCTAGAAACTGCATATGATGATTGTATCTTGGTATGATGAAATGTAATTGAAATTAAATGGGTAACTGTATTATTTTTTGAATAGTCATTCTTACATGAGGGAACTCATAGCCATCTTCTTTTAAAAACGCGTTTTCCACTAGAACTTAAATGCTAGAATTTGCAAGCTTTGCAAAGCTTTTGTGCAATTACAAGGGAAGTTAAACTCTTTTATTGTGCAAAATATATTTTTTCTTTACCTCGAGTTGTTTAATTTTTCATGTTGCGTTTTAAATATTCTGTTACTTATTTATACTGTTAATTCATGTGTTTTAAGTAACTTCTTAGCTGTAGTTTATCCTTAAGAGCTTCTGGGTTAGTTGTAGCTTCTTGCCACAATAGCATGTTTTCCTGTATTTAGGAACCAACTGGTGAACCGTCTCCTAAAAGACCAAGAGGAAGACCCAAAGGAAGCAAAAACAAGAGTCCCTCTAAAGCAGCTCAGAAGGTGAGATTATTAAAGAGAGAGAGTTCCTAATGCTGTTTTTTCATCAACTGGTAGCAAAAAAATCGTCATTTAGGCTGTGAACTGAGGGGCTGGAACCCTTTTGATAATGGAAGCTACATAAAGCATCTATTTTTCATTTTTAAGATTAGCATTAACATGTTGCATGAAGACCCTAAGTACAGAACCTATGAGGACAGCTTGCTTCTTGAATAGTGTACAGATTAGTGAAATAACATGATGTATTTCATGTGTTTACTGAGATCTGTGTCTAGTAAGGAAGTCAATATTAAGGATATAATTTTCTCCATTAAAATTTTTGAAAGAGGAAGATTAATTTCTTGCTCACTTACAGTCGTTACTACTACAGACCAAATCTGTATATTAAAGCTAAGTGTTTTGTAAAACATAGGTTAATTAGAAGTAAATCCAATTATGTGTTGATTGAAATAAGTGCATATATTGAAATTTACAGCTTTAAAATGTGATGGTAAAGTGAACTGTGAGTTACAGTAAAAGCCTCCTATATCTTGTTTAGTAGTCAGTTGCAAAGAGACTTTTACTTGAAGTGCTATTAGTCTTCTGAACCACTACTGCTGCTTGGTGATGGGAGCAAACTTTTATTCTGGTGGTTCTGAAAACATGTAGCTGTGGCAGAAGCTCCCTGAAGTCATTGGATTTTGTGCATGGACTTTACATCACAAATACGATGTGAAAAGGGGACTTCATTTCATTTGCATTGGGGAAAGCTCAGCATTAGAAAACTGTGCTATCAAGGCAAATAGTACCTTTCTGTATGAATTGTTTTAGTGAAGGCAAATAGTTGTGTATAGGCTTGAAAATAAATACAGGAGTTTTGTTTATGTTGATGGTTACACAGCAGTTAGCACTAATTTACAGGTACTAAATTGGAAACAAAAACTTACAAAATCTGGTAGTGAACTGTAGTGCTTAAGTGTATCAGTATCTTTTAAGCAGATCTGTGATAAAATGTGTGTGGAAGATATTTGTGGCCTCATCTAGTTATTGTTCATTTTTCAGTATGCCTGTGGTACTGACATATTAAGTTTGATAGTTTTCAGTGTTATAAATTACTATGGCAACTACTGATAAATATTAAATTATTAGGGGGTGACTATGGTTTCATGTCTGTTTGTTATAAGAGTTTTCAACGTTTATTTGAGGGACTTTTTCCAACTCTCTTCAAATTTAAAATTGTTCTTTTACTTTCTGAGTTGGAAAAGAGGCAGTATGTTCTGTCAATAAGTTCATGTGTTAGCAAAAAATGCTTCACAGGTTAGGTATTTAAAATATATCAAAGCCACTCTGCGACCTAGTGAGCTTAAAATGTTGATTTTTTTTTTCTTCATGTAGCAAATGTGTTCCTCAGATTCACTTTAAAATAGTTTAAATTTCACTCTTCAAAAAGGGAGAGAACAGTTTTTTATTAGTCTAGCAAGTCCAAATGTGAGCTTTAGTATTTTAAATATTACTCTTAGGAGTGTTGGCTTTCCTAGGAGAAATATTTGTAATAAGATTAAATTTTAAGTAATTCATAGAAATATGTTTTAAAAAGATATTTCTAAAATAAATATTAACATTATTTCATGCATATGAGTGATTTGAAAAGATGTATAAGAAGAAAATAACTTAAAAACATTCAGGTATGTGTAGGTATATGAAATCAAGAGATTTCCAGATTATTCTGGTGCATATAGTTGGGTTTTTTAATCTAACTTATGAACTGAGCAATTTCATTGTAACGTTTTGATTTTCAGAATGCATCAAGTTACTGCTCTAATTAAAGCAAACCCTTTTGAGTGTTGATAACATAAAAAATTGACCAAAGACCACATGTCTTTTTTATCATTAAAAAAATATCTTTGAGGGGTATGTAATTACAAGTCTTATTTGTTTCTAGGTATATGGATGAAATATATAAATGTTTGATAAATCCTCTAAAACATAAAACACAAAGCTTTACTGGAAGAAAGTCACTGAGATCACATTTCAAAGAAATATTTTAGCTCTTTTTCTAAATTGATAATTAACCCTCTCTAAAATGGTTCAGCTTATCACCAGACATCTCAAAATATCTTTTTATGTAATATTAATTCCGATAGTTTTTCTAACAGTAATGTGAATGGAAAGGTTTTGGCTCTGTAAGAAAGCTTCATTTGGTGGTGAGGGTGTCACCTCTTAAAAGAGTGAGCTATATGTTTGATTTGTGGTAAACATATTTACACATAAATGTGCTTACATATATTTATTTAAGGCTTTCTACAGCCTGTCTCAACTCTCAGAAAGAGAGCTGGCTAACTTAGCTTAAGTTCCCCTACATGTGAACTTGGGAACTATACACGCAACTGGAAATTGCTGGAATTTCTAAAGAATAGTGTGTGGCCTGTGTTTTTCAAAGGGAGCTCATTGAAATGTATTAGAGTGTTCACAACATGTAAGATAAACGTCGGCCAGGAGAACTCACCGAGCAGCCATGAGAAGGCACTCATGATTAATTGATAGGGTGTTCTCTTGCAAACCCGTACACATCACAATTAAAAATGTATTGCACAAACTGGCAGCAAGTTAAAAATACTCCAGAACTGGGACCTTGTTTTGTTATACTTCAAAAAGGAAATGCCCTTACATCAGTTGAGGGAAAATTTACCCTGGAATCCTGGTTGTGTTGTGGATTTAAAATTTCTTGGTTCATGGGATATTTTTATTTTATTTTATTTTAAAGCTTTTAGAGCTTGTGTTTGGTCTTAGTAAACTGGCCTCGGGGCATCTGAAAACAAACTGTGCTTGTTAGGAAATTAGCAATGTGAAACTTGACAATGCATACAGAATGTTGCAAGACCAATTGGACAGCTAATAATGTGACAATTACTCTAATTTTAGGTAATATGCATTTTTTAAAAAAGCTTTGCATATCACACATGCCTAACTTCTTGTAAACTGGACACAAAAGGTAGACTGGATTTCATAGAATACCAAACCTTTTCTCACTTGTGTAATTTTCACAAACCGAAGGAACACAGCATGTTAGCAGATGAGAAGAGATAGACACAAAAAGACTCTTAATCACCTTGCACTTGAGTCCCCACTGAAATTCGCGTCTTTAAACAAGTCGTTCTGTTATTCATTTAAAATATTTGTAAAAATTTAGCAAAAAAAAGTGAAGATTTTATTTTTTCTAAAGAACAACTATTTTTGCGGGAAGATCATAGCTGGGATGTTCCTCTTTAGTTTCCTGGGTGTTCTGTGGTTGAGTTTTATTTGTTAGGCTGAGCTGTGTTCCCAGCCCATCACATTTCCCTCAGGCATTCAAGGGCCTTTCTTTGTTTAGCTCCTGTAGCTGTGCTTGACAAAAATACTGTTTATAGGCATAAATACTCTCCTGGTCGGAAGGAGGAAACACAATTGTGAGATTAATAAAAAGGAGTAGTAGCTACTATGTGTTTATCTCAAAAGAAAATATGAAGGAACATCCCAGGAATATCCAAAAGTAAATGCTCTTTAGTAAAATTTACCTCCAGTTAAAACATTTTGAGTTTTGATGTAGTTATGGATGTAGTGAAATTCACTGAAAATAACCTCCAGATATTGGAATACCATCTTCTGAAAACCAGGGCTTGTGGTACTGTGTGTGAGTACATTTACTACTGTCTCTCCATTACATGGCCGGTGTTTGGTATGTAGGAAGGCACGTCCCGGAGTTAAGCAGTTCAAAGGTAAAAAAAAAAAAAAAAGAAAAAAAAGCGCATGTGACCAGGACTCTGCCCTAAATTGGTTCATGAAAATCTGTTTGACTTCTCCATGCTTCCTTCATTCTCACCAACACCAGCCATTACAGGCTTAAAGGGAAAACAATAACAGATTTATCAAGTGATAGTAGCGTGGTTATTGCACCTAAAAAGTAAGAGACCTCAAAATCAGGCTTTTTGAGCAAGATGGGAGAAGCAGGAGGAGACTGACTCCTGTTTAGAATTAAAATGGGTGAAACAGGACATGGGAACTGTGACATTTTTCTATCTAGCCAATGCCTAAGTTAATTTTAAGATTTTATTTATTTTTTTTTTAACAAAGTATCTTTTTTTAGGAGTGGGGGACAGTCCTGGGCAAGGTCTTTTGACACTGTTTGACAACATTGATCTTCCTCCCTAGAACTCTCGGTTATTTCACCTGACGTACACCTCCGATACATTTTATCTGAGATGTCCAGCAGATCCTTTTGTGAAGTGGATAGAATTATCCAAATTTGGATTCTGTTGCATTTGAGATCTTCCTTGACAATAGAGAGATGCCTAAAGAGCACTTTATAGCTCAATTATAGTTCAATTACTTAGACTTGTTAATTGCTTTCAGTAGTAGGAACTCAGTTTCTCTCTGGGCAAGGCACATTTATGCAGCAAGGAAGCAGAGATGGTGGACAGTCAAGTTCTACGGGACTGGCAGCAGTAGTGTGGAAGCAGGGTTTGATGGCCATGTGGTACAGGGCCCAGGTGAATTGCAAATTTGCCTGGGGACTCTTAGCTCTCTTCCAGGCTGCAATGACTGGAATGGCCATCTTTCTCACCTTGGACAAAAAAACCCAAACCCTAACCCGTTTGCCATATAAACCATGCACTTAAAAGCAAGTAAATCTAGTTTTGTTCCTAAAATGTAACATAGCAGAAATTTTGTATTCATATTATTGGTTATAAGAAACTTAGTAATTTTTCATGAAATATCATGAACTTGTGTTTGACAACATACTCAGCCCTCCTTTAAGTTTGGTGATTTTTGTCTCTTAGCTGTATGGAGCAGGGTCACGCCTCTTAGCGTAGCACCAAACGTTAAGAAAACCCTGAGCAAAGAGATCTCAATTTCAAAAATTGCTTTAGAGGATGAAGGCAGCAGCTTCCTCTCGGACACAGCGGGTTCCCGCTGCGGCGTGGAGGGTGGCTGGGAACACGTGCATGGCTGCCCAGACGAGAATCCTTGTTACCTCTGGGTGGCTTGGGGGTCTCTCTGGATTGCTTCCTAGCTTCAGAGGCAACACTTCAAGTAAAGCAAAGAGCCAACAGACTGACTGGCATGTTTCTCATTATGCAAATACCTGTTTCAGAGGAAAAGCAATGCTTTGGCACTTACGCGTCCCTTTTCTTATTCATTGCTTGAAAATTATACGGAGAAACATTGACTTATTTGTCTGATATGCAATAAAACATTTCTTCAAACTCTTAAATTAGAAGACAGTCTTGTGCTGTTGGAGAAACATGGGCTAGGTTTGCAAAATGCAGCCTGAAAAAAGTCCAGGGGGAAAGAGCTGGAATATTTTCCTAAACTTCACGTTTCTATTATCACCACTGGACTGCCACTACTCCTTTTTGGAGATTCCACAAGTGTTTTGTCTTTCTCTTCCCTTGGAATGGAGATAAAAATGTCCACTTTGGAGGTTCTTGTCCTTCATTTTCAGCAGTTTAGTCTGTGGAAACCTTCCTATTTACTTACAGAATCGCTCTGTACCAAAACATCGCCTCTGGCATGCCCCGCTGTTTGCTCAGCTCACCTCTGGGAAAGATTTGGTTTTGATAAGAACTATGGAAATGTTTTTCTTCTAACATGAGGTGGAAATCATATACAGCAGGAATATGGTGCCTTTCAATCTGAAGGGTCCCCAAGCACTTGACAAACTGATATCCAAACTAGCTAGCAGGAACTCTAGCCACTTCTGACATGGACCTTCCTCGGGGGTAAAGCGCAGCATTGTTCGTGGCAAGCGGTCATGCTGCCTGACAGTTTATGGCAGGAAGCAAAGATTAGTTATTCGAAGAAATCTCTCATGTTCTCTTTCCCATCAAACTAGATTATACGCTGTAGTTCAGCTTACCATTGGTGTCAGGTTGGGAGGAACTTTAATTGTGAGACCAAAGTAGTTTTCGTTTCCAGAATGTTAATTGTTTTTTCATAGGGTTTTGGAAAAGGGCCTTTCCTTCAGATGCGGTAAAATACAGAGGAAAGTAAATGGCGTTTGTGCTTTCATAACATGTCAGGTGTTGATTTGTCAAGAACAATTTTAACCAATATTTTCTTTTAAGACTTATGCCCGGGGTTTCATGAAATAAACATAAATGCAGGGGGCTACAGCTTGTCAAAACGAAACCACGCCTTGGTTTGCATCCTTCATGTTATAAGGGATAAAGAAATGAACATCTTAAAAGGAAACAAAACTCTGAAGTAGACAGCTACAGTATATAGTAAATGCACTTTAACAAGTATTCTCATAAGAGGGTTTCACCTTACATGTAACACTGGTATAAACTATTAAAGAGCAAGTTTACTCTTTTAACAAGTCTGAGTGATAATTTTGCCCTTTAGGAGTGTGAATTTTATTTTTCACAGCATTTTTTCTTGGCGAGATATTTGTTTCAAAGCAATTGCATTTAACTTTCAGGGCAGGTTTGTTGTTTTTTTTTTGGTAGAGATTCCTCCACTACTTCCTCAGCTCAAATTCTCTTTTAGAGGGATCCGCTTTACACGGCATTAGGTTACAGTATATGTTACAGAGATTGACCAGCAAGTGATTTATTTAATGACACAGTTGATTTCTAAGGGCAAATCAAATACACATAGAGTTAACTGGAAAAAAGTCAATTCATGGAAATGTGAAAGCACATTTTCAGAATGTGTACTAAAAGTCTGCATTTTCAGGGACTTTGTATGCAGCAAAAGTCCAGCTCTCACTAAAGCTGGTGGCAAAATTTTCAACACCCTCAGTGAGACAGGATTATTTACCTGGTGAGGTGTAGGGACGGGCAGAGCCTATCTAGAGAAAATAACCTGCAATTTTCATTTGAAGTCTCTAAGTATTTCAGTGTAGTACGTAAATAGCAGTATTCACAGTGTCGTGCAGTGGCTTAATGGAAGAGTCTGTAAGAGAACCCATATTTCCTTTAAGCTGAGCTCCAGGACCAACTGCTGGGCTTACATAAATATAGCTGTCACTTCTAGGGCACCTTCCATGCCATTTCTTTAAACCTGAACAGGGAAGCTCTGTTTTGGCTCAGCAAAAGGTTTGCTAAGAGCTTGAGGATGCGCTTTTACTTAGAAAACTTCACATGAAGTAGAGAAGTTATCTCCCGATATGTATACACACACACATGTTCATGGTGGTACTCTGTCCAAATCCATTTCATGCATGAGCATCACGACACTGAAGGGAGGAATTGTGGCTGCTATAAACTGCTTTGTTCAGGCTTGAAGCAGGCTGTATTTTTCATTTAGTTTCTTCAGGTAACTTCTGACAGCCTGTAAAAGACTCAATTGGATATTATTGAGGGTTCTTGGGTTCCCAATGTGCCCTCCATCCACAGCCTGCATACCCCATGGCTGGCGGTGCCCGGGGCACCTCAGGATGTGCTGTGGGCACTGGGTGTCTGTGGGCATGTTCCTCTGTCCCCCTGGCCAAGGAGTGGATCAGGGCTGGGGACACCCTTGGGTGCAGGCGAGGCATCCCCTGGCCATGCTGGCTAGGAAGCGTCAGAAAACCCTACAAAATCACATTCCACCAGAAAACCCATAGTGCAGGAGCAGGGACTTCGTGCCACCCAAGAGATATAATTATGGATAATGTTACAGGAAAGGAGTTCCTAGTTATCGAGGCTGTTAAATAATGCTGAGGTATAAAATATGTTGTGTTTCTTTTCCGTTTACAGAAAGCAGAAGCCACTGGTGAAAAGCGACCCAGAGGCCGGCCCAGAAAATGGGTAGGTATTTCACTTCTAATCATTTGATTTATTTGCTGTATTATAAAGTCAATTCTTTTAGAGAACAATTATTTCTGCTTCGTTTCTAAAAAAGAGCATCCATCTTCTCTCTTCGTTTGTTCTGGTAGATTGACTAAAGGGTTAAGATAGCAGAGAAGTTAACCACAGCTTCCTACCTTTAGACTCTGGTAGTTTGCTCAAGACACTTTACTACTAAATGTTTGCTGGGAGTGAATATTTATGTGTCTCTTATCAGCATGAAAAGAGGCACTACTCTTCCTTCAAACCAGAGTAACAATGAGAAAACTTGTTCAGTCATTGAGTAAGGAAGGCTAAAGGGGCACTATCAGACATCAGAAGGTGATTAAGGGAGGTGATAACATTCAGATGTAGTGTGCACAAGATAAAGTTTGAAAACTCAAAGTCTTTGTCCGACATTGCCTGGAAACAGCATATTTTCCTTAAATGAGTGAGAAAGAACAAGAATGAGCAGCAGGATACTTACACTTAGAATTAAGTTTTTCCATTGTGGGCTGGCTATTCATGCCTCATATAATCGTAGTGACTGGTAATGGGTTTCAATAAATTTCCTCTTTCCACGGCTGGTTGGTCTGTAGATGCTGCTATCAGACATGTGTTTGTGTTTTGATTCTTTGGCCAAGGAAAGATTTTGGTCTCAGATAGGTGAAATTCTGTGTTTTCACTGATGTTTACAGCTAATGAGAGTCTGCCTCATGCACCTCTCCTCTGCATGTCTTTCACTTATGCATACACTTTCAAAAGAAAAGTGATGGACATGATTGGGTATTAAAAGATACAAAGGTGTGGCCATGTGTTCCATCACAAGTTAACATTTCTGATTTCCCTTCTCTAGTTCCTTTTCCCTTTATCTGGTCAACATTTTTCTTTAAACTTCTTTTTTCAGATCCATCCCTCCCCATCTCAGCTTTGCTCCCGTATTTTATTTTGTCTGCTCTTTCCTTTTTGCAGTCCCATAATTTTTTCCCTTCTTTTGTTCAGTTCTTTTGCAGTTCCCAACTTTTACTTGGGAAAGCTCAAACAGCACCAGAAGGTACTGAGTTTCTCCAGAGCATCAGCAGCTAAACACAAGAGAGATGGCTTTACCAGTCACTTTAAGAACTAATTCTGTAATGTCGTCCAGTGATAAAGTACCCCAGGATATTTCTGTGGAGAAAACAGATCGTTACACACTAGATGTGTTGCTTATTCCTCTACTGTTTAAGTCAGGCAGGTTTTGGGTACACAAAGCAGCTTGTTGGCATTGGGAAACAAGGTGACATATCCAAACCTACCTGTGCTGCTGATTTTTGCAAAGGCAGGTTGCAGAAGGCAAATCCCAAGTCCAGTAAATCATGTATGGGTTACTGTCTGAGTCTCTCCATCCAGGTTGGAGCACGTGGATGCTGAGTGTTGCTTGCTTGAACCTCGCCTTAGGTGCAATCCCCGGTGGAAGCAGCAGAAATGGCTGGTTTATGCGAGTAATTTATAATGGACAGGCCATCCCCACTGTGTGGGGCTGGGAATGTGTGATAGCTGAATCAGTCTGGTTGAAGAGCTCTGGGAAAAGGGAAAATGCAGCAGTCGGCCTGTTAAAAGATTTTCTCTCCCAAGCCAACATGGTGCCAACCATATAAGCGAAGGTAATAGTTGAAATCAAGGGAGAATTCTTCCTAAAAGCAGATAGCACAGTATCATTCTTTCTGTTTTTGACATTCAACATGTATTCGGAAAATATCCTTTTTTATCACCCGTTAAGTTCTTCGTGAGTGAAGTCCTTAGTGATTATTTTCATCCTTAATCCAATTTATTTATATATCAAGCCTTAATGATGATGGTTCTGTAACAGTGAAAGTAAGGAGTGTGTAGATGTTTTTTTTTTTTCTTGGGGAGGGCAGAATTCTATATGGCAGGTATTTTCCTAAGTTTGTAACCCTTTTTTTTGAGTCTAGAGGTTCTGTGTCATATGTTGTTCATCAAATTGTAAAGTATTATTTCTGCTGTTTCCTTCAATATGCAGACACAGAGACATATAAGCTAACAGACCAATGTAGAATTCCAGTAGCTGGTCTTTCTGCCGGTTCAAATTAGGTACTTAATGTTTGTGACTTGCAATGTATTTATTTATATATTATTTTTTAGAAGAGAAGTAAATCTTTTTGACTAGTATAAAACTGGGAAGGGGGAGGGAGACTCCAAGAGAAGAGGGCAAGGAGCCCAGTTTATCACAAGTGCATGAGACATCCAATTATTTTTTTAAAGCAGCAACGTGCACTTTGCAAAGTTGTCAAGGAAAAGATGACCCTTGTCAGTAGAACAGACAGTAAAGCTTGACACACTCTTTGGAAAATAAAATACTCAGCTATGAAGAATAGCTTTCCAAATGTGGAGAGCCAATTGAATAAAAATCCTGAAGATAGTAAGGATCATGCAGATTGGAAATGAACATATTTGAAATCAGAAACAGTTCTTGCTGCTGTAGAACTCATTTTCACTGTACTGCACGCGTGTGAAGCTCATTGCAGGCTGTGAGTCCTATTAACTGGGAGGGAAACAAACCTCTTCATGACCTTGGTACTCCTTAATTTTAGAGGTTTTAATGGAGGAACATGTTCTAAGCTCTTTGGATGCATCTACATTAGTGTGTTAGGTCAAATCAGGACTGTGCTTTGGAAATGAATCTCCTACTTGTCCCTACTCCCAGTATACACGTGGAGCAGTCCCAGAGCTCATGGGTTGGATTCCTTTTGAGGGAAACAAAATGGGATCCAGTAGGCATTCGACCCATAGGACTAGGTTAGATAGAGCAAAGTAAAAACCTCTTGAAAGGTCTGTGGTGTTGACCTTAGGTCAGTGCCAGTCTTTTTTATTCCTGCTGGTCCACATTGTGTGTGTGTTGCAGACATAGCCTTTGATGCTTGGGAAAGGCAGATGAAGCAACCTGGTTTTTATTAGCAGATTTTTTTTATGTAGCGTAGTCATAAGGTCAAATACATAGCTGTGGAGATTCACATTCTCGGAAGTCAGTGGAAGGTTTGTCATTGACTTCATCACTGCCAGGTTTTCACCACTGAGATCTCATGCTGCTGCTTGTGGAATCAGCAACAATTTTTCCAATGGATTCACATAACCCTGTGTAAAGAGCTCATAGTCAAAGCTGTTTTATGTTATTTTTTTGTATATGTTTCGGAGTTGGCTGAAAGGAGGGGACTGAAGGGTTAGGAGTAGAGCAGGAGACTGAATATTCAGTTATTCTGTGGTTTGTTCCAAAGAACTGCATAGAAAACCCCTGGAAATTTCATAGACGACTGGTGCTCTCGAGCATCAGTTTAATGGAGAAACCTGAAACCCAATTCTAAAGTTGATGCCTAAAAGTCTATTTGCTTTTTATTTCCACTGGTTTTGTTATGTGTTTAGACAGATTTTTGGCATTGTCTGATTTCACCTCCACATTGTTTAACCTGAAACACAGATTCACTGCATGGCACAGCAGAATTGCTCAAAAAATCAAGGAACAGTCCAAGCTTTTTACAGCTTTTAGCAGGACATTGGTGGGGAGGAGAGATGGCTGATGCCATGCCATGAAACTGTTTTAAAGGATGGAAGGATGCAGTTCTGGAAGTTCTGTTACATGATTGTAACAGCAGAAGAGAATTCGTGAATTTCCAAGTGCAGAGTGCACGTGGAGCATCCATATACACATCTTGTCACTGGTGCCCAGGAAACAACTGTGACTTGTTCAGAAAAGCCCTCACTCTTTCAATAATTTTTTTATGCTAGATAGTCTAGATAGCACATTTCAGGTTGGTGAAAAAGATAATCAGAAATGAACTTAATTTCCTTAAGCAGGAGCTTTATCTGATCCAATCTTGATTAGCTAGACATTATAGTACTTTCGAAGCTCAGGTTTTTCCCTTTTTAACGAGGGCACAATTTCACTTTATACTGAAAGTCAGTTAAAGTGGTGCCAAACCACGTTTAAAAAAATAATTACAAAAAAGCTTTTATTTTCTCTAGTAATTTTTTTCCTCAGATTATTTCCCGCTGCAGTTTTGACATAGCTGAGATATCAAAGCATATGGAATTTAGGAGATGTTTCTATGCCAACAGTTCCAGAAGGCTTATGTTAGGGCAAGGACTCCTAATCCTTGTTCACTTGTAAGATACTGAAAATGAGGTTCTGATTGCTGAAAGAATACATATCAAGAGAATCTTATTGCTTCAGAAGACCCATTGATGTTTTGAGGCTATTTCTTGCTCATAATGAGTCTTCACAAACTGTTATCTAAGTAGGAATTTCTGTCTGGTAGTTCCATGCTCTGTGATGCGAAGCCCTTTAACCTATTTTGCTTATTTCTTGTGCAGTGTGGTGATTTTTGTCTCATATGAGGTCATAGTCTAGGAGGTGCCTAAAGTCACACAGGGTTCTACATTGAGCAGTGGAGAGAAAAGGATGCTCTGAGATCGTAGTTCATCCTGTCTGAAAAAGGCTTTGTGATAAGTGGGGTGAATTCTCCGCTGGAGATGGCAGTCTTTTGCCATTGGGAAGGACAACCTAAATGATAAAATAAGACTCATATCTGACTTGTAGATAGAAAAAGTTATGTGTGAGAGATGTCCCCCTTTGATGCCACGGGGCTTACCAGTGCATTCCTTAAGCAGGCTAGAGATTCCATTGTTATGGTAACATATGTTTATATGAATTAATTGCTTCATGGTCTATTTGGAGCAAACCATGATTGAGGTAAATCTGAAATAACATGTTGGATGATGAATGAAGAAGGAAGTTGCTATGTGTGTAATTAGAGAAGATAGTGTAGATAAAAATTCAGTTTCCTGTACTTGGAAGAATAATGGCATTTTATGTCTTTCCAACTTCTGAGTGCACTATCTGTGGTGTTACTGCTTTGTGTGAGGCACATCATGAAAATTTGCATGTTGCTGTTATTTTAATCTTTCAAACTACCTTACCTTCTTTGTGAAGGTCATTGATACTATTTTGTAACATGGTAATATAAAATACGTTCTTTTGTCACCATGTTTTACATCTGTGTAGGCAAGATTGTCACCTGGGAGAGGTCATCGTTTCCGTTATCTAAAGAGCTTGAAGGGGCTTTTATAATTACAAAAACCAGACTGTTGACCTCTCTCCTTCGAAGTTCCTAAATTCAGAATTGGTTAAAGGATGTGAGTTGAAATCCTTAGAAGCTTTATACCTATACATTTATTTTCCAGTTCAGATGATCTGCAGAAGAAATCATCTCTCAAAACCTGAAAATTTTGACAAAAGCAGGGATTGTTGAACTTTTCTCCTATTACTAACAGATTCTTAATAGTCTTTTTTTTTTCCAATTATTGTCCTTTTTTTTTCCTATTCAACATTCCGGTAAAGCATCTTCCATGCTTGTATCAAATGCATAAAAATTCACTAAAAATACATTGTCTCACCTGCATTCAGAGAAGTATGTGTCTTCATTTCTATAGAAGCATGTCTAAGAAAATAGTGTCCTTCCTGTCCTTCCAGGTCTTCCTGTAGACCACAACAGAAAATTTAGCCAAATTATTTATTTTCTAAAATAAAATTATATTACCAAAAGGATATTTCACTCATTCTCTAATTCACTTCCACTTCTCTTAAGGGATATCAAAAGATATATATATCTAAAAAAATTGACTTTGGCTGTCATTTCAGAGTTCTTAAAGACAAATCTTTTATTCTGCTTAAGGCCCAAAGATGAAATTTTAATGGGAAAAAATTGCAGAAAGTAAAAATGCAGCATCTGCACTCAAAGGTAAACTGAATTTCTGAGCTGTTTCATTTTTATGAGCTCAGATAACGGCTGTTCAAGAACATTAAAAATCCGTTTTCCATTTGATTGTGTATTTTTATTTTATAAGCTTCGTTCCCCATTTTATGTACAAGGAAACTGAGCACTGAGGTTGATTGTGACAGCACCAGGGGACATATTTTTCACCTGCAGTGTTTCAGTTCTCAGGTTTGTTGCTCGATATCAGCAATTGTGCATCCAGCTACCTGACAGAGAAAACGTATTAGGTGGTGAAAAGTACAGGCACTCTTTCTTGCTCCTGCAATTCCATTTTCACTCTTGAAAATGTTATGAATGCAGAAAGAGAAGCTGGGCCTCACCTCCATTGAAAATGTACTCCCCAAGGTTAATTGCCTTGCCCAAGGAAATCTGTAGAAGAGCCAGGAATAGAACTCGGATTTCCTGGCAGCCTGCCCCGTGCCTTCAGCTCAAGGCCATCCTCCTTCAGCTAAAGCTTGCTTGTGAACAGGTTGGATGAGGGAGGGAAACATGCTTTTCAATTCTCTATCTCAAACCAATATATGGTTTTTACCTGTTTCTGTAAACTCAGCCGTGAGTACCTCAGTATCTCTAGCGTATGTCTAGCTGGTGGGCAGTGAAAGGTAGGAGTAAGATATTAAAAAAGTCTATGTATTCTATATTAGCAGGGTAGAGTGGAGAGATTTGGGACCAGAGGGTTTTGAACCAAATATAAGCCTGCAAGATATTTGATGTGAATTGATGGTGTTTTCTCGTCTTTGAACCTTAATTACATATAGAATGTATGTAATCCAGTGAACGACAAACGTAGTCACAAAACCAAGGTGCCTAGTTCCTTGAATGGTTTGGATGTGGTTACTCCACTTTTCAGGACTAGCAGACCTGAGCCATAGCTGTAGGACAGGGCCATTCCAGGTCACCTCATCCAGAGACAGTATTTCTGTTCCCTGGCCTCTTCAAAGGTAGTGTGCAGAGGGAATGCAAACCCATGCATTAAAGTGTGCTCCAGGACAGAAGATTTGGAGTCAAAACTTCTAGGTTTTCTTACTATTTCTGACTAATTGTGCAACTTATTCAATGTACCTGTGCCAAATTCTGCTTTATACTGCGAGACCCAGTAATGCAGTAGCCTTACAGGAAAATACCATTTACTTTCTGCCAGTGATAGAGAAGGGCCATCTTATAAATGGCAGTCAGTCACTGTGTGGATGAATTTTCTCCTCTCAGTTAAGAGTTATGATAATAATTAAAGAAGAGTAATACTTTTGGCTTCATTCCGCATTCTTTACAGAACCAAGCCAGAGATGTGGATGCCAAAGGAATGCAGGGTTGATCCTCTCCTGGAAGGGCTGGGGGCAGGCTATTACTGTGGTAATTAATATTTGGAAAGTGCTTTCAGGTGTTTGAATGAAAGTCATTACACTGTTTAAGTGCAAGTATTGTTATTTCCTCTTCCTTAATCCTGTGACTAAGCCTCACTTTAAATTGCAGTACAGTATTACATTTTAGGTATGAGGCTAGATTTTCAACAAAAAAAGTAGGCTTCTTTCAGTAAATAGCTGCAAAATAGACTTACAGAAAGTGGCTTTTAATTTTGTAGTGCACAACTCAGAGTGAGGCAGAATATTTTTTGTATTGGCAGTAATGTACTTTATATGCTATTTGGTTAGCGTGATGCATTCTTGCTTTATCTCGAATTTACTTTGTTGTAGCTACCAATTTAAGCTGGAAAAGGAGCATAGTTTACAATGGCATTTAGAAGTGCACCTGCTTTTCTATCCCAAGGCCTTTCTGAGATATTCATCAGACTACAAAGGAAAAACAAAATTAAAATAGAGGGACAGGAACCTGACAGTGAAATTTGAAAATGGTGACTTCACAGGCCATGCTGTTTAAGTAGTTAGATTGGGCTACACAGTTAAGTGGTTTAAAGATGCAGTAGTGACAAGCTGCCAAAGGAAGAGATCTTTCCAGGTCAGAGAGAATCCAGATATTTTCAGTCTTCAGGGGAACCCTGAAATGGGAAATACGGAGGCCTGGGAAGATGACAGATGACAGAATGAGAAAACTGTATGCTGAGGAACATGTAATCATGGTGTTGAGGCTGATAGTGCTCATAGTGCGCTGTTTGTTTTGCAATCTCTTGTTACTCCCTGTTGAAAATGATTCTCTTGCACAGAAAATGCTTATGAGCCTTGCTGTTACTGGAGGCTGTTGGTGGGGTATGATTTCCTTCTTTGCAATGCAGAGAGGCAGGGAGGTGGCTTCTCTGTTGTTTTGATGTTGCAGTGATTTAATTTGAGGAAGGAAATCCTTCTGCTGCACAAGGGCAGCCACTCGCCATCCTGAGCTGACAGGCAGAAGGTGGGTTTGTTTTCTGAACGCAGGCATCTCTGGGTTTCATCCTTTTTCTTTGGTAGCCTGATCTTGTGAGAGACCTGAGGTATTGCTCATCCAGGGCTGAACTTGTGTGCCAAGAGAAGTGACGTGCCACGGGCTAGTCTGTCCATCCTGAGAACCGTTGTTCTGTATGGTCAGACTTTGGCAGTACTTATGAAGATTTAAATAATAGTACTGATAAATAGCATTTGAAGTAATGTATTATTTGGGTATCTGTATCAGTGTCAATGAGAACAGCGTCTGGTCCACAGAGGTTGGTTATCTTTGATTAAAAGTGATTTACCAGTAGTGGTAGTTTCTGTTTTGGAACCTTTAAGATTATCATTGAATTGGCAAGATTTAGGATTTTTACATCCTGTCTGGATGCTTAAAAAACAGTCAGAATGGTAGTTCCTGTATACAGCAGAAATCATGATGTTACCAAATATATTATCCTAATCCATTTTGACTGTTATATCAATTATCCCAATAGACAGCAACTGGGCCTTTTACCAGACCTAATAAAAACACATATGTGAGCTTCACTATTATGATCTTATCAAAGCTGCATTGTATTGATGTGTTCTTGGGGTTTCCTTAGTATTCACACAGAATTTATTCATGCTCTGGCTGCTCCTCCTGCATTGTTTCCTGTTAATGATGCTGAATGCCTTGAGAAATCTGCTCGGGGACTCTCCTTGCACAGACAACTGTCTGTTTGCATCTTGAAAAAACAACTTACACAACACATTGACAAAGTACATAAAGTACTTGGATCATAACATTAAAAATGTAGAGGAAACAAGGCTATCTCTGCCATGGCATGTGCTCTTGTGTTCATTAACATTCATTAGGATTCACAGACTATTTGGAGGAGGCAGAGGTGTATGCAATTTTAAAGGTGCTTCTTTTGCAAAGTTCCCATTCAAGTCAGGAATGACTGTTCAGTCGTGCAACGATTGTTCTATCAAGCTTTATGTCTAAGTCTGCTTGAGATAGATGGACAAACAGTCTGTCAGTGATACATGATGCCTCTGGTCGAGTAGATTGAAGATGCAGCCAGGAGATGCATGATGGAATCTTGGGCTTGTTGAAGTCAGTGACCAGACTCCTAATGAAATCCATTGCCTGGATTTCAGCCCATATCCAGCTGCCACTAATGCGATGTACAACTGTGCCTACTGGTTGGTTATATGTAAGCTCTATAAATTGTACAGATAGCTATGTTTGCACAAAACTCAGGCCATTTGGGGAAGAAGATCTAGACACGTTCAAGTTGGGCACCAGATGAATAGTAACTTTACAGTGACATAGCAAGAATAGTATTTGAACCAATCCGTGAATATGATAAATTTGTTATTTGCATCAATAAGTTTTGAGCAGTCACTGCATGAGTGGGCTAGACTTGTACAGAGGTACAGATAGAAGATTTTTATTGATGCTTTTTTAATTATAAAGCAACTTGTATACCATATAAACAGCATTGCTTCTTAAAAGTAAGTTTTTTCTTATTTAATCATTTTAGTGGACTATTTAGTGGAATATGGACATCTCTGTACTTCAACCTTCAGCTAATTTTTTGAAGATATACAAAGACATGGTTTTGAAAATGCCTGAATGATCCTGCTTTTTCCATGTGTATAACTTTCATTAAGGATGTGCTCAGCTGTGGTCATAGGTGGGTATAGACAGAGGGTATATTAATCACTGAAACAAATTATTTTTAAGGCAAATCTCTGTAAAGTAGTGGCTGCACTGAAATGAATTCAGTAGCAAGACTCCAGCTGACTTGGTTGGAGTTGGGATTTTCTCTACAAATACTTGTAAATGGCAATATATAAATTGGAACCCTTTTTCTTAGTTATGCTAACAAAAAGCCACTGATTATGGTTTTGAGTGAGGAAAAGAATTTGCCCTTTAATCTGCAGCATCTCGTGAGAGAGAACATTTTGTACATCATACTTTTTGTTTAAACTAGATCAAAATTCCTTAGGTAAAGGCAATGTCCATTGCACAGAGAACAACGAAGAGAAATTATGTTATAGTTGAAGTTCACACATGAACACAAAACCACTTCAAAATTATATACTTAATAATAATTTTTTTCCAAGCAGAAGCTACTTCATGTTTTTCATTGCTCATTTCAGGAAATAGAAGATCTCAAAGCCTCTGCAGGCAAACCAGGTGCCATTGGCTTCCAAGAAAGAGATTATTAATCCTATCCATCCAAATCACTAAGAAAGCTATTTAAGGGAGAAGTTAGAGCCATCATGATCTTTTTTTGCATAATTATAAATCATTGTGGTCTACTTTGCATGATTGAAATTTCAAATAGTTAATTAAGTAATGTCCCAGAGCAAACTTTGTATATTGCAAAGCTCTGTACACCCTTCTTTACGCCCCCAAATTCCATTATCTTGAGCGTGTAATAACTAGGAGGCAGAACTCTATTGATTTATTCAACTTCCTCATTTTTTGTTGACTTGTTAGTTTTCATATAAGTTTTTAGTTGCCTTATAGTGAAAAGCCAGGGGAGGGATTCTGTCCTTCCTTTGCACTTTTGCAATGTGGACATTCCAGACACTTTGCACAACTATAGAGGCAGGAGTGAACTGTAGCTGCATCTGTTCTCAGTTTGTTTGCCTTCTCCAGGTAGATATTTGAATCCTTAGCTTGCCCACTCTCCTCATTCAGGGCTACATAAATGTCATGGAGAGAAGCTTTGAAAAAGTTGTCGTTTTGAGTAATCTGAGCATGATAAACCAGCTGAAAAAATAAAAGGGCATTTACTGAATTAAAAAATGTCTGACTGGATTTATTTGGAAGATACCCAACAAAATAAACATCTGGTCCAAGACTAAATATGAGAAATTTCAGGTAACCTTTGAGAAGGTCTTACAGCAAGGAGTAGGAGACAGGCAAAAAGAATGAACGTAGAGCCCAAGTCTGTATAAGACTTAGAGCAAAGGGGAATTGTCACTCCTGGTTCTTGGGTTGAATCTGACTTCACCAGCTGTCAGCTCAGTTGTGTCCCATGTGCTGATATTAGTTTCCAGTGTAGGGTGAGAGAGTGCCCAAGTTATCCATCTCTTATTTTACATGGCTGTGCGGCGTCAGTCATAGCCCCTCTGCCTCCTGCAGTCTAGGAAATGGAAAGGAAAAATAATTTTTCTTCTCAAGGCTCAGGGTAGTTGTCTTATGTACCTTGGTTAGCTTTGGAAAGATACAGTTCAGGAGGCTGCATCTCTCCTCCTTCCAGTTTTCCCTGTCACATTCCATTTTTGGGTCCTATTGCTCAGGCAGATGCCTGGGCATCTTCTAGTGACTGATTTTTATGGTTTTCTTGCTCTATGAGGGAGGGAATAGCCAGACCCCAAAGCTAAAAGCCATGTCAGCTTGAGGACGAGGACAGAATCATGGGAAGTCTCAAGGCAGTTCAAAATCACTTCATTCCTGTCACATCCTGTCTTAGGCTGTGCGTTTGATTTTGCACTTCCAGAAAGTGCAGCAAAGCATGGGACCCACAGTGGATGATTTAAACTGCTGCTGACATCAAGCTTGGCCCATGCAGCACTAGCACCAAGGCTGAGTTTGGGTGGCAACACATCAGCACCACGAATGACTTATGAACGAAAGAGAAATTTTTAAGGGGCATTTTCATACTTGGCTCGAGTGAAAAGTAGAGAATATTATTTATGCAGATGGAAATGTCTGTGCCTGGTGAGGTGCAGTGTTGTCTTTGCTAATCTCAGATATATTTGTATTTGAGTGTGGATTTTCTCCTCTGCACAGAGGTTCTTCTCCTAATCGGTCTGTCAATGAAGTCATAACCCCACGATTGACTTCATAGTCTGTAATCATGGAAACTATTGCGATCTCACAAATTTGGTTTTATAGCAGTCTCTGAATGATGGGAAAATGAGCTGTAAGAGAGGAAGTTGCTGTTTAAACTCAAATATCTTTGGTAATTATCAGAAAGAGAGAAAGTATTAAGACATAGTTCTGTAGGGCCAAACTGATTCTTGGTGTAGTACTGCTGTAGGCACTTGAGTTACCCCAGGGAGGAACTTACCCCCTACATCTGGGATGACTTGATGGCAAACATGTGAAGAGGAAGTGAATTTATGCTCCAGTTTAATATATTGGAAAGTTTTCCCTCGTCTGCAAGTCTGTCTTTATCTCTGAATTTCCTGGCTTTTGTGGATTTATATTAGATCCATAATGTTATTTCAATGTATTTTTTCTGGTGTTTGGTATCTTTTGGGTTGTTTTTACTGGGGATATAATATATATCTTTAATGTAAGTAAAAGCATTCTTCCATTGAGGAGGTCACAAAGCTTTCATGAACTACCTACCTACCTACTAGCTACCAAGTGCAAGGCTCCTTATTTCAGATCTGTGGTTGTTGCTTGTGTAGCTAAAGCATTCAATTCAATGAGAAAATGCAAATATATCTTAAAGAGCATTTTATCACCTATTTTCTGAAGTTAAATATTATTGTAATTTTTAATTCTTTACGACAGAGTTACCTCCGCAACTCTATGTGCAGAGTGCTTGTAACCTCTTACAATTAGTGATCCACAGTATAAATAGAGCACCAATACATTATGCTTGTTGGAACCTTGAAAAAGAGTTATTTTTAAGACACATGGAAAGATGGGATAGACAATTACATGCTGTACCTGTGTGCAAGCAGCTGACCCTTATCTGCATCAGCATTCCCCATTCTAAGCCTGCTGGGAGGCACAGATTATGTCTAGTCAGGCCATGGGGAGTGGAGGTGTTTGAGGATGCAAGGGAACGGAGAGTGTCAGTTGTGCAGCAGCCAAATTTCAAAAAGAAATGGAACTCTCTTCTCTCCCCAGTTGCCCAAGTCTACTGAGCCTGTGGCATTTTGCCAGTTGTCTAATGGTGTAAGGGGACAAAGAGCTATGGCCACAAGTTTCAGCAAGGGAAATTCCCATGGAGCAAGGAAAAAATTTCCACAGTGGAAGAGGATGAGCATGGGACATACTCTGCAGAGAGGCTGGGAATCTCCCTCCTAGAAGGTTTCCAAAAGTCAACCAGAGAAAGCCCAGACCGACCTGATTTAGCTTCCAATTTAATAGTTAGCCCAGCTTTGAGCAGGAGATTGGACTTGATAAGCTCTAGACACCTTCCAAACCAAATTTTTGTTGGTTTTGTGCTAAACCTGTCAGTGTACTTGAGCCCATTGTATCTTAAATCTTTTAATGATTAGGAATGTCATCCAGGTAAGTTAGTTGATAATAGGGCCCAGTTTATGCACAAATTCTTAGTTGATCCATTCGGTATGCATTAGGTTTAAGGATGTTCCGTTAGGTTTTTATGGAAATATTTAGTAAAATATTAAACTTGGTCAAAGTAAAACCCTTCTGGTGCATAAAAGGAGAATAACCCTGTGCTAGGTTCCTCCCCATCAAGCAGAGGCCTATCATAAGTGTGTCAGCTTTGCTGTCAGTCTCTCTTTTCCTCAGTTTTACCTGGGAGGGGAAGGAGAAAAAGGATCTGAGAATTGCCAGAGCATGCTAGCGCAGCTCCTTTTGCCAAGGATAGAGTAATTTGTTGTGGAGCTGACCAGCTTTCCTGGTGTTCTTCCTGATTTACACTAGTGAAACAATGGGTATTTGAGTCCTGACTACTTACATGTTTTCTTTTGTGGCAGGTCAAGCCTGGAATGAACAGTAGAGTTGCCCGAGCTTTATTTTAGCTGCCCACGATGCTCAGCAGCAAGTGAAGGGGAGGAGGGCAGAGAGCTCTGGTTCTGGAAAATCTTGGTGGGAGCCAGGTGGCATCCCGGCACTGCATGTGCTCTTTGCTTCTCAGAAGATGAGATTTCCCCCCATTATTATCTTGTGCAAAGAATCTGCTGCTCTATCTGAAATCGTTCAACAAAGGTGAAAGGCAATTTCACCTGTGTTGCTTTTGTGTCACCTAGAAGAGCAGAGTTGGAGGACCAAAAATCTATCCAAGTGCCCTGTGCTTGTTCCTCCTGGTTTAGGAAAGTAGGGGAAATAGACGGTAAGGATCTGTGCCTGTAACATGACCAGACATAAAGGTATTAGATACTTTACGGTATTCTTGTTCCTCTGTTATTGCACTTGCTGTTCAGGTATCCCTCTCCCATGCAGAGACAGGCTAGGCATCTGTGTCTGTTATGCAAGGGAGAGGAGGATAGTGTTGTTTCAGGGGAGTGGGAATTGCCTGGTTAGACAGCAAGCAAGCTTGGAGGCCCAGGAACTGTTGGGGATGCAATCAAGTCACAGTTGGCTCTGGGATCCTGATCATCCACTGCCTCCCTTCTCTGCGCTGGCCTCACCTGCCAGCTACAACCCACTGACAGATTTGCCACCCAGCTGCTTCAGATGGTGCCTCCGTGCTGCCAGGCATGGAGAAGAGAGGACACAGAGGTCAATAAGGTGCTCGGAAAGGTCCTCGCTCAGAGATGGACCCCATCAGGCAAACGCTTCAGCTGCAGGCTCTGTTCCCACCCTGGCCCCACAGTTGGCCTGCCTTGTCCCTATGCTGTGACTCCTGCGGCACCCCTGTTCCCTGGCAAAGTGAGAGAGTTCACAAGACTGAGCTTCCTGTGACCAAGACGCATGAGGAGCAGTTGTTCTGATGGATGGTGGAGCAGGTAGGAGCCATGAAAGGTTAGTTTTAATTAGTTTGATCCAAAGTCCATTGAGAAGCTTATTTTTATCACTATGACAAATTAAGCATTTTCCAAGGGGAAAAAAAAAATCCATATATGAGCCTCAGAATACTTATTTTTTGCTGCAATGAGAAGGGAGGAGAAGCACAAGGTTAACAGCAGTTTGAATGTAAGGTCCTGTGTTCTAGAAGTATCTTATCAAGATGCAATAAACATATTCACTACAGTAGACTTTTCTGAACATTGCTCCTGAAGGAAAAATCAGGAGATTCTTCTATCCCTGGTCTGTGACAGCACTGTGTGACCATATGTCATCGATCAGGTTTAAGGGAAAGTTTTTGTTTCCTTTCTTTTTTTATGTATTGATGTATATAGTTGCAGGAAAACAGCCTCTTTGTTTTTTTAAGAGTTCGTCTGCTCAATCTGTTTATTCCCTACTTGCAGTTTTAGTAATCCTTTTTTTTTTGTGACATCAGAATAATTTCCACAGCAACCAATTGTGAGGTTGCAAACAAAGGATTATGGCTTTAGGTGCAGAATGAACAGATGAACCCATAAGAAACAGTTTTCAGGCAAATGACCTTATTAATAAAGAATGAGAGGGGAGGAGCAAAACCCCCAAACACATGATGTACGGTACTGCAGAGGTGATTCAAGCTGAACAATTAGGATATCCCGTGAGGTTATAGCATTATTTGAAGGCAATAAAATTACTCAAATCTGTCAGAAATGAGTTTTTCACATCTTTATTAGAAATGCTGAAGTTGCTATTTAAAGCTGCAGTGTTAGTCAGAAACAAGTTGCCTCCTGACTTGCATGTTGTTTCAAAGCCCCCAAGGTGTAAATGTTATTGGAAAAGATACTATTGGTTTCTCAAGGACTTTGCTGTGTGATCCACATGTAGCCAACAGCCACTATGAGTTTCTTGCAAAAGCTTTCTCCGATTGTCAGCAGCAAACGTTTCTGATTAACTTCATCTCATTCACTGTTGGAGTGACACAGTGAAAGGATTCTGCCAGGACTAATCTTACTTTTGATGTCAGAAGTTTCCAAATCTTTTCAATGATGTTTTCTATTTCCAGCTTGACTTTTGGATTTATGGCTTTTCTTTCACTTCTGCTGCTCAGTTATCATCAGGCTCATAAACCCCAGCTGAAGGAGTCATGACACACCTCAAGGTTCAGGAACGTTTGCTTTCTGTCCTGACCAAGCGGCTAGATTTTTAATTCAACCCCCCGTGTGTTAGAGCTGTTAGTGTAAACAAGACAACAGATACAGGACTGAGTCCATAACAACCAAGTTATTTTCTGATGGCCTTTCTCTTGTGTTTGTAACCCTGTAGCGCTCATTTTTCTTCCCAGAGCATGTTGCTGAGAAAGCCTACAAGTCACAGCAGCTCTGGGAGTGTGTTTCTTATGCGTCTTTCTGGTTGCTGACAGAGAGGGACATCTGCCCATGCCCCATGGTTCGTGGCTCTGTGCAGATTTCATGGCCCTGGTTCACTCCAGGCTGGTAACTGCCAGCCTGCAACCACTTTATCTCCCTATGGCAATGATCTTCTCCCCCTCCCCTTTCTTTACCAAAAGCACCTGGAAAGGGGTAGCAAGTTTATGGAGACTTTGGTAAATGGGCAGCATATCCTGGCATATTCTTCTCTCCACATTCATTCTTCAGTTCCTTCCCATATCAGGTTCATAGTTATGGATATGTCAGTAAAGTTAATGAGCTATGGTAGGCTTTATTTAATTGCGTTTGTGTTCTTCAGACGTTTTTGTCTTACTCTCATTTCCCTCTTCTGATAATGACAGGAGAAGTTTCTGTGTGGGCCAGTTGCCCTAAATGCTTCCCAAATTTCCTTTCCTCGTTAGTTTCCCACGGGCGCTATTTCTTAGTTTCTCAGAAATATTTCCCCTAGGATTTGTCGCTTTTTTTTTTTCTTTTTTCTAGAATTTCAAAGTTTGGACAGGGATTCTCTGCTTCCTGGAGTTTTAATAATTACATCCTCTGCGCCCAGCCATGGTCTGTTAATGGAGTCATATGCACTGCGTTTGATCCAGGAATTTTCTGTTTGCTGCTCCCAAGACAGCAGAAAGGTTTCTCACAACTGGTATCGGAGTAAGAACAACAAATGCATAGGTCTTTTCCTGGGCAGCGGGACTGGCTGGGAGGGGTTGCTGACTCCTAATTTATCCATCCCGAGGAAATGGCTGTTTTTTTCTTTGTTTTGATGAGCCGAGAGGAGAAGAGGTAGAGCAGCCCTTCTGGGGAGCAGGGCCTTTTGTGCAGACAATTTTCATGACATTTCTTAGGTAACCTATAAAACTGTTTGTCATGACCATACCTTCCCCCTTTTGAACATTTGGCATTTTTAGCAACTCTGGCCCCAGCACAGTTCCTTCTGATGCTTGAAAGTTAAGGTTGTATAAGTGTAAGTGTACTTGGCAGAAGGAGTTTTTAGGGTTGTTGCGGTGGTATTGACGTCTTTTCGGGGATGTGGATTATTTTCAGGCCCTTTGGGTAATATTTACCTAACTAGGGTAGATGTGTAATTGAGGTGATTGGCCATTTTTCCTCATGGACTAATGAATTGAGATGAGAGGTGATCAGCCATCCCTTGAGCTGCCTACATGGTCCGAATATAAAGCCATGCCATGAAGAAATGAGAGGACTAATTGTAAGCTTCTTGTTTGATTCCTCTTCCTTCTGTTGCCTATTGTGTTTTCCTTTTTTTTCCACACTGGGCCAGGTCTTCCAGCCTGCTGCAGGTTACCGTAGGCACCTCTTTCCAGTTCTCTTTCACCTAAGTAAACCTGATGCATAGGAGTAGTGTTCTTAGAATTATTTACCTTAGTAGGCACTGCTTTCCCTGGGCCTCGTAGGTAAAAGAACAAATCCTTCGGCTTTGTGAGGAAATGTGCAGATTCCGTCAGGTAGTGTCTGCTGCGGGTTTGGGTACTGGAAAGGAGTAAGAGGGTGCAAAAGAAACCCCATTGCATTTGTCGAGTACTGAGAAAATCTATGGCTGTTGATGGGTAAGTGCAAACATATACGTGCTCTTCATATTCCCGGTCCGTGCACGCACCCGCAGCGCCCCGAAATCCTGCTTGCCGTTCTTGCAGAGTCATTCACCTTTCTACGGGCAGAGCCCATATTTCAGCCGTGATGCGGGTGGTTATTTTGGTCTCAGTTTCACAGTAACCGCACCTGGAATGATTACACAGGAGCAGCAATGCGAAACATCTGAACGCCAGCGGCGGCGATGAGTGGCATAGGCTGGAATCCTCCGTACCCACCCTCCGCCGCAGCCCTGCTGCCAGCCGGGGCTTCCCGCAGCTGGGAGTGCTTCACTTACAGCCTCCAAGTAAGTAGCTTCTAGTCCATTTTGAGCACCGTAACAGCTCCGCTAAAAAAGAGACCCGACTTTCCGGCAGCTTGTGGAGCTAGGGTTGGAGACAAGCACATTCACTGAAGAGGTTTAAAGGTGAAAAAACTGAGATATTAGTCTCATGGTTTGGCTTTGGTTTTTGTTTTCAGCCACTACGTAGCTGTTTCTCTTTCTTAGAAGAGTGGTTTATTTCATTAGCCTTGGTGAAAAGTACCTCCAGAGGCTAATGGGAAGGCATTTTAGTGTTTGTCTGGTTAAATATTCTAGAAATGTTACATATATAAAACCTCTGTGGCCGATAAGTACATGATAGTATATTTATCTAAGTTACAAAAATACTTAAGGACCTGCGGTCATTTCATAACGCCTGAGTAATGACTTCATTTGTTTGAAGGAAACTTCAGGAGGCTGTGAGTGGCTGTGTTGGGGACTCATGTAAGGATTAGTCAGACCTCATTTGATCAGAAGGAGATGGTGAATGAGAATTGAGAAAGAGAGAACCTCTGTGGGAATTGGATGCCATCTGAGAAAGAACAGGTCGACCAGTATGTGGCTAGTGTGGTCCTTAGAAGTGCCTGCTTTTGAGCTGTTCTTCTATATACATACACACACAGAAATGTGTACATATTTTTAAACCAAAGAAACCTTTTATTGTAAATAATAGAAATAGAAAATAGAAATAGAGCATAGAAATAGAAAATACTAAATTGTAGAGGAAATAAAATAATACTGCAGTTAAATATTTTCAATCTGAATGTTTGTAAGCCTGAGAGATTCAAAATTTAGATTATGTTTGGCAAAAAACCCATAAACACCCCAAAACCCCACCATTTGCTATTTCCCAAAGCTTGGAAAATATGCAAATGCTTACCTTAGGTCAATCAAATTTATCTCCTCCTGATGTTCCTTTCCTCACAACCAGAATGTTAGTGACAACCTTTCCTGTAGGGACACTGCAGTAGTGACCCTTAATAGTAAACTCATATTTTTTAATGTTACCTTTCATTAGAGCTCTGGCAGACATTAGTGAGGACAAAATTTTAACCTTCCCAGTGAAATAATTTGGTTTCGTTTTTCTTTTTATTTGTGATTTTTCCTTCATCCTCAAATAGCTGGACTTTGAATCCTAAATAAGTACTGTGCTGTCATTCGAAGAGAGCTGGCCAGCCTTTCTGACTCCCTTTCAACTGATGGCTGAAGTTTTTGTCTAGGATCACTGTGGCAGCTCCTGTCTATTCCCAGCAGTGTGGGGAACGTACTCGGGTCCAGAGGCTGAGTTGTCCATGGATCAGGTTCAACTTGTAGTTTGTGAGGAGGGCATCGCTGCTGTGTACCTGGTGGTAGCAAAGTTACTCAATTTTATATTTCTCTGCAAAAAAAGGAGTCCATCTTGCTTCTCAAGTGATATACAACCCAACAGCATTTATGCAGAATTATTTCTATGTCTTTACTCACAAAAATATTGTACTTCTAAATAGAAAGTGATGTGATCAAATCCTTAAATTATGGAATAAATAATATGGAATGCTACATGCAGAATATAAAAAAATGTATGGAATACGCTAACAGCAATGTTTAATGATTTGGCAAACAATCTCACTCTCCATGCATGCAGCTGGGGCTGCATTTAATGTGGCGTGTCCTACATGTGGCATTCAGCTCCCTGTGACTTTTCCATTAAGTTCACTGACATGTGCGGTGTTTTTTCTTGAAGTGCTTAGGAAAAGGAAGTTTTGCAGCAAATAATCTCTTTCAGGAGAATAGTGATAATGTAGCACTTTACAAAATAAATATGAAAGGTAAATGTTTGGCAGGGTTAGTGAGAAGAGTTAAGGTTAGGTAGATAATCAGAATTGAACAATCCTGTCTTTTATTTATTTGTACACTTATAGTGCTAATTGGTGCCTCAGATTTGATTTTAAAAATTGTAACTTGATATGCTGCTTTAAAAGGCATCAACTTACTTTACCAAGCAAATGAGCAATGATACACTTTCAAGAATACTTGTTAAAGAGTCATTTCCTAGTACCCCAAACTGAGGAAGTAGTTTTAAATGAGTAACTACTCGATTTAATAAGTCAGCTAATGTACTCTTTAAAGGAATGGAAATAATTTAATATCAAACTAAAATATTTGATAAAGAACCTATTGTACCTTCATCTCTCAGGCTCAATTTAAGTATTTAAAATCTGTGGAAGTGTTTTCTGTGACTTTAGTGTGGGTTAATCAGATTTTTACAAATACATTAGACAGTTAGACTGGTTGATCCTTTACAGTGTGGTTCTTGCAGGAGATTATGCAGATAGGTGGTAATTTTGACCTTTATTAACGTTGCCTTCTGTGGTGGTCAGTGGAGATTTGTGAATAGTAATGAGGTGCTGATGTAAAATTGTCAGTTTGCTATTGCTACCAAAATAGCTCTTTAGGACTAGAATGCAGTTAGCAAAACTGAGCAATAAAAGCTGTTTGTTCAGCTAAAGTCCGAAACTTTGGTTTTAATATATTTGTCTCTTAGGTTGGGTTGCAAAATGTTTTTGCTTTAAAAGATGACAAGCTCTTTCACGTGAAAACCATTTCCCTTCCCTCAGACTTCCAAATGTTTTTCTTGTCTATTTGTAAGTGGCTTTCGTAGATCAGACAGGAGAAGTGTTGCTGAGTTCTCTTACCCTGCTGAGATTCACCTTCTTCACATAGCAGTGACTGCATTTTGAGGCCGTTAAAATTTTTCTTTTTATGTATTAAATATCAGATCATAGCAACAGTAATAGATGCTCCAGTAGCAATGAGTCACAAAATGAATGCGGGAAAGTCCCAATGGATATGTAGCTGATTTTCAGTACCTTTTTTTCAGTGATTTTTGCTACCTTTTTTCCCTATGAAGGAATTTTGCACATGTTAAATGACAAGGGCTGAAAATTCAGTTTCATAGAAAAGTTATTAATGAGTGATTATAGTAGAAATTGATGTGGCTATAGAATTTAATTTGTTTCTTTAGCTATTTTTCTAAAAGAGGTAGGAAATAATAGAAAAATCTGTTCTTTTTAAAGTATTGTGTATAATGCAGAACAAAGATACAACTAGGATTTGCCCCCCCCCCCCCCTTTTGCTGCTATTGATTTTTTTTTAGCAATAGTAAAATTCATAATTCAAAGATTTTTGTAATTAAAGTGTTTTTTCCATCAGGAGATTGTCAATATGCAGAACAGTATCTGAAATGCTTATAGCTTTATTTTATAAAAACTGTTATCAGAGGTTCAGCACTTAGGGCACATTTAATATAAAGGTGAACAAGGACCCAATAAAGACTAAAAAGTGAAGTGGATGTCATAGGAAAAACTGATCAAAGGAAAATTTAAATTTACTATATCAGGAATATTTCAAAAAACCTGAAATATATTAGGCCATAGAGCAGATTCCTCAGGGTAACAATGGAAACCCCATTGCTTTGAGACGCTTGAAGGAGAGCTACTGAACTGAAATGAAGCTGGAGTTAAGCTCAGATGTGTCTGCTGAGGCACCACTAGCTGAGCTGTAATCAGCAGAGATCACAGCAAGTTAAGCTGCTTGATTTCCTCACTGCCTTTTGCTGCTCTGGTGGAATCCAACCCACCCATCTCAGATGCTCACCTAGAAGCATGCCAGGTTGCTGTGTTGATGCTCCAGTGCAGTCACTCCCATGCCTTCTTAGACCAGGAGGGTTTCTACAGCAGTGTTTCTCAAGATCTCCCTGAGTCTCTCCCACTGCTACAGCTGTGACTTTGCAGAGATGTGAAGCCAGATGGCCTCTGCAGCCACTGATTGTCCTTACTGTTTCTCAGGTTCATACTGTCCCAGGGGGCCAACCCTGACAGCAGTACAATACTCTCATTCACTCCTAGAGGCATATGCTCTGTGAAAGAAAGGTGTCTTAAGATGTCCTGGCTTATAGATTCCTAGGCAAAATAGTGAACATCCACCCGTATTTCCCTGCCTCAGTTTATTTGTAGGTTTGCAGGGAAAGAGCAAAGTCATGTGAGAAGTCTGTGGTGTCATTTCTGATGCTTTTGCTTACTTATGATCCATGGAGTCACTTTCTTCTTGGCAGTGAATTTCCATCTGCCTCAGCTAGTTCATCATTGAGACACACTGCCCTCCTAGGAAAGCATGCTTCTCTTTCCTGATAAAGCCTCCTGTTCATGAGTACTTTTCCTGTTTGCCTTACCTTCTTATTTTTAAAAGCTTTTCCCAACACCTAGATTCATAGTTCTGCTTTTTCTTTAGACCCTGGGTTTCTTCTCAGAAGTTAGAAAAAAGTCTGGTTGAGAAAAGGTAGAGTAAGACAGAGCATCTGACTGATTGTGGACAAGTCAGAAAAGCCCAGTGGGATCGAGCATGCAAAAAAAGGGGCAAACAAGAACATGCTCTTTCTCTCTTTCAGAGCACGACAGGCTGTAAGGGCTGGTAAAGAAGGATTTGTACTCTTTAGGCAGTCAAAAACCTGAGGATAATATATAAAAGTAAAGCAATCTGTGTCACACTTGGGACCGCAGAGACACAACAACTCTTTCCCCTATGTCTTTACTTGGGAGACCTAGCCCACTCCTGTAAAGATGGGGTGATAACATAGGACTGAGTGGCAGAGATTTAGTGTGAGAAAGAGGAAAAGAGAAAATGCAGGGATAGTGTAGAAGAGGCATCACAGAAAGAAAAAGAGAAAAAAGCGAGGGTGGATGCAAAGGAAAGGAAAGAGGAAACAGACACTAAGAACAAATGGAAAGAAAGATAGGCTGTAATCTACTGTACAACATGAAAGAAGGGAAAAGTGGAGCAAAGCCAGAGAGGGTAAGAAAAAGTAAGAGATTACATTGCATTATAAAACAATATGTTAGAAAGTCAGTGGGCTTTCCTGCAATCAGTGGACTAGATGAGGTGAGTCGTCTTTCATAGCCCACACTTTTGTGGTTCTGTGACATTAAAGCAGCAGAATGAGGGAGGGGAGCTCAAAGGGACAGAAAAATAAGAATTTGAGTGCAATAAAAGAGGACAAAACTCCAGAGGAAACCTCAGAGTTTATGAGTACAATAAACTCACAGAATTCTGAGTTTATATTTGCATATTTAAATAGAGAGTCAGTGAAGCTGTCTGCTGATTAAGATGTTATTCATTTGGGAAGTGGTACTAGGCAGTCCTGCGGACAATGCTCACAGGCTGATGGGGAGCTCAATGTGGTCAGCAGAACTGTCCTGCTCTATGTTGGCTTGTTTCCAGAGCCTCCAGACCATTGAGCCCGAAAGGCAAATGCACAACTTTTGCCATTACAATTTGGCACGTGTTTCTGAAGCAGAGGAAATAGTCATGAGTGTGTTTTTGCCCACTGACCTGCCCTCTGACTAAAATGTTGGTGTAGGGGGAGAACTCTATATAAGAGCAATGAGACAGAATATTTCTGCTATTAGTGTCCCTGGTTAAGGGGAAAAGGAAATAACACAGCACTGGTTCAAGCATCGTCACCCAGCAAACTCTGCACACTTGTATTCACTCAAGGAGCATTTAGATGGCATTCCTATCTTAGGTACTCAACACCAGGAGAAAGGCAGCTACCGCTAACAGTCCAGATACTGTTTTCCAGTTTCTCTTGGTTTCCTTCCCTTTTAGTAGAGATGGGCTGGTTCTTTGTAACTTGTTTAACCCTAATGGGTACCAGATAACCAACAATTGTGAGCAAGTTTAGGTCTCTGTAACTAATCAACAGTTGCTAAAACTCTGACATTCCTTGACCATATCTGGTGTGCTGTGAGTTTCCATCTTCATTTGATCAGTTAGTTACTCTTCATAGTCTTTCTGGAAAGAGAACTGTATCTGTATTTTCATGTCCAGGCTCTCCGGCCACTTGTGCCATATGTTCAGTTTAAAGTTTCAGGACGGGAAGTGTAGTAGAGATACCTTTCACTTTTACATCTAGTGACAATTAAATGCTTTACATTGAGTCAGATTTTCAGTTTCCCAGTTCCAGCGTTCCACAGATGGGACTTTCAGTTAAAGAAGTGGGACTTAAAGGAGGCTTCACCTCTGTACTCAGGAGTGTTGATTTTGTAATTTTCCTTCATTATTATCCAAGGCAAAAGCAGGCAAAATGCTTTTTATCTGTTGTGGCTTTTTATTCCCATGGAAAGATTTTCCAGACACAGTCTTAATGTTTTTTGAGAATCTGGGGATCTGTGTTACTAAGCTAAGGGGGCAGAAGCCAGGTTGTGAGTTAGAGGAGGGTTTGCACAAGATTTCTTAGCTGCAGCAAGCTTAAATACCTCCACCAAATTATTAAATTTTATACTAATTGAGGATTACAGCATGCTGCATTCAATATTTAAAAACATTTTTTTATAAGTTGGAATAAATGATCATAAAAGTGAAGAGCAGCAACACTGAGGTCTACCAGGGTTGTAGTAGGTACTGCCAGCAGGGTCACTAGTGAGCTCCCATGTCCAAACCTCATATTTTTAAAGAGTTTTGATGTCAGTGCAAGGCATTATCCTGTGTACAGTCCAAATGTCCTGTAAACGGATGACTATATTTGGCTATATATGTCTATATATCTGACATATATGACTGTATGTCTATCTTGCGTGCTATTAGCCTTTTATCCTTTTAATCTGCAGAAGATAAACACCTGAGCCTATGATGCTATTGAAATTGTTAGAAGTTGAAAGGGAATAACTCAGAGTAGCAAACTAATTGTCTTCATCCCTTGTGTAGTTAGAAGAAGGGGAGGCTTCACTTCTATTACGCAGGTATACAGGCAAGAGACAGCGTGCAGTGAAGTACAAATAGGCAAACAGATCTTAGGTGTATTTGCTCAACTTTTTTTTAGATTTGACAATCAGTCCATAATAATTAAGAAAATGTTTGAAAAGGCAAAACATAAAGTACTACCTGTCACCATGTAACATTTACAGCTTCACTAAACATAGCCAATATCTAACAATTACAAACCTAGCCTTTGCCACTTTGGGCATGACACCTTTAGCTGTATTTTAGTGCTGCTGGGGATGCTTTTATCTACAATTAAAAACACATTTCTAATCTGTTTTTGAGAAATAGCCTTCCTTTTTTCTCCTGAAAATTTGCTTCAGGAAATAATTGTGGTTGCTATTTATGGTACTTAGAACACTAACTACCTGATCACATCTACAAATTAGGCAATTAGACATCTAAGAACTAGAAAATGAACATGTGAAATAATCCTCACAGGTATTTCTGGAAGCAAAATTCTGACCAAAGAATTAATGAGGTCAGGCCCTTTCAATAACAGCAAAAAGCCCAACGCCTCTAAATTAGTTTTCTCACAGAATGGTTATTGCCACAGATTTTGTTAGGTGAATGATGATACAAATATTTGATTAACCTGGAAAAGCAATGACCTAACGCAGTGATTAACAGTATTGACAACAGTAATACATGTGTAAAATGTGTAAAATATAAATATCTTAATGAAACTAAAGGTATTATTTAAAGGTGCTGGATAAATGGCCTCTGAAATAGTATTCTGCATGCAAATAAAAATTTGATCATCACCAAAAGAATTGCAGGTTGGCCCACGCTGCTCCACCAGTTTGCCTAAAGCTGTAGAAGGGTAGATTTAAATACAGGCTCTGAAGTCTTTTCTCTGAAGTCCTCATAAACATATAATTGAACCGAGGAATAATATTCATGAGGAGCTGAAATTGGTGCCACAGATTTATTTGATGTAAGCTGATCAACCGGTGTTTAAAGTCCAGCAATACTTATGATTTGGTCTGTACATGAATGCATGCTTCCAGAGCAGAGTGTTTTATTAGTCCTTGGGAAAAGGAACCTCAAATTATCCCGCGTAAAAATAGCATATATAAAATCCAGTTGTAGTCATACTGGGCAAGTATTTCCTACTGAATCATCCTTCCTACTGAATCTACTTCACTCTAAGTTCTCCACAGTCACAACTGATCTCATAAGGAAGAACAATTTAACACTGAGGCTAAAAGGGAATTAAAAGGAAGAATCAAAAGGGCAAAGTGACTTTCACTCGGGAGGGCTGCTTACAGACATCTTAAGTGTTCAAAGTATGTATATACCACCTATCAGAAATACTTTAGAAGGATTATGAAATGGCTGCCATTTTCAAGGAGATGAGTAGAGGACAGTTTTAAATAGTTTTAAATAGTCTTCAAGAAGTAAAAGTCATGTCCAAATGAAGGAGAAAAGAAGATATGTTTATGTTAAATGTGAAACATGTTAAACGGGAAGCATTGATGAAGCAGGCCTAAAAAGGTGCTGAGGAACAGCCAGTTAAAGGTTTGGAAGTACTAATAAAAGCACTTTCAAACATGCTGAAAACAGGAGGTCATTGAAGAGTCTGTAGAGGCAACAAATCTTGGAATAAGTAAAGGAGAGTAAGGCAAGGTCACAGGAATAGAGATACAAATTCTAGGCACCTTAGAAGAATTTAAAACGATTTCCACACCGGAACCTTTCTTTACAGGGAATGTTTTGGGGAACTATCTGATGTTAAAATGCAGGTGAAGGAGTTTTCGAGCACACCAGTAAATCAGTAGTGGCAAATAGTCAGGTCCAAATACTGTTCTCTGAAGAAGTCAGATCAAACTTGACATATGAAATTTCCAAACTTCCTACAGCGAAGCCCTAGCTGTAGGGCATAGAGTAGGTGGCTCCACACCAGAGAAGGTGGTGGCAGCCATTCTGATGCTAAGGGAGCTGGAACTACAGGCTAGTAGGTCTGATCAGCACACCAAGCAAATAGATTAAGCAATGAAAAAGAATAAAATTGTAGAGACTTGGGTAAATTACTTGGTATAATATGGATAGGAAAAATAGGTTAAAAAAAAGTAAGAAAAGCAATACATTTTTTGAGAAAGGAATTGTGTATCACAAAGCTCTTGGAATTCTCTGAAAGAAAACTGGTAAGTATGTGGCTAGGATTGGTTCAATCAATATGATGTGTCTGGTTTTCCAAAATAGATTTTTTCAATGTTATTCACTGAGTGCTTTAAAGGAATTAAGTGGTCAGGGAACGAGAGAGAAGGCCATGTTCTCGGCTGCTTTGACAATGGAGGGGAGATAACAGTATACTTCCAGCAGGAATTGTGTTGGGACCTGTGCTGCTCAAAATTCATGATTTGAAACTATAGTTGTGTGAAGTTATTATTTGGTGATGATAAAAAATTAATTGGGTAGTTAATACTGAAATGAATTGTGAGCAGTTGAAGAAGGAACTCATGGTACTGAATGGATTAGCGGTGGGAATGCAATGGCAGGCACCACTTTGTGTGGCTGTGTTCAAGGTAATGAGAAGCAGCTCTCCCTTTGCAAAGGCGAGCTCTGAGTTAGGTATTCCAAACAGGAAAGGAAGCTTGGAGCCATGATGGATATAGTTCTTGCAAAATGCAGGTTTCTGTGACAGTGGTGGTCAGAAGAAGAGAATAAAATATTAATAAAGGAATAGAGAACCATAATTCTGGCATATATAACTCAGTGGCGTGTTTGGATTTTGATTGGATTTGAACACTACAAATAATAATGGTCCTGTAGAAGCACAAATGAATATTAGATTGTTTCACTGAATTTCACTGAATTATTAAGTTGTAAGGGACCATAGAGATCATCTAGTCCACCTCCCCTGCTGAAGCAGGATTGCCTAGAGCATGTAAGAGCATTGTTCAGAGGTACAGAATTTTTTCCCCACGTGAGGAGATAAATAAACCCGGTCTTCTCAACTAAAATAAGAGAGAACTGAAGAAGAAATATGACAGACCTGTAAGTTTAATGAATTCTGCATAGGACATGAATGGAAAAGTGTTATTTATTGCTTCTCAAAATGTAATAACTGGAAGACCAGCAGAAATTATTAAGGCAAAAACAAACAAAAGGAAGTATTTTTTTCACACAACACATTTGAATTGTTGAGCTCATTAGCTTAGATGCTCTTCGTGTCAGATGGGTAAACTGGTTTACAGAACTGTTAGACAAATTCATAGGAAAAAGTGAGATACAGAAGAAGGATTTTTACAGACCTTATACAGAATGTATTTTTAAACTCGGTGGACTTAATGCCATCTCTCACTTAAAAAATGCAGGAAGTGTCATTCCATATTTGCCACGTGTATTTTTCCTCAGCATCCATTATTAGCCACTGTCTGAGCTGGCACTACTCTAGAAATAGATTTTATTCTGAATCACTGCAAGTGCTCTTACGGTCTTCAACGTCTAGTTAAGTATGCTTCTATATTACAGTTAATATTTCAATAATAAGAAAGTTCAGCTGAACTAGTAGTTCCAACATATTATACAATAAGGAATATGTTGATGGATGTAAAGTATCTGGGACCCCTGGACTGGAAATGTGACTCCAACTTTTTACATGACACAGATCAAGATTATAATTTATGAGGAGAGGCTGAGGGAACTGGGCATGTTTAATTTGGAGAAAAGGAGGCTGAGGGGAGACTTCATTGCCCTCTACAACTGCCTGAAAGGAGGGTGGGTGTTGGCCTGTTCTCCCGAGTGAAAAATGACAGGACCAGAGGAAATGGTCTGAAGTTGAGGCAGGGGAGGTTTAGATTAGATATTAGGAAGAATTACTTTACTGAAAGAGTGGTCAGGCACTGGAACAGCCTGCCCAGGGAGGTGGTGGAGTCACCATCTCTGGAGATACTTAAGAAACGCGTAGATGTGCACTTCAGGGCATGCTCTAGTGGCTGAGATTGTAGGGGCTTTTTGTATGTGTGTGGTTTGACTCAGTGCTCTCAAAGGTCTTTTCCAACCATGACAATTCTGTGATATACAGAGAAACTGCACTTGTTTCTGTGTGCTTTCTGTCAGTTCTTTACCTGCTTTTGGTATGCCAGTATATGGTAGTGTGCTGTAGGAGAACTTTTCTGAACACTGAATAGAAATACTAACATTTTTTATGAACATGAGTATAGGACAATTTGTCCCATTACAGCTCATCTTTAATTCCATAGCAACATATTTACATCTCCATTTCTGTTATCATACATATATATACAAGCATCTATATGTGTCTGTGAGATAGTAACCCTTAGCATGTTGTAAATAAGTTCTGTAGATGAGAAACTTTTCATATTACTCCCTAAATATTCCCAAATGCCCGGGGTTAGTTACACATGATGAAGTGTACTTAGTCAGATAGGAAGAACTGTGAACATGCTGAATTTCAGGTAGTATTGTGGTAGAGGTTACATTTGGATTCACTGACATTCATCCCAAAATCATGAGGTTATGAATACAGGCAGAGCAAGAAAATAATGCCCTTACCACACTGCTCTTCTGCCTCCTCAAAAAAACCCAAACCAACAAAAAAGAAACGAAGATATGAATTAAAAGCACCTTTTCAAAATGACAGGTCAGATATACTTGTGGAGGAAGGCTGATGAGTCAGTTGATTTATTCCACAGATGATTTCGCACAAATGCAATGTACAAAATTTAAATTACATGATTCAGACCTGAATTCAGACCCACCTCAGTGGGAGGTTAACTGTACCACTCTGCTGGGCTGCCAGGCCAGGAGGCAGGTCCCCAAGCACATAGGGTTGCAGAGGTCCCTTCATCTCAGCTCTCCTCCAGGGCTTGCAGGAAGGGCAGCAGCAGCTTTCCCTTGCACAAGGGAAGTCCTTCTGGCAGCAGGGACAGTAGCAAAGTGTTGGGTTTGAGGATATTCTGCAGTACTGCACAGTTACTGCCTGCACCTTATTAGAAGGGGTTTTTTCCTTTTTCTCTGGTTTATGTCAGTAAATGATTGCATGAATCAGAGATTTCTTTCTAATATTTTGAACCACTAGAGACTGTTTTGCCCCTATAACATTTGAAAACATAGTCTTTACTTATTGCAGCAACATTTGAGCACTTCCATACATATTTGTGACCAAAGCTGGAATAGATACAAGGCAATAACATCCCATTTTATAGTCAGCAAAAATTAGGATTATTGTCATGCTCAGAGAAGTATAGAAAGTCTTTATCACAACCAGGAACAGCATTGAGATCCTGTTCCCTACAGGATTGTTCCTCCATCAACTACTGCAGCATGGACACAAAGCCTGCAAACAGTGATGTGTGAAATTATGCATGTTAAAGTAAATCTATGTAATATTTTACAGAGATTCCAGCCAAAGTTGGAGGCCCAATTACACATTTTTAAAGCTATGCTTATGGTCAGGTTAATTCGAATCATGAGAGCGTTGCCAAATTATTGAGTGCCTGCCTCTATCATGTTAATGTAGCTTAATGGTGGTTTAATTTTCCCATTTTTTTAACTATTTGGAGAAAGGTGTTAAAGTGGACATAAATATCTATACTGAGTGTATAAATCTGTCCAGGGCTCTATGCAGAAACTCTGTGATGATCAGTCTTCTGTTTTCACCAAGAAATTCCACTCTTACTTTGGGTACAGTTACTGAAGCCGTCAGAAGAGAAACCAGATCCTTTGAGCTTCTCTCTTCTTGGCTGAAGGGGACAGTTTAACAGCAGGAAGACCATGTTACCATTTGACAAATCCTGGGTTTCCCAAAACAACTGGAATGTCATCAGGAGCAATTTAGAGCAGCTCAGGTCAAGAGCAGGTTGCTGCAAAACTAATTTAGCTGGGCCTGCATATGCAGTTCCTTAATGGGAATTTAAGAAGCTTAGTTTGAAAAGTAAACAAACCGTAAACAAAAATAAGTCCTGGAGAACACGTACTTTGCATGCTTCACACAAGTCTTGGAAACACTGGTAACTCGGTGAAACAGCCACAGGCTGTATTTTTGTTTCTGGTTAATCTCTGTAGATCTATAAAGAGAACAAGGTAAAACCTGCACGACTGTCCCTGCTTTTACCTTATCTCATCTGCCTTCTGCAGCATGAACCTTTGGGGAAGCCAGAGGTCCTGAGGAATAATTGCAGCTGAGCCAATATATTGCAGGGGAGGACAGAGACCTGGTTGGCAGCGATGTCAGTGCAGGTGTTTCCAAAATGTGCTCTGTTCTCTGGAGTCACAGGCAAGGCTTGCAGTCAACAAGCCAGAAGAAGAAAGGGACAAAAGGGATGAGCTGACACTGGATTTCAAGCCACTGCCCTACACGTTATGCCCTATCTTTGGGGCAAAGCTATGTGACTGACACTGGGAAGCTGAGATAGCAACTGGCTTCTTCCTAGAGCTGTGTGCTGAAAGGGCATGCAGAATTTTTAGGATGCTTGAGTTTATGCTGTCATCAGAAAAGCATCACCACTCTACATTGAGTTGTAAAGGACAAAGTTGGGGTAACTTTGCATGTGGCTGACAAATCAAAGAGATTTGGCCAGGAGGGAAGATGACTGTAGGTAGGATGTGTTTTGGGAATCTCAAAAATCAGTCATGGCACACAGAAGAGGAAATTTTCACTGTGATTCTGATAACAGAACTGGGAGTCATTTAATGAAAGTAGTAGCTGGTAGGTCTGAAAGAAAGAAGATGCTTTCTCCCACAGGGCATATTGGAACCTATTACTACAGGATGTTGCAGAAACTGAAAGTTTCTATGTGAATTCAAAGATTAATTGTACAGTTTCAAAGAATATGATTTTTATCTTGGGCTATTCAATACCAGAGCTGAGGTTCAGGAAGTCCCAGAGCCATAAATCATTGAAACTGAGGCAGCATTATGGGAAGTATCACTATGTGCTTGTCTTACACATACTCAGTTCCTGAAGTGTTCCTCACTGCCAACCATTTCAGAAAAGATAGGCCTCAATAGTCTGACTGGAATGTCTGTTCTCATGTTTTTAGGAAAGAGGTAATGGAGAAACGACAGTGTTTGAGATCTCAATAGTGACACAGAGATTTTACTAAAAATGTGATACTAGTAACCAACTAAGTAAGGCATTACTGTAATTAACAGCAAAGGATCAAGCATACCATATTGCCAGTCACTTGTTTTCATTATGAAGACCTTTGCAGCTCTGCTTCAGCTGTTTGGAAACTCTGTGAGGTCTCCGAGCTCCAGGTGGCAAGTCCTGTCGGTTGCCAGTGAGGTCCTTCTGCGAGCACGGTGAATTCAAATTGGCAACAAGCAGGATTAGGTCATTTATCCCTCTTTCCCCCCAGATGAAAGTGCCTATTTAGGTCACATGGAAAATGAGTTTCTCCTTTAACAGCCATCACAAAATTAGTACATGATAAACTGCATACAGGATTTTGTTAAATATTGCTTTTGAGCTGTAATTTTGCTAGGCAGTCAGTTGACTCTTTTTTGACACAGTTTCAGAGGTGGACATTGGTAATTAACCATACTGCATCATTTGTTTATATTAAAAGTGTCTATTCATTTGCTATGCAAATATGTATTTATTTGAGTAAGATGCTGCAGCAGAATATACCTGTGTTAGGCACAGGACATAGCTTCACATCTGAGCACTATTTACTACAATTCAGCCCCAGCCTGTGCCATCTGCTCTCATGTCATTTGTGGCCTTTCTTGAGTTGGGAAAACTGTGCCAAACTGAGTGTTCACCTGTTTGTTTTATGAGATGAGAATAAGAAGATGCTAAAGAGCATTTCTGCTTGTAATATGTACTAAGACCTTGTGCTGTTGAGGTGAAATGGATTAACATAGTGTCTCTGTTAGCTAAAAATTCCCTTGGTGTTCTTCAAGCTTGATATAAAAAATGGTTTAATAGAAGACTGGAGCTGACGGTGGGGGGTTTAGGCTTTTTTATCTTTATGTGGTGTAGATGAATAATTCAGTGAGGTCTGCGTTGCAATTAAAAGGCAAAAGTGAATTAAGAGTACAATAAGAATGTATATTTTATTTGAAAGTGCTTTATATTCTTTAATTTATATTTAGCTGAGACAGTAGACTGTAGAGCAGATAGAGACAGTCAACACTTTATAAATAATGTAAAACAGAAATGTATAGTGATAATGTTGTCATTTCTCTTAAAACATCAAGAGCTCTCTTTTATAAAAACTATATATGTGATTTCAAAAAGTGCCTTGGTGCCTTCTGTGTGTAATTTCTGTAGCTGTACAAGTTTTTCTAACAGAGAACATATACACCAGGCTTCATGAGATTAGCTGAGATTCATAAGAAAAAAGAAGCTGCTTTTATATTTGCCTTGAGGATTTTGAGCTTTTCCTTTAAAAATAGTTTAACGGTGACGTTTTTTAATATTTTTATATGTGCGTTTGGCTAGGACTTTAAGAAACTCACCAAGTATCACATCATGGAACTTAGTGCACCAGTCTTTCAAGGTAGTAGCTCCCAACTGTTCTTCTACCAGCCTTCATTGCCATCCTTTCTCCTTTTCAGCATCGCATCCATTTCCACTCTAGACTGTTGCTTCCATAGCCCACCTTGCTGGCCCCATAGCCCAGCTGTCCTCTCTTTCTCCCTTTCCCTGCCTTTCCCCCAGTCCCACCAAAGTAGCACGGAGCTCAGCCTGATCATGATGTCTCAGGGAATGAACTTGGGCTCCGTGCCACATCTCACCTCTGTTGTTGCCACACCTCACCCATCAGGAATGCTGCACGTCTGGAATGATGATTTTAATTGGTATAAACCGGGGGTACCCGTATCCGTGAGTATTTCCAGGCCTAGATCCATGTCCACAAGTACTCCTCTGGTGACCACAAGTGGCGAGGTGAATATCAGAAGGGAACCTTTCCCATTCTTCTGGAATAACTTATGTAGGAGTCCCCTCAGGAGGACTTTTTCCTGACATGCTCAGCAGGCTGTACTGCAGACTGCAGCAGGTCCAAATAAGCCTTTTCAACCCTGCATATGAGCTACTTACTTGAGTGCTTTAGTATGTTGTATAAAATATGTATTTAGGGCAGGGATTTTTTATTAAACACTTTTGTGCATAGTTAAAAAACGCTGCTTCTTCAAAGATGTGCAAATATGTCCATTAAGGACCAAGCCCTGCTGCAACTGAAGTCATTTTAAGAGGTGATCAGTTGGCTGGAGCCTCATGCAATGCCAGCTCTGTCTCTCCGCATCCATTAGGAAAAATGTAGTAATCCACAGCCATTGTAAGATTTCTCATTATGGAGATGTCATAGCTTTTTTCAGTACTCTGCAGCACATTTGCTGGTGTGTCATCAGTTATTAATACAAGCAGTAAAAGTTGATCTGAAAAGCACCAAGCTCCAATCAGTCAGGTGTGTTATTTCTTCCTCTTTACTCCGTTTCTTATCCACTTAGATGGCAAACATGGCCAACTTAGACCCAGTAAATCCTGCAAAGCTTAGTTGCCAGAGGCAGGAGATACAGCAGTGCTTTCCTTTCTGAGGATACATAGGCAAGACAGGGATGCACAGATTCAGTGTACCTGTTTGCAGTTGTTGTCCCAGTGGTATATATGCTGGTGTGGCTGGATGTAGATGAGGTAGATGATGGAGCAGGAGCAATGCTGGAGTGTCTGCTGAGTAGTGCATCTCCTGAGCTGAACTAAGGTGATGTAAAGTAGGAAAAACCCATCTGTGGTGAAGAAGTTCTCTGTGCTAGTGAAACACTATGTCAAGGTTATGTGGAGGAGCTGCAGGTGGAGCACTGGACACCCCAGCTGTAGCGTCAACAAAGTTTTTCATACTAATACAGGTTAGTGCTAAGGGACAGGGGTTGGGGAAGTGTGACAAATCCACACTGGCAAGCTGTAAGCTTGTATTTCCTACAGACCCCTGCCTTGGGTGAGAACAGCAGTATGGGATTGTGGCCCTTGGGGGCTTTGGTTCTAGTTGGAGAATTCCCCCTCTGCAGCCTTTCGGTGCTCACTCCACACAGAGCTGGCCCAGTGAAGTTCACGCAGGTCTCTGACCAATAAAAGGACTCCACAGTGTGGACCATTTTAAACAGGTTGGAACGGGTCTAGAGGAGGGCCATGAAGGTGATCAGAGGGCTAAAGCACCTCTCCTATGAAGACAGGTTGAGAGAGATGGGGTTGTTCAGCCTGGAGAAGGGAAGGCTCCAGGGAGACCTTTATAGCGGCCTTCCAGTACCTAAAGGAGGCCTATAGGAGAGATGGGGGGGGACTCTTTATCGGGGAGTGGAGCGATAGGACAAGGGGTAATGGTTTTAAACTGGAAGATGGTAAATTTAGATTAGATCTTAGGAAGAAATTCTTAACTGTGAGGGTGGTGGGGCACTGGAACAGGTTGCCCAGGGAAGCTGTGGATGCCCCATCCCTGAAAGTGTTCAAGGCCAGGCCGGATGGGGCTTTGAGCAACTTGGTCTAATGGGAGCAACCCCCCCATGGCAGGGGGGTTGGAGCTCAATGATCTTTAAGGTCCCTTCCAACCTGAGCCATTCTATGAAACACCAGTATTTTTCAAATGGCTGGGTCGGTGTGGCAATGTTGGTAATACATGAGAAAGTTTGGTGGTAAGTCACAGGGTTGTTGTTCCAGAAAGTTTGCTCCCTAAGGCTGGATCTGTGCTATTCATACCAGTAAGACCGTACAGGCTCTTCCAGAGGGCTACCCAGTTGCTGCCTGCACAGCCCAGCCCCTCCTGCGTGTGCAGGGTGCCTGCAAAGGGCTGGGCGCTGCTGCTGCATTGGTGGGGATGCAGGGGCAAAACCACATTGAGGAGCCCCTCACTTAGGGCAAGGCGAGATCTGCTTCATTTCAGTCGCTGCCTGGTACAGAGCCCACGCGTGGGCTGAGCATCTTAGACACCCGCTTGCCATTCTGTCTGGACTGGACTGTGAATTTTCACTACCGTGAGTGTAATTTAGCATGAAACAATTCTTCTTCTGATCTCTTCAGTGTCGAGCATTGTGTGAATTCTGTCTAGAAGGCGTATTGTCCAAGCAAAGAGTGAGACATCTGTATCCTTGCACACGCAGAATATTATGTACCTGCTAAGCTGCCTTTTTATGACTGAATACGTTGGTCATTATTCCTTTTATTTTCCCATTCTGACTAGGAGATGGTGTTTCTTTGTAGAAATGGAAGACACACACTGAAAATCACCCAGACGTGGTAACCTCATTTTTTTAAAAAAAAACACATTAGCATCATTTTAAAAGAGCCAAACCAATTATTTTTGAAATATGGTAAAAATCATTTACTCCCTGGCTGACAGCTGTGTGTGCCAAGTTCTGCTCAGTGAGCCAGTTTTACAGCCAGTTGTAAACTCTCAAATATACGCGTTTATAATGGAAACTGCAAACTCTGCCTTCACCAAGGCTGTGCAGACACACCACTGTAATATCAATTTAATTAGACACTGCATGGTTATTCCTGGTAACAAAAGCAAAGGACATGCAGCATTTTAGCATCACACATACTGCTTTTATTTGGGATACTTGGCAGGTGAAAATCTGAAGGGGAGAATTAGAAATAGAGGTTCTAAGCTATTTGAATTCCCTTCTTGCAGCACTGGTTTGTGAAGTGATTTATTTGAGCTGCCTATAGACCATACATCACCTTCCTGGTTGGCTTTGTTGGCACCTTGTCACATTCTTGCGGGTTTGAGGAATTCATTGTTCTTGTTTGAACTGATAAGAACAAAAAAGGATTTTCTGCCGGAGACCTTGGGAAAGGCAGAGGGGGAGGAATGTTGACATGAAACAGCAGGGCTGCACTTTCCCAAGCCTTTCAGCCGGCGCAGCAGCCTGCATTCTTCCCTAACTGGGGAGCCCGGGCTTGAGGTGTGCCGAGCACCACTTTACTTGCTGCTGCCCACAAGTATGACCCAGGGTGATGGCAGTGAGGAGGTAACAGGGAGGTAGATGCTTTGGGTAGGATAGCTTCGAAGGGAATCATAGAGTCTCTCATGTAGCAGCAGGAGATCATGATTGCTGAGAGGAATCCAAAATGCAGAGTGCCATTTGATTTAAGCTAGCCCTCCAAAATTCACCTTGCTGTGTGTGTGCCTTTTGGGAAAGGTGCCACACTGATCCTTCTTTCTCCACTGTGCCCTTGAATGCTCAACTCAGGAAGGTGGCCTAAAGCTCTTGGTTCCAGCTGCGACATGAACCTGTCTTCAAAAGTGGAACACGTCATGGATGTTGGGAGCACCACTTTGCCTGTTACAGGCTTGGTAGCAAGCTGTGTTACAGATGTAGTACCTCATCAGTATCCTAGTGGTCACTATCCTGGATGAAAATTCTAGCTGGTGTTTTTTTTCCACATTTCCTCAGCATTACAAAGAAGATGCATTTTCTTGTTCCTGCTGAAAATGAAAAAGGTCACCACAAGGGCTTGAGGCTTACAAAGGTGTGCCGGTATGAACCATATTGGTACTGATGAGCAGTGAGCCGCGAAAAAAAACAATTAAAACAAGAATTTTTGCCCTGAGAATATGAAAGACAACCATCTACTCCAAAGTTTTGCACCCGCTGTGTTCACAGAGGAGTGCTTTGCTCTTTTTATACCTTCCAGGTATCCAGGGAAAGGAGGTCACTGTGTCCTCAACCTCTTTTATTGAGAGGATATGAGAAAGCTCTATTAGAGGCTGTCCTTAATATCAGCTCTCTTTATAATAACAATAATTTTTAAAAAGGCAGCTTGTTACCTTTCCACGTGGTGCCAGACTTACATTTCAAAATGCTGATGACAAATAGATAGCCTTATATAATTTTTAACTTCAAACAGAAACAGGGATGATGGTAGCAAGGGAAGAGTGTAAGGTTGGGTATGGCAAAGGATCTGATCGAAAAAGCTCTTCATTTCTGTTTTCATTATTGTTTTTCTTATCATTTAGCTAGTGATCTGCTGATTACAGGCTACATAGTATCTACAGGACCATCTAACATAACCCATAGATACAACATGCCACTGGCAGTACAGCCCAGGCTGACAGGGAAGGCAAGGGTTCCTCTCTCCTTACTGCTATTGCCCAGTCATGGAGAAGGCTGGGGACCGTTACAGAAGACAAAGCTCTCTCTCAGACCCTTTTTCATTCATACTGTATCCTGCAGAGTCATGTGTCCACAAGATGCAGAAAGAGTATGTGGTTATTTGAGTAAAAAAGGAATTGTGGCCACATGCATAGTTGAGACCAAAAAGCATAGGATTACTTCAGGCAGGATATGGTGAAATGAGAGAAGAAAACAGTAGAATCCTGTATTTACCACTGTGAAATTCTGTCCGCATGTAATTTTTACATGTTTCTATTGCCTCAACAGTTTTACACATAAGTTTTATAGTAGATGTTGACCTGAGAATATCTTGTGGCTACCAAGGTAGGAACCAGGAGGAGGAAAGTAGGAAGAGTCAAGACAAGGTCCTTGTTTGGAGCCAGTGCTCAGAATCTCACTGGGTTGCTGCAGTGGAGAAAACAAGCTTGTCTGAACTCCCCAACCCTGCCAGCACCAAGATAGGCTCCAGCTAAAGGGGAGCCAGTCTGGTTCTCACCACCACCTTTTTTCCTACACCCCACAACCTTTTTTCCTACACCCCACCCATCCCTTGCAATAGCAGGTATAGCAGGATTCACAAGCTTTCCTTATCTTGCACATAGGTGGAAAGAGAGACTGGCTAGCCAGGTTACACAGCTATATATAACCCAGAGCCAGCTCTGACTGAACTGTCATTGCCTAAAGAGCAGTTCCTGCCTGGCTTTCATTAAGACAAGAAAGACTTCTTTGCTGCTCTACACAAGGTGAAGTGGCCATGGTGAGGGATGGAGGGTGTGTGTATGTGTGCATACTCTTTGATTCACAGAGCTGCCCCCTGACATAATAGCCTTCTTTTGGTGGTAGCCAGTGTGAAATAGCCTTACAGCTCAAATATTAAGGCTGGCCTGACAGTGCTTTTCAGAAAATATAATTTGTGTGGTATAATGGATGGCTCTGTGGTTTTTTTCACTGTAAGAGCAGACTTGTGTCTACATGTGTTGGACTTGATGATCTTAAAGGTCCCTTCCAACATAGACAATTCTATGATTCTATGTGGAACACATCGCCAGAAGAGACAAGTGATGATTTAAATCAGCTGCTGTCACCCAAGGAGGTAACTCTCACTAGACCAGGTCACCTGCCGAGCCAGGGTGCTGTGGGGAGCACTGGCTTGAAAGCTCTGCATGGAATATGAGCATCCCCACCAATGCTGCTGTCACGGGAGGGTGAGGGACAGATGAGGCAGCAGCCAGGAAGGGAAGAGCAGGCTGATGCCAACAGGACAGAGGGGAAAGCGTGTAGTTGTGAAGGATGTTGAGGTGCCAGTGGCAGAGAGGCAATGTGGCAAGCAAAAAAACAGTGGCAAGGTGTACTGGCTACAAGCAGTTTGGGAAGCATCAGTGTATGATGCAGAACTTGCCTGCCTAGCTTCGTGTCCTCAGTCCAGACAGTGTAATTCATGTGCTTCAGTTTTCATCAGGTGTAAAACAGGAATGGTAATCCTGGTCTTTCACTTTATGAAATATTTTGAGATCTGTAGATGAAAACCAAACATTGTACTTGCACATGGGAAGGCTTGCTGCTAGGGGTTCTAGGTCAGTTGCTTTGGAGTTGGAACAGCTGAGGCCATCATCTGCCTGCTGCTTAGACCATGACAATAAAATCTGTAACTTAACATTTGGTACCTTTTATTGTCTAAGAGGGGCTCAGATTTTGACTTTGTTACTACTAGTAGTGGCTATTGAGAATATATACAAGGATAAAATGCATACAAGATGTAAAGGGTGAAGTGGCCATGTGTGTGCATGTGTAAGCCTACCTTTGTAATAAGTGAAGCAGCTTATATTTACATGGCAAAGCTTGAGACAGGTTTGTCATATTTTTAAAATGAGTGTTGGCTGGTCTAATAAAAGACTCTCTGCTTGCCTGCAGATCTTGCCTTGCTCGCAACCTGAGCTGGTCAAATTTTCGGTGACTATGCAATTTCAAACAGTTTATGAGTTAAATGCTATTCTCTTGGCAGCATGGTGTCTTCTCCTTCATATCACTTGAACAGGTATAAGCACCTTTAGCAACGGCTGCCAGAGAGTATTATATCTTGAGTTGGAGGCAGGTGGATTTATGGTACAAATGCCCCCTGCGCTTCTTGGCTTATAGTGCAAAGTGCTGCAAGGATCGCATGTCTCATCTGAGAGCTCTTGCTCTCAGGAGTATTCCTCCTGAAGTGAGGGCTGCTGGCTCAGGCACTGCCTTTGCAGGTATTTTTAATGGCTTTCTTTTCAGCTGATCCCCATGTTGTCATCTGTTTCTCCAAGTCCAGCTCCTCTGACATTCACACTGGTGAGCTTGCCAGCTTTGAGCGTTGCCTTTTCTCAAGCTTGGAAGCTGCCCTGCTTTCCAGGGCTGAGCTCACTGACAGTGTATCACTGCTCTCTGCTGGAGAAGCACTGAGCTGGGCCAGGCCTCTCTGGGTCTCCAGCTGTTTGTCAGGAATGCAGGTGTGATGGCCAAACCGATAACCTCTGAGCCTTCAAGAGCGAACTTAATGTACAGCTTATTGCTGGTCGCCATACAGCACAATTTGGGGTCTTTGTTGTGCAGGCTGGAGACAAGAGTTTTCAGAAAGAAGATGAGAGAGATAAATACAGTGAAGCTGGCTGAACATAAACCATGTGGTCACATGGACTCGCTCTCTGGTAGTGCAGAATAACAGACACTGGAGTAATTTTCACAGGTTTATGGTCTAGCCTGGAGTATGATTTCCCGATGGCATTTGCAGTCGTATCATGTTCCATCTGTAAAAAGTTTCTCCTGGTCAGATGCAATGTCCAGTTATGAGTGTATTGTTTTTCTACTCAAGGGCTGTAGCAAGCATGAGGTCTTAAGAGTTCATGTTGAAACAGACTCGTACTGGTCATCTTTATTAGATTTTGGTAGTTGCAGAAGTTAATCTGCCTGTTGCATTGAGTCATTTTTCAAAGACACAGGCGAATGATCAGATCCTCACCACAAAATGAAAATTATTTAAAATAGTCCCTTCCACTTGAGCCCCCCCCATACATATCGTGTACATGCACATATGATATATCTTCTGATTTCATATATTTTTGTAGCACTGGCATCTTTTTTGCTTGAAAACAACTCAAATCATAAAAAGGCAGCTTTACAACAGCTTTAAAGTGCTATTATATTCTGTAGCATTCCAAGTGAATTATTGCTGTGCTGTCAAAGAAAACAAAAACATTTGGGAAGGACTGTTTGTTTTACAGTGGTTGACCAAAAGTATGCAAGTGGTTATAAAAAATGTAGACAGCTAACGATGGGAGGTGCCATTGCTCATTCTGTAACCCATTTACAAACCTTTGACACTGATTTTAGATCACCAGAGATAGAGCTAGGCACTTCCCACAGGAAAACACACGCGCTTCCAAATCACTCAAGTTATAAACAAAACACACCATTCTCCACACCCTCACTCCACCTTGATCGTTCTTACCCACCCACCCAACCAGGCAAAAAGCATGGGATTTCTCTATGTGTAGTGAGGCCTGTTCAACCAACTGTTTCTTTGAACTGTGTTCCACTATGACAAGATGTAACTTGTAGAGCTGTGTGTTTAAATGTGACTTGTCTTTCAGAGAAACTTACCTATTAAAATGGTACCATTTGTGGTGCTATAGGGTACCATTTCCTATAATTAGAGTCCCTTTGTATTGAGCTCCCCACCAAAATTGTTGCATGCAACTTGAAGGAAAGTTGGAGTCTGTATGCTAACGTGTTTGTCAATGTCTTGGAAATAAGGCATGAGGCTGTGGTCTGCTCACCCTAGAAACAGGTGAAGGTGTTCACAACAGAAGGTGGCTCAAAAGGTAATCAAGGAGGCTGCCGTATGAGTGGCTACCCTGTGATGAATGACTGAGTAAGCTGGGTCTCTTCAGCCTGCAAGAGAGATGATTTGGAAGAGTCTACAAGGCCATGATAGGCATGGAGAGAGTTGCTTGGGACTGGCTGTTGACTAGCATTTCTAAGACAGAAGTGAGTGGAATCAACTAAAATCAGTAGTAGCCTACTTCAGAACAAGCAGAGATGGTTCCTCGCGCTGCAGATTGTAGATCAGTGGAACTCCTTGCCACTCCTTGCCACTCCACCCCACATTTATAAGGGTTCAAGGGAAGACTGGAGAAACTAGTGGAAAGGAGATCCCTTGAGGATTACTAAACACACACAGACCACATCTGGAGCCCCCACAACTTAAACCAGCTAAAGGTTTGGAGAGTATCAGGGCATTACACATCATTGTATCCTTTCCCTGTGTGTCCTTTTTCTAGGCATCTGCTTACAGAAAAAGAATACAGGGATAGTTCAACATCTGTTCTAGTAGGACCATTCCTGTATACATAGTGTTAATTCTAATAGTAGAGATACCTTATAAATGCACTCAGCTTCTCTTGCCTTCCTTCTTCACATTAGTAATGCAGGAAGGAATGAATTCTTGAAGATGCTGGACACCTTATGGTGAGCATTCTTATTTTGCTGTACGTTCTTCTTACATGAGCACTATACAGGATCAGCCTGCAACAACAGGACACTAAAGGCTCAATCTTCAGTGCCACATTGGCATCACTGGAAATCTTCCTGGATAGGGGACCAGTCCTATGACAGTCTAAAATCCTTTGGTCAGGATCCTCATGAGCTCAGTGCTCACCTTGGCATCCTCACGCACACCTCACAGTTGCTGTCTTTTAATAACATCAAAAGCTATGTACATGTCTTCGGTGAATCTAAACATCAAGCTGCCTGTGTTTGTCTTATCAAAATAGATGTCGCAGAAGCTTGTACCATACTTGAGCACATTTATTCTGGTTTGAGTGTAAATAAGTGCATTTATCAGGCTGATGCAGAGCCCACCAAAGTCAGTGGAAAGTTTGCTTGACTGAGGATTAGATCAAGCCTTTGGTGCTGCCCTCAGGTGCTTAGTGGTCTCCCAACATGCAGACACCAAATTTAGTACTTCAGGAGAGTACATGTCTTCCTAGAAGACCTGTATCAATTGTCACTGCCCAGCGTGAAACACTTCATTGTTCACCATCCCTTTCTGATGTATGCCTTCTGCAACAAAACATCTGCCAGCAGCTTTTACAAAGAAATAGCAATTGTGATTTTTATCAAATGAGCCTGTGAAGAAATGGGAAATGGCAGAAAAAGAAAGAAATGGTAGAAAAGTCACCTCTGATTTGGGAATTATCTTAGATTATATTGTCTTGCTCTGTGGAGTTGCTGAATTAGCCATCTTGCTTTGGCTGGCCACAGTGTAAATGTTGGGTGGGTGGGGGAGGAATCCTTAAAAGCAAAACAATAATAGTTATAGTAATAGTCATGGTCATAGTCATCATAACAATCATAATAATAATAATAACAACAATTTATGAAAAAATCCCCCTGCAAGTCCTCATACTCATTGCAAAGTGGTAGAAAGATCAGCCTTGGCCTGCATCATTTTTTAGCTGCCAACATTCTGCAGGAAACTAAAAAAGAGAAAGTAAGAAAGAAGACTGTTAAAAGGCTATCGTCCACCCACTGCCATACTCTGTACATGCTGAAACGTGTGCAGGCTCCAAGCAGTTGTTAATGAAGATCTGTTGATGAAGGCAGCATGTGAATCCCAGTGACCCTGCCTTCCATAAATGCACCGGGATTACTGCGTCAGGGCTGTTGACACATTTCCCTTCCCTGTAGGCGCACACCCTTTCCCATGCGTTCCTGCAGCGCGTGCGAATTGGTCTGAGTCCTCCAGTTACACCCCTCCTGGAATTCCATTAGAAAGCCAAGGTGGGGAGTATCCACGAGCTGCTGTTAACAGCTGATCAGTCCTTTTGCCCTCTGTTTACTACCCTAGTACATCAACAATGCCAGAGAACGTACACAGTATTACCTTGCATGGCTACATAATTAAAGCTGTCTTCTCTGAGGAGAGGGAAATAAGCCTGCAAAAGCCTGCTGCTGTTTGCCAAAAGCAACCTTAGTCAATGGGAGAGAGAGGGATGTTTTGTGCTTGGTTTTTTTGCTGCTTGTATTAGACTCATGTGCTGCTATTTCTATCTGTTTTGCCAGTTGGCACCCATCCACCTTTTCTGTTCATGCTCAAGCAGCCAGGAACACTACGGCGGGAGAGGAAGCCCCTTCTCAGATGTTGCTGGCTGAGCTGCCAGTGGCTTGTGTTTGTAGTGGATCCAGCAACAAAACAAAACAACCCCATCAAGTCAGCTGTGTTCGCTAATGAATACGTCTGCTGAATAGTATTGGAGCAGTGTCCCCGAGCTTCTCTTATTCTTCAGATGCAATAACGGCATTAGATTATTTAATGTCCAAAGGAAAAATGGGCATATGTTTTTCCAAACTTGAATCGCTATTCTGTCAGACAGAAAAAAAAAAAAGAAAAGAAAAAGAAAAAGAAACCTACCAGAAGGAAAACCTGGAGTCACTTACTACTCAAATGTAGGTGGAAATGAACGAACTTGGCCTGAACTGATCAGGTTGATTAGATGGCTTAATTGAGTTCTGGTATAGCAGAAAAGTAGAAATCTCTTCTGACCAGGAAATGGTAAAAGCTGCTTATAAACAGCCTGTAATGAGAGAATCTGAGTCATTAACTTGTATGTGCAGACGGGGTATACACTTACATGTCTCATGCCCAATTTACAGCCACAACAGAAATACTTTTATAGGGAGGGACTGAATAATATTTGGGAGAAACCGAGGGGGTAAGGAAGCAAGAAGAACAGCCAAGTAATTGAAAACATCCTTCAGAGAAGTAGCCTACAAATGGCATTTGGGATGCTGAATGTGAACTGGCAATATGAATAAAATTCCTACTGAAAAGCTGTTTGTCGAGGTAGTCCGCATTTTGGAACTGCTTCATTTGAAAGGATGTACTTGCTGATAGAAACATGTTTATCCCAGCCTTCTGTGGCAGGAACAGTAACTACTGATGCTGGGGCTGAATTCTGCTCTTGGTGTCTTGCTGAAAAATGATCTTTCAGTTTTCCTTCCACCCACTCGTTCTGAATGACCTATTTAAGCAATCACCATGGGAGTCAGGGTATACCCAAGGTGCTGGATACTACACTAACCTTAGTGGAACTACTTAGTAGTTTAGTTCAAAGACTCAGATCAGTCTGTTATGTTTTCTAAAGCAACTTGCTATCAAGAACAATAGAACGGAATATTTCTAACATGAATAGTACAGCCTTGTTGTACTCAGACACTTTTATTTCCAGAATTTATTGGGGCCTACAAATAGTGCTTTCTGCCATTAAGTCAGCAGTAAGAATGATTTATTCAGCTTTCTGAAAATTCTAGGCTTGGAGAATGTAATGTAGTTCGGGAAAGCTAATAATCATTTATTTAAAATGGAATGACCCCTTTTAAATAGTCTCTTTTTCTTCTAATTAACCGGTATTTTTGTTCTCAGTGCTTGGAGAATACTCCGTCTGATTGGGGAAATATTTTTTACAAGAGTGAAACACTGCAAATTGAGTATCTTCTATGTATAACACATTTATGTTATGAGGATCTCTTGGGCATTGTATAAAGGAGAATGCCATTGCCCCATGTAGAAAATTAGACAGCAGAAAGTTAATTGGTTGTATATGCCAACTCTTAATTCCCTGCCTGATAGACTCTGCTGCATCTATTGCCTATAAGTGTGTTTCAGGAGGTTAAATTATGTTACAAATTACATAATATATTTTCCTATTGGTTGCAAGAAAAATAATGTATTTTGAAAAGTTTTATCCCTCATCTGGGAGTAAAGGGTATTGTGAAAATGTGTCAGAAACCGACAGTACATTTGCTCAAGGACTGTCCTTTCTCTGTGTGGAAACTTGCCAGCAGTTTCTGCCTTGGCTCCATAGTAAGGAATACTTTAAAAATGGAAAATCTCGTCAATGAGCTGCTCACGTTACAGAAAAGGAGCAAGGGTTGACCCCAGGTGTTTCATGTGTTCTTACTCAGTGCTTCTTAACTGCAAAGCTCAGCAGAGCTGCAATAGCCACGGTGTGTTATTTCATAGAGAAACTCACTGAAGGAGTGGGACCTCGTCTCCATTTTGCCTGTTGGCTGCCCTGCAGTAGCCAGCTGTGTGTGTGTCCTTAGCCCACTGCCAGTGGAAGGTAAAAGGCATCACTTGAAGCGTTCTCACTGAGCGAGCATGTGGTCAGTAACTTGACTGTGTGCCTGTGAATCTTATTTTGAACTGACCCACAGGCCATAAGTTGGTAGTAAAAATCTACCTAGGAGACATTTGGCAGATCAACTTTAAGAGGTAACTGGTATGGGAACAGGCTTAGTAAAAAGGGGATTAATTCAATGTAAACGGGGAGAAGTCAGTCCAAGCTTTTCATCCTAGCATTAGCAAGGTTCTCAGCATAGCTGCAATGTCTCAGGAAGGTGGGCATTCACTTCTAGCCCAGGGTCTCTGGGCATGGGAACACTGCTTACACAGAACAAAGCGCCGGAGCTCAGAGATTCCAGAGTTTAATATCCTTTGGGGTGCTTTTCCTTCCTTGCTTTATGGACAATGAATAAACCTGGGAGAATAATATAAGTCTAGATTTACTGTATACATGTTAAGTCTCATATTCTTTATGGCACAAGGTAAGCTGTAAAAGTTCAAGGTTTCGGCTCTGTGTAAATCAGCATAGAGCCATCAAAGAGACTGGGACAATGTTTGTGTGTAAGAATCAGGGCATAACTTGAAAAAAAAATAAAGCTAAATAAATAAAGAACTAAAAGTTCAGTGTTATTCAGCTAGAATCTCGTCACTGCCTTAAAGCAAGTAAAAACATCCAAGTTCAGTGAATCTTTTCCAATGGCCAAACGTAATTCTTGATCATTTTTTAATCATTTAAAAGCAGACCGGGAATCTGTTATTCCATGCAGAGATGTTTCTAGTTGTGCCTTGAAGAACGAACCTTTTATGATTCTGAATCTCCAATCTTGCTTATATGTGTAGTTATAGGCTGTCACTGGCATTCTTCTTATGAAAAGGAAATACGTTCTTTAAGATGGGCAGTGATTTTTGCACAGGTAAATAATATCAGCACATTATTTGAAAAGCATCTGAAAGGCGGAATTCTTTTGTCTGAATGTTCTGCATTAAAGAGTTCATGGATTTTCCATTATTTTGTTTTTACCAGTGTATTTGTCGTGCTGTAGATACGTAATAGCAGAGAGTGGGTAGATGCAGCTGACTTCAGGGTAGGCTTGCAAATGCTACACACTGTCTTTTTTTTCTTTGCTTAAAATGCTATTTCAGGATTTAACTGCAGTTCCTGAATGCCTTCCACATAAAATCAATGCCAGTAGCAAAGACCTTAGAGAAAGGCACAGAACCTCACATTCCTATCTGCAGCTGAGGTGAAAACCTTTGTCAAAGTTTGTGAGCTTGGCTGGCGGGAGAGCTGGTGGCTGGACAGCTCGGGCGAGGCTCTGAGTGCCACCCTTGCACCCTGCTGAGGGTGGCTGCTCATCCTGCCAGATCCTTCCAGTCCTCACCTCAGCCCCTGGGGACGGGGTGAGCAGCTCTTGGAACCCAAGGAGAAACTCCCACCCATGGCTCCGCATGCTTTTGGACACGTTCACTGCTTGCTGAAACATCCCAAAGCCCACATGCTTTAATTGTAGCATGCCTCCCCCTTCACATGTAAAGGATATTTATTCTTTCCCCAGCTGCAAGCATGAACTTGGCACACAGGAGAGCGTTACGCATTATATCCTCTTTTCTCGCCTTTTGCAAAATGATGTATGTGGCCTCTGCGCTCATGTTCCTCGAGCTCCTCTCAGTTAATACCTTTCTTCCCATTCTCCTGTCAACTGTGGACTGGGGCTCTGATGCTACATCCTCAAAAAATAGCTGACAGTTGAAAGCATCATTGTACTGATTGCAATGGGACGGGCAGATGGAGAATGTGTCTGTGGATGGGTGGGAGGGAGGATGCGGTGCTCGGCCACCTTACATACAGCACTGTGCGGCTCCAGCGTCCCGCCAGCCCCACATATCCCCCTTCCCTCTCTCCCTCGGTTTCAGCCCCCTGTTTACTCCATTTCCCTTTCTCCACTTACTCCACCACCGATTTAGTGATTACAGGCCTCTGACGCTGCGCCTGCTCGTTTCCTCGGAGGAGGGAAGAAGGGAGCCCCGTCTCCCTCACTGACACTCACCCCTGAGGTCTTGGCTGGGGGACAGCCGCTGCTGGCAGTGGTCTGGGAGGAATTCACGGTGGTAGCAGAAGAAAAGAATTTGGCAGGGAGGTGAGCCACATGACTGTGATTCACCCCACGCTCTTGAAATGTGGCAGGAGGGCTAGAAAGGCTTCGGGTGCCAGCACCGAGAGCAGAGACACTCATGTTCAAACATCACATTCTTTTTATAGTAAGGCATGCCTCATAGGAAAAATATTGAACTTGGCCTTCCAGGATGAAGAAAATAGGCCCAACTGTGATTTTACTGCTTGAGTCACTCACTTAATCAGTTACTGGTTACATGTAGGAAGCCTTCTATTAGGCTGACTTGGAAAAATTGTTTTTAATTAATTAATAGTGACACTGAGCTGTTTTTCAATTTGCTCAAAACTGCTTTCATTTGTAGTTCCCTTTATGTAAAAACACTCTTAAGATACCGTAATTCAGAAGAGTAATCACCTTAATCCAGTCACTTACTGTAACTGCATTCTAGATAGGGCTCTTTTTTTTGGTCAGGGGTTGGAAGTTTGCTGGAAAGGCGAACAAAGTTGTACTGGAATCGTGATGACTTTGTGGGCCTGATTCTTCCACCTTTCCTCATAGAGGATGGCCGCTTAAGCCCTGGGTCACACACGTGTCCCATTCACATCCCACGGAGCAATGAAAGAAACAGAAGATGCCATTTCGTACACGTGGAGGTGCAGGGCAGCAAATCAATTCCGGTCCAGCCTAAACATTCTGGCTTTCCTTTTGTAGGCCACCTTGTTGTGAAAATCCAATGCAACAAGACCATCTCCTTAGACTTATTTCGACCCAGTTCCCTCGTCCAACAGGAGGTGGTTACAAATCCAGTTATGGAAGTGCAGCTGGGTTGAGGAACACCAGCCTCCACAGCCCTTCACGGCCCACGTTGGCTCAAAAGGCTTATTGCTTCCCATGTGCCATAAATCTGCATCTGCATCTAAAAATGTAGAGGCCACAGTGTATGGAAGTTCCTCTTACTCGACGAGTGTGTTTATGACAGATTTATATTGATGGCAGCAGTGCAGCACAGCCACAGACTTCTATTATATTCAGGCTCTCCTAACTCAGTCCCTATTTCCTGTTGAAGGTGAGACAAGGTCCTATATGAATGAGGGGTGAAATTACAGCTGAACTTTCTAATTGCTGTTAGTACAGGAGAACCTTTAAGAAATATAGCAAGACCTTTTGTGTTCAGAGCTACCTCTGCACTCTCTTCACCAGTTCGTTTTATGTTAAGTTCGCTTTTTTCCCCCCTACAACAAGCCAATAAATGTGTGCCTGTATCTCTTGTTATGTTTACAGAGGGCATTTGAAAAGAAGGTCAGAAGTGCTTTAATTCTTGAAAAAAGCCAGCCAGTTTCAGCTACCCCAAACTTTCAAAGTGTATACAAAAACACAAATGCTGGGAACTGTTATTTCAGGCCTCAGGCTTAGACATGATAAATTAACACTGTCCAGATTTCATTTTGGAAGCATTGCCTGCTCCTGCACAGGCACATTCATATCCTGATGAACTGCGGGTGGCTCGGAGGGGCAATCACCACATCCTCCGTCTGACCTTGATGGTGACTGCTTCCTCCTGCCTCCTGCGCCAATACCGAGCGGCCAAGCCTGGGTGCGAACACTGGCCATGGCTCAGGAAGCCAAGCAAATGTCAAATTTAGTTCTGCCAGAGTGTTTTAGGACCAGATACTTCTTCACCTCATCCTCCTTTCCCTCTGCTCTCTCCCTGTTTCCCTGTGACAGCAGAGGAGGAAAAATCTGATGTTTACAGTCAGGGCTTCAGAGGTTCCCGTTGCGTTTTAGGAGTGGTGCCAGCATCTTTGGAGCTTTGAAGAACCCCACCATGAAGCTGCTCTGAAAAACCACAGTCCTTCTTCTGGTATCATGCTGACTTGGCACCATTTTTTTAAAATTGGAATAATTCCTTCTCAATTCTAAGTGTAAATCAGAGACTCCAGAAGGAGGCAATGCTAAATGGTAACCAGAAGAGGCAGCAACACATTGACCATTTCTCTGTCCTCTGTAAACATTCTTGATTTTCACGTTTGTTGGACAAACATCCTTTTTATTTAGCTTGCTGTTGTGGGATCTGGTCACTTTGCCAAGAGAATGGAGGAGAAGCAGGTCCCCCATGAACACAGGCAGCACCCAGTTCCTTTGAAGAGACTACCCAAGGAACTGAACCAGCCCAAGAAATCACAGGGTGCAAAAATGCCTCCAAGCTGCCTTTCCACTTCTCTTTTCATCTGTACTGGCCTCTGAATCTAGGCCAGTCAGTTATTTCTTGCTTCAATCCTTGTTTCACTACAGGATTTAATGGTTTAGGACTTAATGGTTGCTTGCAGTGGTAAATAACTCTGCCTTTGATTGAAAGGAGAGATCAAAATCTTCTGAACCGAATCCCCTCTTTAAACAGCCAGTCTTTATTTTTTCCTTTAGAGCAGAAATCACCAGGGTGTTACTGTCTGTGTTTGCTGTGATTCACCCATCGGCCACCTCATGCAGGGTGGTTTCATTCTGTTCCTGTGTCACCCCTCATGCAGGAAGGTTGTGGTGCTGGCTGCACCGGGGCGTCTGAACGGCCAAGGTGTCTGCTGCTGGATTAACACAGAGGTTTTTCATCTGACATATTATTGCAAACATCTGTCTGTGCCAAAAGTTCTCAGGGAGCTGGCAGGAGAGCTCACCAAGCCTCTCTCCATTATCTGTCAACAATCCTGGTCAACAGGAGAGGT
>JAOTQQ010000001.1:36380589-36393545 GCA_026546715.1 Gallinago undulata
TGGTTTTTTTTTATGTGGTTGGACTCGATGATCTCAAAGGTCCCTTCCAACCACTAAGATTCTGTGATTCTGTGATTTTAGGTTCCTAAAATATCTTTAAATGCCTGGGTGTATGGGTCTTCCCAATGACACAGAGGAAGTCTGTGGTAGAGCAGGAACTTCTCCCTCGAGGAGGGACCCTGATGGTGCAGAACAAGGAGTAAATCAGTACGTTGTTCGTGGATGTTTTTGAAGGGAGCTGAAAACACCGGCTAGTAAAAGGAGCATGTGGGAGATGATGTAACCCTGGCTTGGGAGGAAGAGCCCAGAGCTTCACACTGCTCCGTGGCAGCGTGACAAATCAGGCTTCCAGTGACAGTCATTTACACTGCTAGCCTGGATTTTAATGGATGATGGCTGGAGTTGTTGCGGTCTGGTGGAAAACAAACAAACAAATAAGCAAACAAACAGATCTGTAGTTTTAGGAGCCTGTTTTAAAATGTCAGCCCATCTGCCAGGCAGAGGCTCAATAAATCAAGGTTGCGGGAGAAGGTTAACGCGCACACGTGTGTGCGTGTTCTGCAGCCTTTGCATACTTCTCCAATGACTGCTTTTCTAAGTTGATACTTATTTTGCAGAAGATGCTCCTAGGATTTGTGCAGCTGATGGCAATTAAAGAACTATGCTGGGGAGACATGTGCCTCGTTTGGAAGGAATTTAATTGCTACCTCAGCCTATTTCATTTTTACTATAACTAACTATGCTTTTGATTATCTAACCTTGGAAGTTGTTGAATATCCGTGCTTCCCGCTGTATTTAAGTGGCACGGGAGGTGCTATGTACCTTTGCTGGAGGAATGATGCATCTTGAGACCTGTTGTTTCGCTCAGTGTCCATGTTAAGTGCAGGTCTGGGGGACGTGCGAGTGGCACAGCCCTTCCAGCCTGTCTGCCTGAATGCCTTTTTCTTTTTCTCAAGGCCCCATTCTCAGGGCCTCTCACCTGAGAGGGCAGTTTGGTATCTTCACCCTCAAACGATTACTACTGAAGAACACAAGCCGGCATGCATAAGGGCGAGAGACTCCAGCTCTCCCTTTCCTACCAAAGGAGGAGATATTGTCCCGGGTTTTGCAGTCAATTACCGTGGCAGTGCTTCCATGGACACTGAGGGAAGCTGGAGCATCCCCTAAACAGCTCACTCGGGCATATTCAGGAGAAAGCAGAACCTTGCTAGTTGTTAATAGAAACCTTTGGTTGCTTTTTGTTCCTTAAAAAACAGATTAAAAGAGCCTTCTTAACATTACTGCTTTTTTTACACACGGCTGCAAAATGTGGTGGTGCTCTGCCCAGCCCAGCTTTGCTTGTACACCCACCTTGCTGCCACTGTGCTGCTGTTGTGAAGGTAAACCCACTTGGACCAGTAAAAGATCATTTAAAACAAATAGTAAAATGAACAACATTTGCAGAGCAATAAAGCAAACACCTCTGCAAACCATCCACCCCCCTTCTGAAAAAATGTTAAAGAGGTCTCCAAAGTTGCAAATAATATTTTTATTAGGTTTCAGATGCACGCATGCAAACAGAGGCAGCATACGCCCCTAGACGCTTACAGAGCCTACTTCCAACTGCATGATTATTACTTCATTCCTTCCTCATTGCAGCAAATTCTTCAATGCAGGATGTAAAATAAAAGTCATTAACAGTGTTTATGAGGAAGCATATTGTGTTTAAACGCCCATTGTGAAGAAAAAAAGGCATTAAGATTGTTCAGAGCATAGGAAGTGAGGAGGAGAGGAGGAAATCGTGTTTGTTGAATATGTTTATGTGAGGATTGCATGCAGTTCATGCAATTTAGGATTTCAGAAGCAGATAAGATCATCTAAATCAGCCATAAAATCTGTATCTGATTTTTCACACCAGAGAAATAACAAAAAATTGTTTTATTTTCTCTGGAGGAAAAAAGAGAGAAGGAGGCATAGGGCCAAATTCTGATCTCACTTTTGCTGGTGTTCGGTGAAATTGTTGGAAATATGCTGGATTTACACTGATGTAGGCAAGATTAGAGACTTGCCTGTGGCAGACGGAACATCACCTCTGTACATTTAGTATGGCTTGGGGCTATTTTAATACAAAAACTATTTTAAACACATTGGTATTGCTGTAACGTAGTTGACAAGGTCATGGTAAGCAAATATAGACAAACATTACAGAGCAATTTGCAGATTTAATATAATTTTGCTGATTTTTGGCTGAGTTATTTGGGTCTTCACATAATTTTGCTACTTCAAATGTGTTTCTTGTGAGCAAGTTCTTATCTTAGAAGTAAAAGAGCATCCACCATGTGAATCTCAAATGAATCAACACCCACATGCGGGGTCTCTTTCAGTTGCTAAGTGACAGCTTGTCTCGTCTGATCTTGTAAATTTAATTCCTCCCTGGATGTGTTTATACTCTCAAGACAAATATATCCAGGCAAATCCTTCATTCTGCGACAGTTTTAGCTGCTGCTGCACAGCTCATGGGTGATGCATATTCATTTGGCGCAGACATTAACAAGGTGGGGTGAATCAGAGTTTGGGGCGTCAATGTTCCTTTTCCACCAGCTGTAGGTCCATTCTGGTGTTTGGGTGCATTTCTTCTATTTTACATGCGAAATCTGAGGTCAAATTCTATACTGCTGTAAGCCAGCGGAGATCCTTTTATTTCAGTGTATCTGTAGCAATTTGCACTGGCTGAGAATTTGGCCCCTAAAAGCTTGTGTCAACAAAAGTTTTAACTGGGGAAAAAGCAGCAGAAAAAACTAAATAAGTAAAGCTGTTGCTGTCAGGAGACATTTCTATTATGTAATCCTAAAATAGTAGTGTTTTGAGTGAAGCTGGTTTGGTCATCCTGAACAGAATTAGTACAGTTGGGAAAAGGGGGGGAGGTGTGAATGTTTCAAGGAGGTCTTTGAACGTTTTCTTCAAATGTTCATTGCATCTAAGATCCTATTTTTTGTGTGCTTTTATTCGCTCCAGAATACCGCCGGACTGCCAACAAAGGAGGGCCTGTCCTCCCAGGAATTTTCTGCATTCCTCTCTGGAGTAGGCATTTTTCTCAGCTACAAAGGCCCTTTGGCAAATTCCCTCTAATCATTGGATTTACCCTGGGCTGTGATAGGTGCCATTCATGAACTTGGTCTGCTGTTTGATGGGGCTGAAGCATTAATGGGATCTTTTCATCATAAACAAAACAGAGTAACATTACTGGAGGAATCACAAAGCTGCTCTTGTAGAGCAATTCTGTTCTTTCTCCCTCCTTCTCTCTGTTTCCCTCCATTATCCATTTTCCTTTCGTTTTTTCCTCATCCTTCCCTTGCTTTTTTGCACATACATCCTTTTTGGTCTGTGGGACCATTTTTAGTGGCAGATCTTGCTCATGCTTGGCCCCAGGAGATTCAGTAAGCCCATACAGACTGCACAGCTTTGGTAGCTTAGTGGTTTCTCCAAGATGTCTTATGCACCATCAGAGTGGAGATCTTGATTCCTGTCTTTCCCTCCTGTGGGTTTTGTGTCCATCAGTGGGTTTCATTCCCATCAATAACTGGCATTTGAGGGAGGAGGGAAAGAAAGCTAAGTTAAGTAAGGACTCACCTTGGTACTTTTTAAAGCCAAAGTTCCCACTACTTTTAAACTCCATTGATAACAGTCACTCTGTAGTGTAGTACAACACATTTGCAGGTATTTTTTTTCTCTAATAACTTTTAAAGAAGTGCTATATATGTTGTGAGAAGTAATATTCTGAGATCACAGAGATAATACAAAAGTAGTTGTATTTATAATGAACGAGCTCAGCAGTCAAAGATAAGATAGAAATGCATCTTGTCTTTGAAGTTATTTCTGCTTGTCTCTTTGGGGTGATGGCACCCATTTAAATGGAAACACAACAATGCTCTTTCTGACAGCTTTTGAGCCAATGGTTGATTAACATGCAGAAGTGTTTTCTCAGGCTGAGGGAAGGTTCAGTTGAGCTGCCAGAGCCTATGTAGAGCTCGAAGAGCCCCAGCCTTCAAAGTGTCCTGCCTGTGCTAAAGCTCTAAAGAAAATGGAGCCACCTAGACTCCAGTAGGATCCTGGGGAGTAGGCTGTTCCCTAAAGAAACTACCAACCACGAGACTGGCCCACCTTTCATTTAAACGTCTTACACATCTTCTGATGAAATATCAAATTGATGGCTTGGGTGAGCAGTACAGCTCCTTTTGAGAAACGAAAATGGCAAGATTTACTTTTAAAATTCAGGGTTTTAAGAACATTACATTTCTAACCAGCAGTTTCAAACCAGTTAATTTTCACATTCGCTACCTAAAATGCCAATTCATTTTTGAAGCTGGTAACCAATCAACTAAGTAAACATAAACCAGATATTGTTGTCTCAGAGTTTCCTAAAGCAAACCGATCTTTTTCCACACCAAAAAAAAAAAAAAAATTGCTGGAATTTTCATCTCCAAAACTAAAAGAGGGAAGAATCAGACAGAAGGGAAATGAGCACGTTGTCTTCCATGTGTCACACATAACTCCTCACACTTCCATCCTGCTGAACAACACTATGTTTGGAAAGTGTTGGAGGAAAAGCTCAATGTGCTGCGAGTATGTTAGAGAGCTCTTCTTAGACTCATAAACAGTAGATCAACAGGCTACATGGAGAACCCTCTTAGCTCTTCAGATAAGTCTTAACCTTAAGCACCTGTTGGAACTGTTAGCTTGGAGGAAACATAAGAGAACTACCATAATTGGACCTAATCTGAATCATAGAATCATAGAATTGTTTAGGTTGGAAAAGACCTTTAAGATCATCAAATCCAACCATAAACCTAATACTGCCAAGTCCACCACTAAACCATGTCCCTAAATGCCACATGGCTGAAAAAAGACATTGGATCTCTGCCTCTGCTGGATGGAGAGAACTAGTAGATGGGGATCTGTGAGGGACTTCTCCATAGCCATACTCTTTGAGTGATCTGATTCCTCCAGGTGAAAAAAAAAATTTAAGGAGAATACGTGCACTGTATGGGATATAAGTTATAGCTCTTTTGGGGAAAACTACCCAAACCCTCCTTCCTTCCTTTGTCTGTCTGTCTGTATATCCATCTTAGTTTCAAAGCTATTGGAGAAGCCAGGGCTTTTCTGATGTACTCAGGAGATGGAAAAGGCTGCCTGAGCTGACAGTCACGGAAATGGAAAGCCCCCATAGATCCAGCTGACAGCTCTGAAGGAAAAATGAATGTGAACAAATGAGAGTAAGAGTTTGCATCTCTGACAAATTAAGGGAAAAATGGGGTGAGAGTGACTGTGGTGCTGTGTAAACTGATTAGGCTGACCGGCCTGGAAATAATGAACACCCTGGTGGGACACCTGCTTTGGTCATGCCACAGCCAGGACCTGTTGAGTGTATTTCACCAGCTTCCAAGTGCTGCGTTTCCAAGGGGACCACATCTGATAGTGTGTGTTTGTGGAGTTTGGCAGCTGCAGAGGTCTAGGAGAGTACAGAAAGGATTCAAGGCACTGATGACAAAAATTCAGTCTTCTTAACTGTAAGGAGACACAAGATATGAATGACGTCAAGGTCCCAGAGCCCCTCAGCTATTCCATATCAGTTTCCAAACTTGGAGCGCATGATGTTTTATTAACAGTTGCTATAACTATAAACACTTACTTGGCACCGATCGTCATGTTGTCCAAGGACCTTCGTGCATTTTAGTGAATTAATTAAACATATTATAGTGTTTAATGCCCACGGTGGGAGATTCAGCCCTGGGCCATGTGGACTCAAGAGTTGCATGGTTTGAGTGGGACACATGATTAAAGGATGCGTAGTCATAACTCCAATCAGTGCACTGACAACTTTATTTTCTATTTTTTCTCTTCTTAAATTCACCTTCCAAAACACTCACTGCCAAAAATACCGCAGGGATAATGCAATAATGTGAAAGCAACTTTATGTTCGAAATTATGTTTCATACCTCCTGAGAATATCTTGAATAGTATAGAAATTAGAGGTACCTTTAAATAATGGAGTCTTTTTTTTTTTGTAAAGACTATTGGTAAAAATGAGGTTTGCTGTCCTTAAAGAACTAGTGCTGTAAAATGCCAATCATGGTTTAATTGTGATGCAGTATGTTAATTACACGTGACAGACTAAAGCTCTTTGAAGTCTAATTCTTGATTATGTCTAATAATCTTGGTTTTTATAGTGCTGAACTTTAAAACATAAGCCTGCAGCTAAACTGATCCAGGCAAATATAGACATGAGGTCACATTTAACAGTGATTGAAGGTGAAGTCCTTCTAGTGTTCAGTTGGAGACTAGAGGAGAGTCATGAAGGGGTCATCCTAGAGGTCAGTCTCCAGCCACAAGCTCAGGTTTTCTGTAGATCTATTTCCCATGTATTTGACTGAAAAAGAGTAAGACTAACCATTTGAAAATTGTGGTGACTCAAGTAAAATGCTGCCCTTCCCATCAAACATAGGAAATATTGGAATGAGGAGGTGGAAGGGTGAGCCTCTGCGTGCTGATCAACCTCTTCCAGCTCACTGAGAAGAGACCTCTGCCTCTCCTGCATGGAGCCAACTCCCTGTGAGGGTCTTCTCCATAGGCATAACTTGTGGGTGATATGATTCCTCCAGATGAAAAAAACCTCAAAGCAGAATGTGTGTTCTGTGTGCGAGATAAGATTTACATTGGTGCAAACCTTCTGGTATTACAGAAAGAGCTTGATGACAGTTGTGTCCTTAGTTCCCAATGAGGCTACCAGGTTGACATCTTCTTCAAGGGAAGAATAGATGACAGCATACATAAGGGCTTGTTTTGGACTTCATTCTATGTTAAGAAAACAAAGGACATGCAACGCTTCCCCCAAAACGATGTCCCTTACCACTCAATGCTTCCCTCCTGCCCAGGGCTCCTGTGCAGATGGGCTGGTTCTCAGTATTTGTGCATGCCCTATCCCTGGAAATAGTCAAGATTAGGTTGGGCGGGGTTCTGAGCAACCTGATATAGTTGAAAATGTCCCTGCTCGTTGCAGGGGGGTTGGACTAGATGAACTTTAAAGGTTCCTTGCAACCCAAACTGGTCTATGATTCTATGAATTCCTTAAGAGGAAAGGTCCATTTTAACAAATTTCCAATTTCAATTAAAACAAAAAAAAAAGAATTACATATCCTCTTCTGGCATTTTCTAAATGAAAAAAAGTTTGATTTTCTATTTGAAAAAAGGATTAGTCTGTGATTAAAACAAACATGAAAGATCAGAACTAAGTACCAGTATCAAATGAGAAATTTCACTTGATTCATTGTGTTGATGTTTTTGCTTCATGAACATTGTTTGATGTTTTCATTTTCACTTTTCTTCCTTAGTCCTTGAAATACCAGCTTCCAGTTCTCTGGCCTTAGCACAGCATTTGTCAGATTGCAAGGCAAAGTCATCCCTTTTGGTTGCATGTCAGCACCGCATCCTCTGTCTTGGTTCATATGGAGGAACCAGAGCTGTAGCTGGAAAGAAAAACATGATCTTTGATTGGTAGCACCATGGTCTCTTTTAAGTAAAGGAGCTCACTCTTCAGCCCCAGCTGACTGGCAAACAAACCAGTCTTGGGTCGGAGAAGATCCCTGGTACCGCTACCATTGTGGCTGCAGATCATGGACTTTGTGCAAAAATCATGCAGTTTGTCAAGTCCATTTGAGTCCTGAGAAAGAAACACAGTCTGAAAAGTTCTCACAAAGTGGGGAAAATGTTTAGCACTTCTCGTGCTAAATTCTGCATGAGATCTTTCAGAGAGATAGTATAGCCTCTTATGTGGAGTTACAATAACCTCATAAAACTGATATGAGGTTGATTCTTCACTCGTGCCAGAGCACCAGAACTTGGCTTACTCACCCTTTGTGTTTTCAGTTCCCACATGCACATGAGGTATACATTTTGAAGAATGAAGGCAATTGATCATGGGAACAGCTTGCTTAGGGGATGTGGTGAATTCTTCAAGTCTTGCAGTCTTTAAATCACAATTGGATGTTTTTCTAAAAGATAGGAAATACTTTAACCTGAAATTATGATGTTGATGCAAGAACTGCTGTGCAAAACTCTGTGACTTGTGCTGTGCAGGAGGTCAGACTAGGTGATAGCAATGGCACCTTCTGGTCACGCTGGTGTCTGTTGGGGGTGTTAATCACTACGACCTATACACTGTGCCTCAGTTCAGTGTTTTATTCAGTTTTCTGTTACCATGAAGACTGTTCACGTTGCCGTAGCAGTGAAAATGATCTGAAGGCAGAACTTCATCTCTTCTAGAGCTGCGTGCCAGCCAGAAGGTAATGATTGCCTGAGTGAGGGATTTCCCTGGCAAAGAGGACAAGTCATCCTGGCTGCCCATTGCCTGTGGAGGACCCCACATAGTTCAGCTGTAGGAAGATGTCCCCTTTGAGATCCAGCTGTGCTGGTGGGAGAGATCACTGCCCTCTGCTGCTCGTCACAGCCTCCCGGCCAGAGGGGACTGACCTTACCCAGCTGCCGCTGAGCCCTGTCTGCGAGCGCTTCCTAATCCGCTCCAAGCAGAATCAGCTGCATTAGTTCAGGAGTTTCAATGGTTGATCTGAGCGAGCCTGGCCAATTTTGTCTGAAGGGTATGGGAAGCTGTGCCACATCACACGCCGGTGGCAGAGCAGGGAGAGCGGCAGCTGGCAGCAGTGCCGTCCTCCCACGGGAAGAGGATGCCTGTCCTCAGGTTCAGAGCTGGCTCTCCCTTCCTCCCTCCACTGCCCGGTTCCCACCTTGGAGACTGTCTCATCCGGAGCAAAGGATTAGGCTCCTTCTATTATATATCTGATTATCCTGTGGCATGAGGCCTTTTGCTGCCATATTTCATGCACTCAAGCTCCACCTGAATTCCAGTGTAATTATCTTGACTGCATCTCCGTCGTATCAAGTCCGGGTTACAGGGACATCTTTTTGAAAAGGATTTGTTTTATTTACTGATCTAGGAAACAGAAGTTCACATCCTGTGAGTTGTACTGGCCTTGGTTTTCCTGCTCATTTCTGGCATTACTCTACCACTAGTGCGAAAATCTGTTTAACTTGTCAGCTCCCAGCGAGCAATAATTGCATTATCAGCTCTATCGTGTTATCAGTGAACCTATAAAGCAGCATCTTTTCATGAAGCCCTTGCCTTGCAGCCCCAGCGCTTGCAGAGCAGCACACATGAAAGAGATTGCTGTGCCTGGCATCGGTACAGATTTGTGCTGGGACCGGCCTCATTTAGTGCAAGTTTTATTACCTGTGGAATTTAAAAAGGATGTTCAGTGTAGCATGTCCGACGGGCAGGAAGCTAAGGCTTGATTCTTAACTCTGGTTAATATCCAAATATTTTGTTGTACAGGAACTGCTAATTTTTGTTTGATCTTTTCAACAGCTGCTGAGCCAAAGTCAGCTGTAGTCGTAACCTCAGTAAGGAAGCTGAGGGCTTGCATAGCCAGCAGCGATATCCTAGACTTAAAGGAGTGTAATCTGGTCAAACGAGGAGGGAATCTGGTCTAACATCCGTAGATTCTGTTGGTTTGCAGAAGGTGCATGGGTTTATAAAACCTGCTACTCTGTGGGAGGAATTTGAGGATGGCAGTGTTTGAGAACTGACAGAAGCCAGTCCATGCTAGTTTTAATTTCTTCCGAGCATAATGTTATTTGGCATGTGATGAGATCAGAGTTTCTATTAGATGTTAATTGAATTTATTACAGCAGCCCTTGCTGGTATTGCTTCAGTGGAGGTCCTGTCAATGTTTCCATTATAAACTTTGTTTATTAGTAATAGCACAGCCATAAAAATTCTCTCCAGATTGAAATGTAGTGCGCAAGTTCTCAGCCGAGATCCAAGAACATCTCTTTTTTCCTTAAAATTTGAAGGAAATTGGTTTGGCCATGGTTTAGTTAGAATAAGACAAAAATAGGATTTTGGCTGCATTGGGACATATTTTACATTTCTTTCACTAAAACAGAAACAAACATTTTATAGGCAATAATTTTCTTTACTGTTTTTATATAGAACAAAATTAAGGAACCAGACAGTAAAAAGATTTTGCTTACAATTTAACTGGCTATCCACATGTGAAAATATGGCATAATTCCCCATCTCCTCAGCAAGGGGATTCTATTGTAAAGTCACTGGTGAGGGAATGGGAGTTCTGCTCTGTAAGTACTGTGTAGGCATCTCCTTTTAAAAAAATACATATGCAGTACGGGATTAGATCAAGGGTTCGCTAGTCTAATGTCCTGTATATAGTAGTCAGCAGGAGAAAAAGATACAAACACTCTTGTAATAGACAGTTATTAATGAAAGAAGCCCACAAGGGAAGGTTCAGTCTGGTTTATGGGCCCGTAATGGTTGTCAGATGCCCTTAAACACGAAGATGTAGATCTCAAGCGGCACTAAGCCACTTTTTCTTTTCTCTCCATTCTCCTTTAGTTTCTATAGCTACTTTTGTTAATTTGGGTGTAAATAGATAACCCGCAATAGTTGACTCGTGCAGCCCGCACAGGTCAGTCTGTACCTGTGGGCAGTTTGGAGGCTGCAGAGGTAACTCGGTTTAAACCCTGCGAGCGCAGCAACGTGCTGGTGCGCAGGCTTTCTGTGTCTGCAGGCTGGAGAAAGGTGGTTCACTCTCTCTTTGCCCCCAGCTGTGCTGGATCACCTGGAGGGACCAGCAGTTGCACTGGGTGATACCTCCCTCACCGGCATCAGCTGTGCTGCTCTCACTCAGCACAGGGAGACCGGCCCCAAAACGAGGAGCCTGAGGCTTGGCAGAGGGCTAAAGGAAATATAACTCTGTATTCTCACAGTTGGACCCCCCATGTTTCTCGGTGGCAGACTGCTTTGTGGGGACTTCTTTGCAGGCAGGAGAGAGAAGGATTTCTGGGGGGCTTTTGTGGGTATTGTTGCTCTGTAACATCCACTAGATTAATCTGGAAATTCTAGGATTGTTTTGTGTTATACTGTATATTATTGCACTATTGTTATGTTATATTCTAGGATTGTTTTATGTTAGATTTTGTAAGTTACATAACTGCTGTCAGTGTTTGTCAGTTTTTTCACAGCCCAGTACTATGTAAGGTGTTTCCTTTAAACACTATTTGTCAGGTAAATTGAGTTTTTGTAGGGTGTTAGTCTGACAGTTCTGGAATCAGTTGTCTACTAATTCCTTATCTGGTTTATATCATTACTATATTATCATTACTGTTGCAGCTGCCTGGTAAGGATTATATCATTACTATATTATCATTACTGGTGTGGCTGCCTGATAAATGTACTAGCCCCATAATTCTGGGGAATGGTAAAGTGCTGAAGTCCTGATCAGAAGGAACAAAAGGGTTTTCAGCTTGATTGCTGGCCCTCATCAGTGACTGCTAACAAGAGCTCTGATGAGCAGCAGTTGCAGCATCCCTACCTATGAGAAAATGGCTGCTGCAGCAGGACTGGGATACCACCATCACGTACTGCACTTTTAGAAACTTTTTGCAGGTTTGGGTCACGCATGCTGTATCTTTATTCAGGATTTATATTTCTGTGCTAGAAACTATGTAGCTCCTCATTGCCCTGATGGAGCCACTAAGAGTGTGGTGTCGGTGACCATAATCATGCCACAAGGCAAAGCTCAGGCTGTGCTGTGCTGCTGGGGCTTGTGGCCCAGCTGCCCCATGAGCCAGTCCTGCAGGGATTGCTGGCAGCCGAGCAGCACTGCCACTGCAGCCCCAGACCATCCTGCAGGGAAGGGGTTAATGGCTCTGGGACCTACACTGACTGATACAGCAGCCTTCCAGAACCTAAAGGAGGCCTGCAGGAGGGTTGGGGAGGGACTCTTTATCAGGGAGTGTAGCAATAGGATGAGGGGTAATGGTTTTAAACTGAAAGAAGGGAGATCTAGATTAGATATTAGGAAGAAGTTCTTTACTCTGAGGGTGGTGAGACACTGGAACAGCTTGCCCGGAGAAGCTGTGGATGCCCTATCTCTGGAAGTGTTCAAGGCCAGGCTGGATGGGGCTTTGAGCAACCTGCTCTAGTGGGAGGTGTCCCTGCCCATGGCAGGGGGGTTAGAACTAGATGATCTTTAAGGTCCCTTCCAACCCAAACCATTCTATGATTCTGTGATATGGTGTACATGGCACTTTCTGAAGATTTGCTGGCTTTTTTTTAAATGAAAGTCCCTAACATCGGGACTGTTAAACATAGGCTGCCATCTTAACATTTTGCTTCTCAGACCACTTTTGTGGCAGAGTTCACAGAGTTCACAGTTGTGGTGGAAGGTAAATGTGTGTTTCTCACAGACTTTGGAAACATGAAACGACCAAAGGAGATCTCAGAAGATTAGGCGGCAGAGGTTGTTTTATGGTGCTGGAGTATGGCTGCTCAAATGTGCTGGAATTTGGTGCATGGTCATGAGAACATCTTCCATAGACACTTGCTGACATGAGATAAACTCAGTGCAGTAATTAAGCTGTTTCTATAAGACAAGGGTAAGGGGAAAAAAAACAGTGAGAAAGTCATTATTTATGTATATTTATTAGTGTCTGGGAAATTGTCTGATACTGTAGCATTAGAGGCTTTCTACAAACTTCAGGTAGTAGTGCAAACCAGACAAAGGTCCCAGTACTCTGCCACATTGGGTGGATGGGTTGCACCAAGGGGTTTATTCTTGGGTTCCTCTTGGAGGTTTTTTTGGTGTGTCTTGTAGAGAGGGTACAGCAGAGGACTACAAAGATGATTAAGGACCTGGAACATCTTCCATATGAGGAGAGGCTGAGGGACTTGGGTCTTTTTAGTCTAGAGAAGACTAAGGGGGGATCTGATCAATGCTTATGAATACTTAAAGGGTGGATGTCAAGAGGATGGGGCCAGTCTTTTTTTCAGTGGTGCCCAGGGATAGGACAAGAGGAAATGGGCACAAACTTGAATATAAGAAGTT
>JAOTQQ010000001.1:36393645-36420378 GCA_026546715.1 Gallinago undulata
GTGGTGCCCAGGGATAGGACAAGAGGAAATGGGCACAAACTTGAATATAAGAAGTTCCACCTAAACATGAGGAGGAAGTTCTTTACTTTGAGGGTGGCAGAGCACCCAGGAGGGGTGGTGGAGTCTCCTTCTCTGGAGACATTCAAAACCCGCCTGGACAAATTCCTGTTCAACCTGCTCTGGGTGGACCTGCTTTGGCAGGGGAGTTGGACTAGATGATTTCCAGAGGTCCCTTCCAACCTCATGTGATTCTGTGTCTCCTTGCGTGACATGAGCCAGTTCTTACCAGTGCCCCATCCCAGGAGTGAGGCCTGGTGATGGCTGGCTGCCAAGTGTAGATCTTGTCCAGCACATCCCCAAATGGCTTACCTTTGGCTCTCAAACACAACACTAGTCTTTCCCTGTACACCTGGAGCAGACAAATCCAATGGTTTAATATGTGCTAACCTCCTTTTTGTTTAAGTGAGGAGAGGATAAAAGCAGGGCACTCAGGGGTCTGAGTCAGTGAAGTCTCCATCCATGGACCTGCAGGCCAGATTGAAAGCTGAAATGTGTAGGATTTGAGGAGGATACATGTTTCAGGAGAGGAAGCAGGCAGAGATCACTATTATAGTGAAGTATGAAGCTTTGTTAGCTACTGCCAAGGCCATTTCTGTTGACATATTTTCATCAGAAAATTAGGTTTCAAGTGAAAATGAAATTTTCAATTGAAAGTACTTGCTCACTTTAGCAAATTTTGTCTTAATGGATAACCCCAAAATGTGGTGTTTTGTAGTCCATGCCCAACTAGTGTCTCAGTAATCAGTTTTCCTGTGAAAAGCTGAGGTTATCTTTCCATCAGCACGTGGAAGGTGGAAGTTTATGTGGAGTTGGTGGGGAGGAGGTTTCATGTGTGTTTTCCAGCCTGCTTTTGCGTGACCTGAACCGAATCCAAATAGTTCGCAGAGTTCAGAGGTACATTGAGATTAACCCATTCACAAGTTTGAGAAGGAGGGAAGGGAGGAGGTACTTACCGGAGATACCATGCTCATGTGAACCTTGCGGGCCAACTGGTGTAAATTGGTCTGGCTCCATTGACCTGGAGCTATGCTAAGTATGCATTAGTGAGTCTGATGCATTCAAGCAGATCTGGCTTTGTTTGCATTCATTCAGAAATTGTGCCAGTACGCGAAAGCATGATATGAGCACATATTTCAGAATCTAAAAATATAAATCAAGCTTGATTTTTAATGTGCTGTTTTGTTTGGGTTTTTTTCCTTTGTGTTAGTTATTTATGGCACTGGAAACTACAAATTAGCATGGGTCCCAAGGAATAAAATAAGGAAATAAGGAAAATTCCTTTAAAGGAGAAACATTTGAGTGGCTGATTGTTATTTATTTTATTAAGCATATAAGGGTTGTTTGGATTTGTGTCCTGCCTGTAATTCCTGTGTTTAGAGCAATACTGATGGGAAAATAGTATCCAGCAAATTATGAAAGGTGATACTGTGTCAACAGATAGGCGGTGGGTTAGGACATGTGACAGTAATCTTCCACGGCATTCAGAGCATTCGGACCATATGCTTTAAAACATCAGTAAAATACATGTCAGAACCGCTTCTTCCCTGTGCCCCCCTCCCAAGGACCACGGCAGGGGGATGTGAAGGGGGGAGCCTTCCCAGCGCTGGGGTGCTCTCTTGGAGAGGAAGTGGGCTGGAAGGGAGGAGAACTGCAGCACCTTCTCCCGAATGAATGAATGAATGAAGTTCAACCGTGTGAGGATGTGAATGGACAGGGGCGGCAGCTGCGTGACATTAGCAGGACACGGTGGACTGGTATGAAGTTTGCTCACGAGTATTTACTGACTGCTTTTTGCAGCAGCAAACTCATGGAAATTAATGGTGGAAGTGTGATCGTTGGCTATAGTTTCTAGTCCTGATTTTCTGCACTGTCCTGGTTTTCATCTATAGGTTGCAATAGCTTTTTAGAAACACAGCACGCCTTAGTGTATATAATTTTACAGGGGGATGAAGGCCAAAGAGTGTTAGAGAAAGGTGTTTTGTTTTTTTTTTTCTTTGGAGTCTAGCATTGGAGGAAAATCAATTTTCAACTCAGTTGAAGCTCATTGTCAAGGCATCCCATCTCTACCCACGGCTTCTGCTCAGTGAAGGCCGGGCTTGCAGGTGCAAGCTTATGTCCCTAAGCTCAGGAGAGAAATTTGGGAGCCCTTCTGAGTGCATGTTCAACCCCAGGGATCAGGGAAACCCCCTCTTTGCCTTAGTCTGGAAAACTGAAAGTTCAGACAGGAGGAAGCACCTCAAACCACAAACAAACTGTTCTGTTCATTTGAGGGTAATGGGCCAAAACTCGGTATTTTTGCTCAGGCAGAGCTCTCACTGAAGTCATTAGGCAGTGTGGCTGAGGAAGGGTGTCAGGTCTTGCTCCGGAGTTTTTTATTAGGACCAGCATTTCCAAACCTCCCACTGGTAGTGCTCATCTGCCTAAAAATCAGACTTCTTGGGAAGGGAGCAACAGGGGAGTCCTGTGTGTGTGGAGGCAATAAAATGGTCTATGCTTTGTATTAATATTGATTTAACAATCATAAAAGGAACATAAATGTTTAAATATTTTTTTTTGTTTAAATATTAAACATTGGCATTTCTCCTCCTCCTGATTTTTAAATCAGCCTTGAAGGCCGCTGGGGCTGGTTTATAGTAATTTCTTGTCATCCCTCCTAGGTAACTTTTTAGCAGCACAAAAGCTTCCGGGCAGGAGAGGGTACCAGACAGGCTAATTGTAATTTGAAGGGTTATTTCCAAATGTGCGTCACTGTTTATTCCTGTTGAGAGGTGTTCCTCACCTTTTGAACTTTTTGACTGCTACCCTAGGTCATCCAGAGTGTCATGCAGATTGCTATTTCTGAGTTCAGCACAGCATAGAGGGGAATAACCCATTCAGGCCTCCTTGGAAGATCAGTGACAGCTTCTTTAATTGAATAAGGGGTGACTCAGTGTTTTATGAGCATCTCTCAACACAGTCATTAGTTTTATCAGTCTGAAGTTTTAAAAGACAGCCCTTGTGCAAACAGCCTCTGAGTTGGTGCCAGCTCGCAGCTCTCTGCCAGCAAGACCTTGCCATTGACGCCGACTGCTAAGTCCAAATACCTGGCCAAGATTCCCCGAGGCAGGAGATTCCCAGCTGGTTTGTGACAGTCCTCATGGCTGGGAAAGGGCACGGTGACTTTATACCTCTTTGCATTTTCCCTCTTCTTGGGCGAGAGGAGCAAACTGAGCTCATGTAACTTCGGGCAGCTTTGGAGCTGCTTGTGCCAGTGCCATGTCTGCAGCTGGGACCTGCTGGCATACCAGCAGCTTTTAGCCTTGCCCCCCTGCATGGGGACAGTGGAGCCTGTGTCACCCCTGGCTCTGCATGATGTGGGGCTCCCCAGCAGTGGTGACGTTGGCAGTTCAGCTCCACAGTGTGAGCAGGGATGGAGAGTGACTCAGGGAAGCTGTCAGTGAGTGGCTCCTCCGCTGCCACCTCATCAGTGCCCTTTCATGCAGCCAGACAAGAAGAAAGTGTCCTTTAATCCAGCCAGTAAGTCTCGCTGCCCTCCCTCAGCAGTCTCCAGTGCTGCTGCTTGAAATAGATATATGTCTTGAAACACCCTCATCATTAAAAAAAATCACTTCAAGGCATTCCTCCCAGAAGTGAAATCTCTGGGATGCGTTCGGTCAGCCAAGAAGAAACTGTGCAAGAAAGTTCCCACAGTCATGCTTCCTCCTAAGCTACGGAGCTGGATTCAAACAGACCTCTGCAAATAAAGCCATTTTTAAGCACATTTCTACCTTCAGCCCAGTTGTCTTGTGCCCATCACCGGGTATGTTTCTGGGTGGCAACCCCTTTTCCCCTGGCATTTCATGTAGCAGATGCTTCATGACACGTGTGTGAGGGATGTGATGTGCAGCTGCGCTGCTCAAAGCAGGTATGGCAGGCATGCCCTCCTTATGGGGCATGGCTCCTCCCCACCAGCATCAGCTCAGAAGGAGAAAACAGAAGGGCCAAAGATGAGTTTGGGTTTGAAGAGCTGGGAAAAAGGGCTATTAACACCTAGTGTTGCGTAGAAAATGCATCAGAGATGTGCAGGGCTGCAGCTTCCCTCCAGCGGGTCTCCTCCTTCCTGCCCAACCCCTCATGTTTGTCCTGAGACTGCTAAGGAAATAATATTGCTGGAGTTTTGTATTGGTGGCTACCTTAAAATTCCCCTCTGGGGAAAAAAAGCCGAAGGGCTGAAGTTTGTTTGGGGGATATTGGCTACAGCTGTTGAGAAGGTTGCAAGGCTTGTGAGCACCTACCTGGGGGTGGCTTTCCTTCCCCTGCCCACGGTCCCGAAATGCTGCATTCTCACACTTAATGAACAAGAGGCTGGAAGGAAACCATCCAGCTCCCCACAGAAACCACGCTCAAGCCTCCTGTATTTCTACAAGAGAGCAAATCCTCTGGCTGTATCCACCACCTTGTTCCTCCGTGCTGTTGGCAGAGGCTGGAAGAGCACACTAGGGCAGCAGCCCAGCTCCAAAGGAGAGCTGGAGGAGACGGGTGAAGAGGCTGAATCACTCACCTGCTCCAGTGGAGGTGAGAGGGAGAGCTGTGTGTGAAGCACACACGCCTTTCAGCAGCAAAATGTTTGTCTTCTCACTCTTGATGGTTAATGACCATGAACTGCTAGCAGGGGGCCGGCCAGGACACCCATTCTCCCTCTTTCTAGCTTTCAGGGATCCCAGCACTTTGGGATGATGAAATAAATGTAGGTTGTCAGTCCAAAATAATAACACTTTACAAAGTGGAAACGCAAATTTCCTGCGATATCCCTGAATAGCAGGTGGTATTTCCTGAGGTATTGTTTCTGACCTTCAGGGAAATTGATATTATGTACTGACTGAGGAGAATGAGTACAGTATCAAGCTCCAGCAATTAAAGTAGAACAATGAGAGTATAGTAAACTGAGTAGAGCAACAAGCAAGAGAAGGCTTGGATTTTGAATATTTGTTTTGAGGGGTTTTGTTGTTGGTGTTTGTGGTGCATTTAAGATGCAGCAATGCTCTTTTTACAGAAAAGGCAGTGGCGGAAAGGAAATAAAAGAAAACATTTGACATTAAGTTCAATTGCTTTTAAGGGCACAAGCAAATAATCTGGAATAATTAATAGTATTAGTAGTACTAACTAAATAAAAATTAGCCAAGTGACAGGTTAACTAATACTTGTGTGATGTCCAGCAAAGAAGACAAACATTCATTCGAACTTCTAACAGTGAGATCAGGAGCAAAATTGCCTGTGTTTCTGTTTACTAGATTTTGCTTTGAAAAAAGGACACTCTGCTTGACTACTGTCAGGCAAATATCACAGTCTGGGTTCTGATTTTATAAAAAGGTGATGAGCTATTAGGTTGGCTTCATGTAATGTCACTTGTATCTCATTTAAGTGAAAGGCATCTAATGTGATGTTACGTACATAATGCTGTTTCTTCAAGTGTATTCAAGACTAGTACCTAAAGCAAAGACTGATAACTGATTTTAAATTTCTTCTGAGCTGACATTGCTGCATCTTCCTGCATTATATAAAACTTCATAGCTGAAAGACCTGTATAATACCTTTCCTTACCCTGTAGAACCTCCAAGGTTCATTTTCTTGCAGTGCTGCAGTCCTGGGCTCTCTGGCGGGCAGTTACTCAGGCTATCAACCCAGTGGGTTTGAGTTGGGTTCACTTCTGTGAGATTTTTCAAACAAATTTGAGATTTCTAGTTGTGTACATCAGGTCTTAGTGGGTTTGGTGCCAAGTCCTTTAGTTTTCCTTTATCATAATTTATTATTTAATTTCTCTGCAGCACATACATGCATCGTGTTCCTCCTATTTAAGGAAATGCTTGTGTGAGAGCTAAAGACTAGCTCTCCCTTGGTAGGCTAGTGACATTGGAATCCGGCCCTCGATTCACAGATGCTAAAGCCAGATGTGACATGATAATCCAACCTCCTGTTCAGGATGGGTTGGATTGAAGTCCATCACAAGCAAAGGTCTGCTACAGGTTTCTTAGGATTATGGCCAGAGGGGGATTCCTTCCTATGGATGGCATTTGAATGCAGGTGACAAACTCTCATCATCTTTTGAATCATATTTGTAAAATGAGGACTGTGATAAATGTCTAGATCAGTTCCAAGAAACCTGCATTCAGTAATACTTTTGACACCGACATGTTCTGTGAAGAAGCATTTCATCTCTCTGGGCCTCTTTTCCACAGCCCATCTTTTGTCAGTCTTCCATGTTTGCAGCCCCCATTCTTCATGCGAGGGAATTGGCTGTGCAGCATCTAATGCAGGGACAGTAAATTTCCCCAATTCTCCCAATGCTATGTGAAAATCTTGTTGCCCAGAGTCTTTCTGCCTCACTTGCTGGGTTCATACCCGTATGTATTCTGTTATTGCTGTTTACCTGGTGGTGACTTTTAAAATGCCTTTTAAGTCAGTGATGTGTTCATGTATTTAAATCATGCAGAATGCAGTAGCTCACTGATACCACAATGGAAAGTTGTTTATTTGGTTAGTGGCGGTTCATAGATTAAATACTCAGTGTGATACAATTTTTAGACAACAGAAGTCAAGTCATGAAACACTCATGGGAGGAGTATTGCTGTTTTCAAAATAGTGGGGTTGTGATCTGAGTTTCTGATAAGCATATCCAACACAAGCAGTGTTCTGTTCTCCTTGTAGACAAGTGCTGTGAAAGGGGTATGTATATGTCCCCTGGGCTCTCAGATTATATAGACTAACCGGGAAACAAAGTAAATGCCTCCAAGGACACCTAGCTGCTGTGCTGGGATTCAGTTTTCTTTCTGATTCACTGAGGATGAATGCCTCTGCATGATACCCATGTACTGTCATTGGAGGTGTTGCTTTTCAGATGAAATGTAAAATCAAGGCCCTGACCACTCGTGGTCATTAGCATTCCCATGGCACTTTTCAAAAGAGTCAGGGTTTTGACCCCAGTGTCCTGGCCAAATTCCAATTTGGATAATTGCATCCTTCCTTCCCTGCCACGTACACTGGATATGCTATTCTTCACCTCATGCCCCAACTGTATGTAACATTGTCTTGTGCTGTTAAAACAGCTGCCAGACCTTGTCCCAGAAATGGCTGCATTTTGGTGCAGAGTGAAACAGATCACTTTGTAAGGTTCCCATGTCACTTCCAGTGTATAAATCACTTTGGGCTGCAGAGATGAAAAGGACATTCAGAGATGAGATTATGTATTTAAATATTATGATTGGTTTTAATTATCTGATATATATTCTTAAGCTTTTTGTAAGGAAGTTCATATTGAACTAAGGAGTAGTACTGGTATGACCTATCACACAGCATCACAGATCTCCCTCTGACATCTGGTAAAGAGTTAGATTTCCATTTCTGAGGGAACCCCGATGGTTAAGAAAAATGTACTTGGGAAAAAAAAGAAATCACTCATAAGTGATACTGATGATGAGGGTGTCATGGGGGTGTCCAGGCACTTCCCAAGTTTTTTTTTGCTTGGAGTTTGCTCTTATCTGCTATGTGTCAATAGGTCAGGTTCAAACTGGGTTGTGTAGTCTTCAGGAACCAGATGTCCTTGTCTGTATTTGAGTTACTACGGGATGCTAATCAGTGAATGTATTACACATTTTTGCTTCTAAAGTCTCTGTGGTTCATTGGCATCACAAGCTCTTCCAGGAACATTAACTCCTGCACAATAAAGACTCCCTAAGGGCACTGGCAGCCCTGTAGTTGGAGTGTAGTTTGGATGACACAGGCAGGCAAAAGCACACTCTCAAGTATTACTGGCCAGTGGTATAAGTGATGATTCAAAAATTTAAATGGACCTACTAACTGTTTTCTAGGGCAGGGCTGCTTAAACCAAAGCTCGTGGGCTGGGTCCTCCCTTCCAAAGTTATCAAGAGTGCAAAATTATTCTGCATCCTCTTTTCTGAAAGCCCTATCCTGGGCAAAGGGCTTCTTTCCACTGTGCTCTCTCTTCAAAGATGTGTGGATCCAGCTCTTCACCCACCTGATCTCATGTCTTCCAGTTCGTCCAAGAACAGACGTCATCTTGTCATGGGATGAGCATGGATGTGAAAGAAGTGTCTTCATGTGTTAACTCATTGTTGGGGTTGAGCATAGGGACCTTGAGTACCTCTGTAAGGTACTGTTCAACCAACCCCAGCCCAGAAGGTTGGGCCCCATCACACTTAGGAGTGAGGAGAAGGCAGAGACATCCACAGTGCTGACTAGGGCGCCATATGGAGTTTATGGGATATTGGGGGGATTCCCTCTGAGGTACAGAACATTTATTAATAATATCCTGATGTGGAGATCTCACCAAAGCCCTGACTTTCTTGTCAGTCAGGAAGCTTTCTGGAACTGTGATGATGCATCTGGAAGATTCATGAAATCGTTAGTTTCGGGCCTGCAAACGAGCTTACAGTTAGCAAAATGTTTTCTTTTTGACTAAGAAAAAGAAAAAAGCTCAGTATTTACTAAGTGAAATGGAGCTAGAATGTATCACTTCCATGAGCTCTGTGTTTGTTTAACTATAAAAAAATATCTATATTCAGTAATAAAGGACAATTATACAATGTTGAATGAGCAGAATAACCACAAATTGCCAAGGGCATGTGCCAGCAAGGGCAGACAGGAATTAAAGTGAAAAAATGTGGCTGAAAAGGCCACACATTTATTAACGTAAATGCATCTAAATTAGCCCTGAAGGCAGACATTCCTGGGAGGTGATGAAAGGCAAAGAGGCATGGGCAACTCCTCATGCCATCACTGTCCCCCACCCTTTTGAAGTGCTTGTACAACAAACAGTGAATGTCCTGGCTGTCCTGCTGCCAGCCCCCTCTAACCACAAAGCTGAAGCAGACCTGCTTCTGCACAGATTGCAGCGCTGAGAGATGGCTGGAGTTCTTCTTCAGCATGAGCTCCTACGGATCCTGCTGTCATCAGCCTTGAATGGCAGGTTGTTTTTCTGCTTGTGGGTACTCCCCCAGGCAGTACAGTCGCAGCAGAGCCTTCCTATTTCTCTCTTCCTTTTTATGACCTGAGAAGATGAAGCACTCTCGAAAAGCCCATAAAATGCATCTGATCCCACCAGTACCTAAAAAGTCTTTCTAACCAAACTTTCAAATTGCCTTCTTTAAAAATGCTACGAAGCCCCCCCAAAAATGTCAGTAATGCATGCTTTTAAGAGGATAAAAGAAGCCAAAAATATCACAACAGTATAAACATTTTGTGTGTGTTGGTGAACAAAAAATATTAATTTTGTGTGTTTCTTTTCTTGGGTGTTTTTGTGTGTTTTCTTTCAGTTCCTTGCACATAATGAGCAGCAGAGAGACCTCGTTCCCACTTGTGTGGAAATAGGGAAGGTGGTGTGTGTTTGGTTCCCCTCTTCCCCACCATCTCTCCTTGGCACTTTCATTTCTCCATCCCAACCCTTTGCATCTTTCCCTGTGTGCAACCCAACCAAAACTTGCCAGTGCTGTTCCCTACCAGCCAAAGATTTCCAGAAGCTCCTAGGTGCACACACAGTGTCCCAAGCTATACTATTGTTTCTTCACTCCTCCTCTAAAAGCTGTTCTTCTTCTAAAAGCTGGTGGCCTCCTTGCTGGCCTTGGGGTTTGCCTGGGAGAGCAATGGGCTCGCAGCAACCTCTGGTGTCTGTGGGGCTCACCTCAGGGTGTACCCTCACGCTCCCTTCTCAAGATAAAGCCTTGCTTGAGGCTGGGCTGTGGAGTCCTAGGCAAGGAACGTGGGGATATTTAGGTGCCTGGGAGCAGCCTGCTGACCACCAGCAGAAGGACCTTGAGTAGCTACCGTGAGTACTGCCATACCAGTTAATATCTAGGGTATCAGGGTATCGTTGGCCATGTTGCTGCCAATGCTAAAATGATCTTGCAGCTGCCGTTAAGCGATCTGGTGCTGATATAATGCCTGATCTCAGGGAGGTGGATTGTGTTCAGCTGCAAATCAATCTTCTGTCTGCCCAGCGTACCTAATTCCCAGAAAAGGTATGTCCCTTTGTGCCAACTACAGCAGCATTTGGAGGCCAGCTATCCTGCTCCTTCATCCAGCAAGCTGCTTTCACCTCTGCTGCCAGGACCACCTAGCCACAGATGCTACCAACGGGTATGTTTTTGGCAAGCCCCAAGCCACATTGGTTCCAAGCACAATAAAATGTGACTAGTTGGGAGATGGAAGCACTTACCTCTTCGGGCAGACTCTGCAACTGCTTTGAACCAAGGGCAGAATTTAGCCAAGAACAGGATTTAGCTTTGTATTTTTGCAGTGTGAAAAATCAGGTTTTGTCACTTCAACAACAGAAGCAGCAGAATATGGAAGAGTTATCAGGAATGGAGCATAAATATCGAGCAGTCCTATTCTCTGACGTGATCTGCGTTTGGTAAAATGTTCACAAGCTCTCCCTAGCAGCCATAACATTTAAAAGCGGCTTTCCAAGTGGTGGATGGTGCTGTGTGAGCCAGGAAAACTCTTGAAGCTGTACCCGGGAGCGGAGCGGGGCTGTGCTGTCGTAGGGTGCTCCGGGCGCTGCATTCTTGGTGTGGCTTCGGGTTTCAGTACTATTATGAAAAAAGCTGCAGGGGATTTAGGACGCATACCTAACACACATACCTTTGATATTCACATGGTTAGATCCAAGCGACAAATAGGATCTTCAGGTCAGATGGAGCTTCCAAAAGACTATTAAATAACTGTAGCTAGACAGTCAGGTAATTGTCCTGTAAAAATTACAGTCAAATTCTTCTCTCCTAGACTGGGCTAAATTCGGAATCTGTCCAGGGACATAAACAGAACAACTCCAAAATTACATCAGGATTATCAAGAGCAGAATCTCTTTCTTCCTCCCTCTCTTCCCCCTTCTTTTTCTCTCTTTCAGACCGAGGGAGGCGCATGTACACAGACACTATTCACATTTCTGCTGCTGTCAAGAGGCTGATGATAGGATAATGTAGACTTTGACTTAGTAGTCTTTTAGTAAATGGGTTCTAGGTGGTTAAAAGAGAGAATTGGTTAGCTATTTCCTATTTTCAAATACATTAACTGTGTCACGTGAATTTCACGATGGTGTATATGATGAAATTGCTATTAGTGAGTGAATGGCAAAAGCACACCAGAAATGCAATGCAATGGGTTTTTTTCTGCTTTGCAAGGAGTGCCTACAAATCATGCCTTTGGATATAATGAATGTAATTTCCATTTAAAAAATAACAGTATGAACTGACTTCAGTATTTAACATACCAATCATCAGAATGATCCCAAAATATGTCAAGCCAGGAAGTGGATTAATTACAACAACTCGCCACCAAGCCCCTGGTATATTTCAAGCACATGGAAAATGTATTCCTATTTTGGACACTGACTTCTTTATGAAACTGTGCCAGGATGTCAGTGGGCTCTGGTTGGACTCTGACAGATGCTCTTAGCAGCATCAGTTTCCTGGAGGCAGTAATAATTATCAAATCTATGCAATAGACAGACAGACAACTATCAGACATCTGTATATCCCAGACATACAAAAACATCCCCAGCCAACCATGTGGCTACCAATGGATCTGCTCAGACACAAGAAGTTCAAGAGAAGTGCCTCAGGCCAGATCCTCAGCTGCAGAAAATCAGCCAGGCCTTCCTTGTGCTGTGTGCCTTTTTTTTTGGAGGAAAATCCTGCATAGCCGTCACAGGGCAATGGGAGGTCACGGAGGCAATGGGCTGGATGGGAAGGGGAAAATCCTGCAGGAGTTCAGGGCCAGGCCTGGGAATGACCACAGAAGCTCTGTACATCTCCGAAGGGGCAGAAATGGCTGTGCAGAAGAGACTGCCTGGATCCCTTGTGTCCTTACCCCCATTGGTGCAGATGAAGGGAGAGGTGGCTCTTCCTAACAAGACCTAGAGTTGTGTTTGTGCTCAGTAGAGCAGAACAGCGCCTGGACACAGGCTCAAACACTGCCCTGCACTTTGTGCTGTGCAGCTTCTTTCCTTCACCATCTTGTCCTCTGCCATCTATCATGGTGCTCAGGTGTGATTAAGGAAATAGCACAGCCCACAGGCTCTTCCCTTTGGGCAGTGCAGAAGAGATGGACCCATATGGGAGGAGGAAAGGTGGTATGGATGCAAGCCAGGCTGTGAGCCTGGACTGGATTGGTTTCTCCTGTAGATGAAGTCTGCAGGTTTTCTTGGCCGATCATGTTCTCCTGCACCTGCCTTTGCATCTCTGTAATTATGCTCTGATGCTCTCCTCCTCTGGTTGAGAAGTGCCTTGCTAAAAGACGAACACAAATCTCTGGAGGAAGCAGTGCCTTTAGTGTGCAGTTCAACTGAAGAAATATGCCACAGGCTGCCACTGGGAAATTCCCAAGGAAGGACACTGAGACTTCTTGGCTTGAATCGCATCTTGTATTTCCACCAGTATCCCCCCTCAGGGACTCTCGTGAAGAAGCGCAGCTCCGGGCTGTGGCGTGGCCATTGCAGCAGCCCTGTGGTGGGCCTGGGGGCAAAGCTGCCACCAGTCACTGCTGGGACACTTCTGTAGTCCCAGGGCTGCCCAGCAGAGCAGTTTTTCAACCCTGCCACTTCATTTCTTTTTCATCCCTGCCTCTAGGCTTGGGCCTGCTGTTGGCAGAAGCTCTCATAGGCCTGGAAATGCATTTGTTTGTATCTAAGCCTACATTGTGGAAAATGGACTGTGCATGTTTTCCAGTTTCTAAATGACACAAGAACACTGTTTCTGAGTCAGTTAGGGTCTTTGTGACCTTAAAATGAGGAGAAATATTATTTGACAGTAGTTACATTTTGAGCAAAACCAGTGACGTTCAGAGTTCACTTTCCAAACAGTAGCAGATTTTGCATCAGGTTGTCTAGTTTGGGACTTTACTGTCTTATTTACTCTGTTGCTTCACTGGAGGCCAGTGCAAAGGTCAGGGGGGTTTGGGAGCTCCTGGCTGTCAGCTCCAGAGATGAGTTTACTGATGACAGTCCTGCAGCTCTGATCAGTTCCATGCAGCCACTATCAATGGTACCACCTGGAATGGCCTCTGAAGCAGGAACTGCCCCTGGTTTTTTGGTTTGTACAGCAGGAGGTGCCTGAGCAAGACGAGAGGGAAGACTCTAAAACAAAAGTTGGAACCGGATGGTAATGCGATACTGTGCTTTTCACCTCTAGGTCATCAATTCAAATCTAGCCTGTTTAGTAGTGACCAAAAATCATTTCCACATGGGCCAAGAGAAATGCACAGTGAACACAGGGTAACTGTGTTGCTGTATCCAAATAGACAAGATAGTCTGGAGATAAAGAGTTGCACAATAGTTATTTGTCTGGAGAAGTCTGCAAGGTATAAAGCTAAGTAGTTTCTGACCGGTTTATATCCCTGAATCGTTCTTCACAAATAATTTATCATTTATTTCTGTCTACTAAAATGTAGGGTTTTTTTTCCTTATGCTATAACTAAGAATAACTGGAACCTCCTATTTGGCTTTCTCAATAGTCTGTCTGTGTAGGGAGCTATAAATAGATACATACGATGTTCACCAGACAAAAGAGCCAGCTCATATTTCCTTAGGTGCATATCAAGAAAACCTCAATGCTGAACTTTGTAATAGAATTATTCTGAAAGGTAGAAATTGCTTCTTAATATTTTAGCAGAGAAATGCAGAGGGTGCTGAACTAAACCTGAGCAAAATGCATGAGGAAAACTATCAAATACATGATGGACAATTATGAAGTAACAGGGCAGTGGTGACTCTGAAGAATAGTCAGCAACAACAGATCCTCCCGCTGCCAAACTGTATTGATTTTAGCTAAGTATGCCAATTTAAACTTTGCTTATAGTATTTAACCACAGATACAAGGCCCATTAAATGGATATTTCATAAGCTGCACTATCCTAAATATTTTATGGAAAAGTAACCAATACTGGCTGAAACATTATAAAACTTAATAGTGTCTATCAAGAGCACTGAACTAACAGCTACTGTGCTTTGAATTTTGATTATATCCTTGATAAAATCAATGGGGTATTGTTGTGCTTGAACTAACAGTTCAGCTAGCAGATGAAGAAAAAATAAGGATTTTCCCTTACCTTTCTAACTATTAAATTTGTACTTACCAAGATCTGTAATGGTAGGAAATCTACCTCTGTGAGAAAGATTGGGTCAAAGCAACTGAAAAATAATGGCTTATGCAAGCATAAAAGAAAATATATTTCATTCATGATTTTTATCCTCTCAGAACATAAAACCATTGCAAATGCCATGAAAGTAGCTTTATGTAAGCAAAACGTATGAAATCTTAACCCTGCTGAAGTCAGTTGTTTGAGTTCCATTGAATATATACATACTTGACTGGATATATCTGCCAGTGCCTGAATTTTCAGGCTACCAAAAGAGTGATTTGAAGCAGTGTGTTTTGAATTCTCCAATTAAAATATAAATTTTTGTTGCCAGTCAAATAACTATTAAAAGTCACTTTGAATACTTGAAAAACTCTGATGCTCTCTGCTCTCCGCAAGGGGAATGGAAGTACTATTTACTTTGTCATCAGCTAAAGTTACTGGTGCAGCTCTGAGATGTTGCAGGGTTTTCCAGCAGCAGTCAGGGGAGGTCAGTTTAATAAGGTAATAAATATTTTTTGAATGATCTGACTTTGTATTTGGTATTAAAAACTCAGAGGAGTTCCAAGTAGGATAGAAAATAAAGAATAAAAGTTCCACAGATTTTGCCAAAATTCTCCACAGATTACTATTAGCCTCATTTATGAGACTGCACAGAGGACTGTGAAATCTCCTTTGAACTGTAAGGGCCAGATGGTTTTGCTGTTAGATCCTAATGACCCACAGCAGTGTGCGTACACAGACACCACGGTTGCCAGTTGACTGCAAACAAGCGATGGAGGCAGGAGAATTCATGACCAAGCGCGGGTCATGTGTGCTTCCAAAACACAAGCCAGTTCTGCTTGGCTGGATGGGGGCATCCCCCCTCGCTCTTGATGGGGTAAAAAAGCATTTCTGCTGCCCCCTCGAAAGGAAGATCATTTCTAAAGCAAGCCATGAGCCATACCTGAACCAGAGGAGCACATGGCAAGCAAACCTACCAGTGCAGTCTGGGGTAGGTCCCTGCTGATGGTCATGAAGCTGAAAGTAGCCTTTGCCCTGAGGCGAAGGCTCTCTCAAAGGCTGCATGGCTCTGTGCTGGGAGAGGGAGGGAGAGGCTGGACTCGAACCAATTAAAGCTGTAGGGCAGAACAGTAGTTACTCTGCTGTCATATGGAACTGCTTGGAAGACGTGATTTATTTTGGATTATATTGGTTTCAACTGGTATAATATGAACTTCCTGATTTTTTGAGGATATGTAGACAAAAAGACTAAATATGGTTTTACTCATCTCTTAATTTAGAACTACAAGTGTTTGGGTGACCTATGAAATTATTTTAATGATCTCCACACAACACTGAGCTGTCAGCACTATAAATGTCATCCTAACTGGGTATTAGTTTCCATCATGGTCATTTAGTCTCAGCAGCAGAGCTACCTCCATGCGAATGTCTTGTCTTTGTCAAGCTGTGGGAATAAAACGGAGAGTCACCGTTGCCAAGAAGCATCAGTCAAACATCTTCATAATACTCGGTTTGAAGAGGAGGACATGAACACAAAATCTAGGAGTGCTGTGAGTGGGCCCTTGGAGCTCCAGGCGCAGCATTCAGGGGATGATTTCCATTCAAACCCCTGCTTTTATCTCCGATCATTATGAACGCGTTCCAGCATTGCTCATACTAGTAGACATAGACTTGCCCTTATCCTTCCTTATTTTTATAATGCTAGGAAAAGTCACAGTTTAAGAAGTACTCCAGTGAAGGAGAAGTGTGACAAATTGAATTTGATACAACTTTTGACCGCTAGTACAAGATGAATATGGACTCATCACATGAGGCTGCTCTTTTGTTCTCATAAAGAAGGCAAAGAAGTTGTTCGAACAGTGACTCTATAGGCTCTAAGCATGCATCTGAGACACTGACAAAGAGCAAAGTAACAGAATTTGAAAATAAAATACAATGAGGGATGTTGTGACAGAGGAGGAGTGGAAGAAGTGTCTTGTAGGAGACACTTGTTGGGTTTTTTTCAGTTCAAAGTTAGGAGTCTTATCCTGAAGTTTTAAATTATTATCTTTTGCCTTAGCTCACATACTTAAACACGGCAAAAGAAATTCTGCTATATTATGGATTTGTTCTTGTATGATAGACATTTAAATGATATGGGATTTTTCCAACACTGTCACTTGTTCTTTATGTCTTGTACAGATTTAAGAAAGCTACTTAAGGTTGACTGGTACTTGCATATTATGTAAAATCCCTGAATTTTGCTTTCGAGAGTATGGGATTTCAGCTGATACACGTTCAGTGTACAGTAGCTGTTTTTTTAAATTAGGATAAAAATAAAACGTGAAAGTCCTGTGTTGCACAAAGCTCCCCTTACTGACATAAGTGAGATCACTGACATAAGCGAGAGAGCTTCTGGCAGAGCAGGTGGTCTCCTATCTTACTCTACAGGCTCCTGGGTGGGTATGTTCAGAGCTCTCGTGTCTTGTGTACAACTTTATTTTGCCCCAAAGCACATCTTCCAAGTCTCTTGTCCTTGGCTTTTTTATGGTTTCAGTCTTTTCCATAACCAAGACAGATTCTCTTTCTTTCCAGCTAGTTGAACATGAAGTTGCAACACTCTTTTGAATCAGGTGTCTGCTTTGAAGCCCTGAAAAGATCTCTTAAGTCAGTGAACACAAAGCTTAGCCAGTCACGGCATTTGTATCTGTAGCGTGTCAAAACGTTTTCAAAGGCATCACATTCACAACAGTTAGAGAAAAGAAACGGGGTACTTGGGGAAAATTCTTGTTATTCCTGTAGACCTCAGTTCCTCTGGTCTGGGGTGACCTACGTGAGTGGACACTGCGATCCCCTCAGGACTGGACCTTGCTGGATTTACCCAGCCTGGATTCATCCATCTAGCTCTCCCACGCAGCCAGGCTGAAGCAGGAAAAGCAGTGCCCCTGAAAACCAGCACTTGCAGTGATTCAGCTGCCACAAGCTGGAGCCCTTAGCGTGACACGAGTGGGCACGGCTCCCAGCCTGTCGGTGGTGTGTGCCGCTAATACTGGCCAAGGTGCTGAGCCCGGCTTTTGAGCTTTCCTAGCTCTGCTTCTTCCATTTAAGGGAGAAAGCATAACACACGCTGAACTCCAGATCCCCAAAACGCAGCCAGCAGTAAGCGAGCACTGCCAGGGAGCTCTCGACATGAAGCACTATGATAGCAAAGGTCTTGAATGACTAAGATTCTTGAAAGCTTTGGTCAGTATCAGAGACAGTTTCCAACTGGGCAAAGTACAATATTTTCCCTCTGCTTTTTATGAATGGCTGGATAGCACTGTGCTGGAGTCAGAGTCCCGCGCGAAAGCCATTCATAAAAATAACAACAAAACAAAACAAACGCACACAAAAAACTTTCTAGGTCCAGTCCAGAGCCACTGGATGCCAGAGGCTGGGAAAACATGCTGGAGCCTGAGCCCCAGCTATCACTGAAAGTATTCAACGGGCTTTTTGGTGGTCTGAAAAGCATGAAGTGCTGTGTAGAAGGGCAGCTGGTAGAATTACTGTGACACATACTAGGCAGAAAGCCAGAGCTGGCCTTGTTTCAGACATTGTCTTTCCTCTCATTGAAGTGTCAGGACCTAATTCATGGAAAATTTGGTGAGTTGGCAGCTCTTTCAGAAGATTTCATTGAGCTACAGTGTGTGAGAGTCACATGAATGCAGAGTGCATGGCCAAAAGTATGTGGAGATTTCTGAGCAGGAGAAAACAGTCAGCCTCTGAGAATGTCTGATGATTTCATGTGGTTTTGGAGTAAACACATGTACAGGTGTAATCAGCAGGCAAAAAAAAAAAGAAAGCGGAAAAGCACTAGTGGCAGATTACTGAAGAGCTCAATGAGTTCTGTAATTACGAGGTATTCCTTTGAAACAAATCATTCCTTTGTCTGACGGCAGCAAATGTCCATTAATGAGTTCAGGGCTTGCAGTCCACCTGGAGAAGGCATCAGTAAAATGTGTGCCTTGGTAATAGCTTCTCCATTGCAAGGGAATTTAATGGAAAAGAAAAGGGTCCTGAAGTTTAAAGTTTAAACCCTGAAGTTTAAAGACGGACCCAGTCATCACACAGCTTTTTACTCATATTTATTTGAGAGCAGAACTTGGAGCCTGAGGCACGGATACAAAAATATAACAGCAATTGGATTCTGCTGAATTAGGAAAAGTCTGAAAATAAACAAAGCATCTCTTGTTAAAATGGGGCGCTTGTGGTGGGCAGTCTGAATTGAATCAGTTACATTTAATGTACATTTTCATTGATCCTTCCCACTGAAATATTGCTCTGAAAGGCCAGTTACACTAAACTGTTTATTAAGAAATATTCCAGTTATTTCCTACTACACTGTCATGAAAATTAGGTTTTTGGCCGTGCAGAGGGACAGCATGTTGGCTTCTGCCCAAGCGAGGCACTGAAATCACGGCTGGGATTAGGAACAGGAAGGAAGGAAGGGCAGGAAGAAAATCATTGGGTGCAATTCATATACTTTGAAAACAGAAAGTCCAGGGGGCTGGGGGAGGTGGCAGCTTTGCCCCACTGAAGTAAGAAAAGCCCTTTTGTTCTCTCTGTGTCAGGATTTCATCCTTTATCGGTGGTCTCATTATTCCATGCTGCTCCTAGTACCCGCAAGGGTTGTCACATCGCCTGGGTGGTGGGAGAGTATTTTAAGTGGGCCTGTGTTCCAGGTTCTCCTCTTCCTCCCCAGGGCAGTGATGAAGGGCACTGGCACCTTGGTGGGTTTCCTGACTCATGTGGGGACCGTGTTTCCCATTCCTGGGGAGGAAGTGTCAGGGGGAGACCTGCTGAGAAGCCCATTGCTGTACCACCAGGTCTTGTGTAGGCAGATGGTCATGTTCTCCCTGCCTGTTCTCCCTGTCCCTGTTCTCCCTGACATGCATCTAACCAGCCTCGCAGTGTGCATCCCTGAAATCATGTCAACAGGCTTCATTCAGCTAGAGCTCCCAAACCAGAGCTTCCCCAGGGCTGGAGCTGCTGCCCATCCCAGCCTCCTGGTTTCAGCAAATATGGCTTTGGTTGTGTGCGAAGCTCTGGCTCAGGAATGGGGTTATGCATCCCTCACCTCTCTGCCTGAGCTGTGCTCCTGCTCGTGGCCAGGAGGGAGGGCTTCCCCACAGCAGGACACTCCACTCATGGCTAAAAGAGTGTGGGAACAGAGTGAGTGTACAGCATCAGTGCAGAAAACACAATCTAGTTACAAAATTAGGCCAGACACAATATGCTAAATTAGAATTCATCTTGGTTTTAATTATACAAAATTAACATATTCCTCTGCATCTCCATCTGAACTACTTCAGAGCAAGGTCATATAGATAAATGTAGGAGAGGTTGGGTATGAGAGCTGGGTAGTATTCTGAATGCGGACTTTGCCCATGTTTTATTTCTATTGCTGAAAACATTTTCTAAGCATCTGTGAAATCACTGTTAAGTGACCTCAGCGAATTTTGCTTCTCACCGTGCTTTTGTTTTACTTTTCAGCCTCAGCAAGTGGTTCAAAAGAAGCCTGCTCAGGTAAGAAAAGCTAATTTAAATTCTCTTAAACTACTTTAAATGAAATAATTCTTCAGTATTTAAAATTATTTCCTTTACTGTAAAGGATGAAAGGAAATATATCAGTCATATGAGCTGGGGGACAACTGTTGGCTTGCTAGGCACAGCCACCAGAACAATTCTCGCAGCGGCCCAGAGGAAAAAGCAGTGAACAGTGCTTGCTCAGAAAGGTCCTCTTTCTGTAGTGGCCACCTTGTGATGATAACGCAGGCACACGCATACATGCATCTGGTGACATTCAGGCATGTGGTAAGTGTCTCTGTGTGTCCTGAACGTGGGCAACTGGGAACTGCTTGCAGCAAGGAGGGGGGCACAGATATAAAGCCCTTCTCCCCTAAAGGAGTCTCTAAATCCACAAAAGAAAATAGGCTGAACTTGGTAACTAGACTGGATCCATCATAAAGACTAACACATTTGAACTTCTTCTATTGGATGGTGTTCTTTAATGCCTTGGACAAAGTGCAAACTAGGGTTAAACACCACATTTACAATCACCTTCATGTTCTTTCCCTAGCCCACCCCATGTTAAAAACACCCTTGCTCTGCCAGTTCATTATATATGCACCAACAGAGAGAAGCCTGTGGGCATGGGAGCAGGACCATCCCTGCCCAGCAGAGCCCATGGGCTGTGCTGCCATACCTCGGTGACTAGGAATGATTGCTGAGCCAAGAGCATAAAGGGTCCATTGCACTTCTGGAAAGAGGTCTGCTTTCAGAAGGGAATAATACTTTTGTTTTTCAACCTTATGGTTTTAATACATTATTGTACAGCGTACATTATTGTAATGTCTACTGTAATCTGAATTAGGAGCTGTTACATAAGAAACAGAAAACATCGTAGCTGTGAGTTGAAGGGGTGAAATGATGTAACTCTCTAAAGCATGTGCGGGAATCAGGTTTCTACAAAAGAAATCAATACAGTCACAGCAATGATGAATCTGTGGCACTGACAATCATATTAACATCTCCGAAAGGCAGATAAAGCATAGAGGATGAATGTAGTAGCATTTTCAAGTGAGGTAAGTTTTGCAAGGGGAGGTTACGTCTTTTATTAGGCCAGCTTATGTGAGAAACGCAACATCAGTGCCCAAGGGCTTGCCATCTGTAACTTTCTAACTACACCACACAATTCAAAACACACTGAGTTGTTCTAATAAAAGATATTTCCGCTCCCTGGTCTTGCTTACATCCTTCATCTGCTACAGCCACAATGAGGCTATTCCTACCACGGCATGGCAGTAAATCTGCCGGTGGGCACAAAGCCAGCCATCTCCTCCATGGCACCTGAGAGACAGGGAAGCTTAAACCCTGCTGTGCAAAGGAGGCCAAATCCGGGAGGCAGAGGCTCTGGGAGGCTGCTCGTGTTGCACTTTCTTCTGATACCTGGTGGAGCTTGTCCCCACCATGGCCAGTGGGATAAAGGGGTCTAGAGCTGGTGACTCTTCCCACAGCCTAGCCTGGCAGAAGCCATTGGTGCTGATGGCATGTGTAGCAGCTCTCCATGTCCCCAGGCACTTACTCCTGCAAGCGTTTTGTAGAAATGGCTGGGCTGGGGTGTGGGAGGACAAAGAGGGGACCTGTGTCTCCATCTTTTGGTAGCAGAACAAAGTAACGACAGGTTTGATTGATGGCAAAATGTTTGAACCAAAGCATCAGGGTTCTCTGTATGGATCTTCCTGGTCCATCTTCCTCAAAGCGGTGACTCCAATGGGGATACCGTAGAGTGATTCAGCCAGCTGGATGCAGGCGCTGCTGCACGGTGCCTCAGCAGCATCTCCATGGTCAGAAACAGCGAGAGAGAAAAGGAGGCCTTTTGACATTCCCATTAGTAATGGAAATGTTTGTATAGAAAAGGAGGAGGCACGGAAGAAAGCATGAAAGGAAAGACAGGGCTTTTTAGAAATCCCCAGTCATCACAACATGACTAGTGAAGTTACTCATTAAATTATTTATGTGCTATGTCTTCACTCAGAACATTTCTTTTTTCTTAATCCTTGGCCTGAGGGATGTTCAGTGAAATCATTGACTTGTCTTTAACTCTTCCTGGTTTAATAGGCCCCGGTCCCATGTTGTGCTACCACAACATTGCAGTTTTGCTGGGTGTGGGTGCATGGCAGACAACAAAAGTTATCGCTGTGAGCAAGCACTCATGACAGTGTCTTTCTGAGGCTGAAAGAAGGAGGAGGAGGTAAAACAGTGTAATTCCTGGGACTATCAGGTACTTCATGCTGCTGGGTTTCACTTAAATCCAGTTGCCTTTCTCCATTTTCTTTTTATACTATTGAATTTCCCTTTAAAGGAGGGAGGTTCAGTCTCAGAATTAACAACAAGAACATGAGCTCATGCAGGCTTCCTAATCTGAGCTGTCTAAGGAAATAGTGATAAATTATATAAACATGGGGACTATATGGAAGTTCATGGAGGATAATGTAAATCTTACACTACATTCAGAGGAATCTCTTCCTTTTCCATCTGTTTCCTTCAAAATATCCTCCCAGATGGCTTTACCATGTGGCAGTCTGGATTAAGTTAGAAATGCATCCTTTCTTCGTCAGTGAGGACTGTAAGAGGCTACAGTTGAGAACTGCTGTGTGATGGTGAGCATCTTACCCCAGCCTGCCTTGGTAAAAGTGGCAGAAAGTCCTGCTCAGGTTCCACCCCTGATTGCCATGCCTTGAATTTTGGTGTGTTCTCAAAGATTTCTATGAGCATTAGTTTACATCACTGTTCCTGTTGTTACTGTTCCTAGTACCTATGCCTCTTGGGTTTGTGTCATTTATAAAAGTATAGAAACAGCAAGACCAGATAAAATTCTCATTTTATGAATAATAACTCTGTTCCCATCATCGTTTCCCAGATTTTAAGCTCCACTGTGCTCTAAATCTCTTTATGGATATCTGCTGTCCAGTTTAGGGCCATACAGATGCCTATATTAACTTCTGCAATATCTCCAAACATCCCCAGAGCTCTGAAGATTTACCATCACACAGACGGTAAATGAAACAGTAAAATCCACAGGAAATCTACACACCCATATCATTAATACAAACCTTTGACTACTATGGTCTGTACACATCTTTGTATGTATGTATGTGAGAGACACATACTCTCACACTTCCTTGGGGAAATGAGGGGAAAAAAAGCCAGCCTAACTGTGTGACATTGGGAAGTTTAGCACCTTCATGTAAATTTGTGCCTAAACCTCAAAAGCGAAGTGCTCCTTTGAAATCCATTCTGTCTCCAAAGACTGGACAGCCAGGTCTTACGATCATGATGTACTAATGTTCTTACTGAGGTGTGCAAATAAACAGTCCCAACAGAAACAGAAACTTCTCCATTTCCTCAGTTTTAAGCTATTTGTAGCATCTGTAGCCTCAGCCATATGGGGGAGTTACACTCTTAAGTAATACAAAGGAAATAGATATTTTTAGGAAAACATCATGAAAGCTATCAAAGTTTTCTGGAAACAGAACGTGTTTTATTTTTATCATTTCTGGAGAGAAGAAATAGTGTGAGTGTAGAGCAGCCCTTTGAAAATCTTCTTATAATCTCTTTGGGAGGTCTGTTAAAATCTCAAATCCTTGCAAATCCTTTGTATCTGAGTCTGAAAGGCAGCATGTCAGTCAGGAAGGCAGTGTATCAGTCGGAAAAGTACACATAAAGTGTACATAGAGAAATGTACTCAAAAAAGTGTACAGAAAAAGTACACCAAAAGCACACATACTAGCTAATGCTAAATGCATTAGATGCTTTTAAAAAAAAATCAAATCCCAACGAGAATAAGAGCTAAAAATAGAAGTGTTATTTTGTACAGGAAAGAAAATGCAGATTCATTTCTTAGACCTGGTATCAATAAAGCTATGCATGTTAATTAGTCATAATATATATACACTTTACAACCTCAGTATATGTATTCCCCAGCTGCATCCATCACATGTGCCTACTCAGTGTAGGACACAGTAAATGCTAAGGCATCAGACAGGCTCTGCAGCCCAGGAGCTACATGGATGATTCACACATTCATATGCAGCCCAGAAGCAGCAGACTTTGTGAGCAGAGCCAAGCCTGGGACCTGTGGTGTCTGCGTGACAGGTCTGATGTGCTGGGACACCCTGGACAGTGGGCCCATCGTATACACGCTGCATTGCCTCTCTGTGCTGTGCTGTAAATCTGCACTTCCTCAAGCTGCAGGTGTTCTGTGTACACGCTGGCCACCACGTGTGGATTTATTTTTTTTCCCTTCTGGGAAATCCTGGAGAGAAATGTGGCAGAAATACTCCAGAGATCCACTTTAGCAGGTTGAAAAGAAGCTTCCAGTGTCACAGGCAGGATGGCAAATCCTTCACACTCACATAGATGCACATACACATCTGAGAGAGTGTGTGTGCTCCATCAGCCCAGACTCACTGCACCTCCCCGTGTGGAGGCTGGTCCCAGTGGAGCTGCCCAAAACTTTCCCAGTGGGGCTGTGCCCTGGACCTGCTGTGGGCCCCTCTGGCTTGATGCCCTGTCTCCCATCACCACCAGTCAGGGGGATGATGCTGGTTGGAAGTGGTCAGAGGTTTTGCATAAATAACTTCATGGTGAAATAACCTGTTTTAATTGACCCTTTTCCCCATAAGTGTCCTTGGAATTTTTGCTTTTCCAAAGCTTCACAATATTATGATCACGTGGGGACTCATTTTTTTAAATCAAAATAGGATTTGATTTTGGTCTTTGAACACTTTTGCTCTGCAAAATCCTTCCAGATTTTGCTTCTGAGTGTTCTGGAAACGTTTTTCTGATTTGAAAACATCATTTTAACAAATGGATAAAAATGTTATGGGAAGTCTTAGCAAAAATGGCTCAAACTTGAAAATTATGTTTCATTGTTACCAGTTCTGCTGCTTGTATTACAAGCAACATGTAAGGATTGCTTGGTGTAAAATGAAAAAGCAAAATTAGAATAATAACAGATTTGTGGACTGGAGCCAGAACTAGTAAGAAGTCATGCGATGCCTGAACTATAGGTATAGACCTACCATTTCTCAGGGAGAAGTTTGAATTTGCTTTTAAGGGAATCAGGTAAGTGTCTTGCTCTCTTCCTGGCTGCAGTAAGTAGAGTCTCATGGAGGGTACTGGCTTTACCTTCTTTCTCCTTCCAAGGCAAAATGGTTTCCAAAGGCAAACACATCAAGACCTCTCTTAGAATTGGTTTATTGTGACAGGGAGACCAAATAGGTTGTCTGATGACTTAAAAAAAACCAAACAGCACAGTTCTTTGAAATAAAAACAAATCTGGGGAAAAATACAGAAGTTGCAATTACCAGTTCTGTGAAGAGATGAAGCACTAACCTGTGCTAAAGAATGAGGGGTAGGAAAGGAAGTCCAGTATTTCTGACAGCAAATATTTTGTTATTTATATGATGTAACTTCTGAATAGACTCTGAATAACATCATTCAGTGAGGCTACACCTAACTACTCAAATCAGTATAAGAATCAGCTTTCCAAGGTTATAAATGTTTATGATTGCCATTTATTACATAGCTATGATAGAGTGAAATTTTTGAGATACCACTTTCAGAAATTTGGGTGTAAGTACATTAAACAAGTACGTTGAGATATTGTTTGACCAGAAGAAGGGAAGAAAAGGGGAAAAAAATTACCCTCAGGACAGGAGTATATTCAGAAACTCAGTAAGTTTTAAAGAGTCAGAAATCAGAAATATATGCAGTGATTTTCAGATGTAGGTTGTGGCTCTATAAGGTAATTTTTTTTTACATTTTTGTAGTTTCTTCTATTGATAGTGGGAGGCACATGCTGGCCTCTCAGTATTGGGATGGCAAAGACTTTGCCAGCAAGTAGAGTTCCACACACTGGACACTGGAGTCATGAGGTCATTACCACAAATCAGTTTTGTAAAAATCAATTTGCTTGCAGTTCATTTGGGTATTTTCTTTAACTGGACCCTTCCTACCAGTAAATGTAGAAAGAGCTCACCCAGCATTTCCACTATGTCATGGAGAACGTACAGGAAACAGTGAGAGGACAAGAGCAAATGGGCACAAACTTGAACATTAGAAGTTCCGTCTAAACATGAGGAGGAACTTACTCATTTTGAGGGTGGGAGAGCACTGGAATAGGCTGCCCAGAGAGGTGGTGGGAGTCTCTGTGTCTGGAGACATTCAAAACCCACCTGGACAAGTTCCTGGGCAACCTGCTCTAGGTGGACCTGTGTTGGCAGGGGGGTTGGACTAGATGATATCCAGAGGTCCCTTCCAACCCCGTATCATTCTGTGATTCTGTGACATGTTTTTTACACAGTCAGTTAAACATTTAAGTGCACAGCGTAAACCACTGCTTCACTTCAAATACACAAATAAGCTTTGTAATCCAGCCCTCAATCTTTTTGATTTACCTTGGAGATACACAGACAGCCCTGTTTCCCTGCAGGCAGCTCTGTGGATATTGTATACTTGGACTTTGGAAAAGCATTCGATACTATCCCCCATAGAATTCTTGTGGAAATACTGGCTGCACATGGCCTGGATGAGCATACGATCTCCTGGATCAAACACTGGCTGGCTGGAAGGTCCCGAAGAGTGGTGCTCAATGGATTTAAATCCAGCTGGCGGCTGGTCACAAGTGGTGTGCCTCAGGGCTTAGTGTTGGGACTGTTTCTGTTTAACATCTTTATTGATGATCTAAATAAGGACATAGGGTGTATCATCAGCAAGTTCCCAAATGACACCAAGTTAAGCAGGAATGTTGATTCACATGAGGATAGGGAAGCTCTACAGAAAGACTTAGATAGATTGGATCATTGGGCCATACATTGGGTATGAGCTTCAACAAGGCCAAGTGCCAGGTCCTGCACTTGGGCCACAATAACCCCATGCACCGCTCCAGGCTTGGGGAAGCGTGGCTGGAAAGCTGCCTGGCAGAAAAAGACCTGGGGGTTCTAATTGACAAGTGGCTGAATA
>JAOTQQ010000001.1:36420478-36530438 GCA_026546715.1 Gallinago undulata
GTGGTCGGGCATTGGAATAGGCTGCCCAGGGAGGTGGTTGAGTCACCATCCCTGGACGTGTTTAAGAGTCATTTAGACGTGGTGTTGGGGGATATGGTGTAGGAGAGAACTGTGTAGAGTAGAGTAGATGGTTGGACTCAATGATCCCAAGGGTCTTTTCCAACCGAAATGATTCTATGATTCTATAGGTGTTTAATAGACTAAAGGACCAAATGCCCAGCTCCCTACCTGCCCAGTTTCTCTTGCACACAGCAAGAGCAAGGGCCAGTTGCCCAGGGACTGCACTGCCATCAGGCGCTGCCTGCCCCAGGCTCTCCTCTTGTTATTTGGGCCTTACAAATGCTGTAGACCTCTGTGAGGATTCAGTATTTGCAGGACAATGCTGGGTTTGGAAAGTCCTTTGCAGGGTAGCAGGGGTAGCCTGCTTCTCAGAAGACTGTGGTAGCCACCGGAGTTGCTCTGGAACTAGCAGTGCTCCAGGCTGCCATGGGAGAAGCATCCTTTGTGTCCCTCCCTGAATCTGGGACACAGTCCCAGCTTCACAGCAGCACCAGCCTCAGTGCAGAAAAGAAACAAGAAGAACCAGGATTTTGGTTGGTCCTATCTGTTTAGTTCAGATGCATAGTTCAGTCAGGAAATGCTGACTGAATTATGCATCCCCTTGCTTAGTGTACCAGTGGCCCTCAAGTCAAGCTGAGGTGCCTGTCCCTGTGTCCCCATATGCTGCCTAAGGAGCAGAGGACAGCACTATGCCAGGTGAGCCTCCTTCTTCCTTTGAAGCCATTAGCACTGAGCACTTCAGTGTGTAAGTCTCATTTTAGGTAAGTCTCCTGGTGCCTTGATTCTGCTTTGGCTAAAATTGAGGTACTGATGCTCCCTTCTTGCGAAAAGGAGTTATGAGAGCGCACACACTCATGATTTGATGTGACTAAAAAGGAATCAGATTTAGCAAGATATTTTTGTTTTGTGGCTTGTCAGGGACTGTCTGGGGGATCCAGAGTCTTGCTTGCTGCAATGTGCTGTTTGAAGACGTCATGTCCTTGTCAGCCAATTTCTGAGTTGGTCGAAGAGCAGGTATGGCAATACATGAGCTCAGCACTCCAGAGCAAAAAAGGTTATTTTAACTGTTCAAATAGGCAACATTTAATTTCCTTGACACAAGCCCTAGAGCAGGAGGCAGCTTTTTCAATGTCACACATGTGCCAGTCACACATTTGCCCATTCAGTACAGACAAACTCCCAGGTCGCTGCTCTCTCCCTGTGTGCTGGGCAAAACCTGTCCCTAATGTCACATAGAAAAGTTCAGGGACTACAGCTGTTGAGCCACTCCATGCATAGCTCTTGGAGCAGGCACAGCAGTTGATGGCAGAAGGCAGGAGGCCAAAGGGGTAAGATAAAACATGTCCCTAAGTCAGCAATGCTCCTTGTCACCCTATTCCCACATCCTCAGGGTCTCCTCCCTGCTCGGAGAAGCCTGAGATGGGCAGACGATGGCTGTGGACAGGGTAGCTTTGTGTTTGACCCCATGGCTGTGGCACAGGAGTTGTTTAAGGAGGTGCTCCATCCAGTTCAGAACTTGGCTCCAATTCAGTGTGAACCAAAAACTCACTAACGATTGCCAGAAGAGAAGGGGCTGTGACGTGTGCTTGGGAAACACCATTGAGGAAAGCGGCTGGGCAGGGGACAGTGTTTTAAAAAATGTCAGTCAAGAGTAAATTAAACAGTGCTACTTTTGCATACACATGCTGCACGTTTTGGCCAAGATTTCCAAGAGCCTGTACTGCTAACATTTGGGTATCTTACTTCACAGATATACAGGATTCTAGGCAGTACCTGACTACCCCCTGAAAATTTTATTATTTTAAGATGTTGCCAGAATGATAGATGTTTAAGACATTTCCAGAAACCTGAATCTACCAGAACAACAAGCCTCTGGACTTAAGAGCAACAAAAAGAATCAAAATGCTAATTAGCAAAAATTAGGTGTGTCAGATGGCTGCTCAGGAAGAAAGTGCTTTTTTCTTTTCCTAAGCTCCTTCATAAAGGCTCTACATCTTTCACACTCAGCATCGGTGTTGCTCCTCCACACCCAGCTGAAGTCAATGAAAGATGCTTTATTTCCTGACATAAATATTATTAACAGATACTCCAGGACTGTAACCCAGCTCATCTGCTGGACTGAAAAACACAGGACTTGAACCTTCTATGTAGCCACTTCTAGAAATGGCTAAATCTTTGCTGTGCCAGTTCAGGACCGTATAAATTCTGTCGCAAATTGTATGTTAAAAATGAGGTATGTTGCAATGAATGTAGAATAAGGTAAACACAATTAAAATGAAAATACATTTTTTATCTGTTAAATAATTTACTAGGAAGGGCAGTTACAGTATTTGCATACCAGCACTATTAAAAAGATTTGGCTAGGGAAAGGAGCAGTATGCTCAGCCCTTATTAACTGGTTTACATTTTTAAACATGTTCTGGAAGGAAGCAATAAGAAGCCAATATCCAATATCATTTTATTCTGGGGTTTCCGTGACATCTTGGGAATTTTATAAGGTCCTCTTGTTGCCCAAAGTAACAGTCTTGGAATAGAAGAAGAAGCAGCAGTATTTCACTGCTACTCTGTCGGTCACTAAGGGGCATTTGTGGAATTTGGTTCCTTGAAATCAGTGCTGCCATGCTACCCTGGGTGACATCTGGCTTCCCTGGGCAGCCCATCAGCTTGTGACACGTGTGCCAAACATTAAAGCTGGGATGGATAAGTTGGATGAGCGAACCTGCCTTCTCACTTGCATCTCAGAGAGGGCAACTCAGGCAAAGGATTCACGTAACATGCTCTAGCTCTAGGCAATCCTGCTTCAGCAGGGGAGTTGGACTAGATGATCTCTAAGGTCCCTTCCAACTCTAAAAAATTCAGTGAAACTCAGTGAAAAGTGAGCACGAAATAAAAGTGATAGACACTCCAAAATCATTTTCCCCAGTGAAGCTTCCATGCCATATTGCTTCTGCTGGTGCTCTCACTGTGCTGTCCCATAGTGCTGTGATGATATGAAGTGATCCAGCCAGCAAAGACAGGCTGTGACAGGCTGCTGTCTAAGGGGTTGTTCAGAGCTCTTGGTCATCGATTGCTCATTGGATATTGTGAACGTGGTACTGCTGTGTTTATAGACAGCATAAAAAGTTTGGGAGTGTCACCATCTCTTAGTAGACTATTCAGTAAGAATTATCCTCCTAGGTACTTCACATTGAAGGCTACAGGAGTACGTAGGTGGTTTTCAGACATCAGCACATCGCCAAGCAGTGCATGAAGGACCTAAATCTTTGGGCAGTCCACTGTAAGCATCTTGAGTTCATCCTTATTGGACCTAAATAAATAAATGTGCTTTTCTCACATTGAGGAAGGAGAAAAAGCATCCAATACAACTGCTTGACTGTTGGGCATTGTAGCACTCACGCTACCATAGCACACTCTCCCCTGGATCCTGTTTCATTGCGATCCCAATGCCACAATTGTTAAATTCTTTATGAAGTCTGCTCCAGCAGATGGTGAGCATCACCATGAAGTTCTGCTGCTGATCGCGTTGTAAGGTGTCTCTGGATATGCCAGAATGTTTTCAGAAAAAGTTTGCCGAAATCTCCCTTTAGAAATGACAGTTGCTTATATTAAAAAAGGATATAATATTGCCAATGTACTTCTTGCTTTGCCTCTGCTCTGTCAATGTAGTCACATTGTTCAGGGCCGATCTCTGATCTCAGGTTTGGAGAGTAATTTGCCACACAACAACCATGGGAAAAGAGAAGAAGAGAAATAAACCAAATGAATCACCCACATTCTGCCCGAATTCAGATCTCAGATTTCCCACATCCTGGTATTTAATTTCTCACAGAGTTACCAATGGTTGATCTCACGGCAGGATTAGTGGGAAGAAAAATGAGAGCTCCATTGAAACCAGACTTGAGTCTGGAAGGAAGGGACATGTGAGCTCTAGGACCTGGGAGATATCAGATTCAGGGAGTGAATGGCTTCCACCCCCTCCCCTTCCCCGATTCTCATGCTTATTTTGAGGCAAAATCTGGAAACTAAAATCAGAAGAGCAAAGAGACAGTTACAGTATGTTGGGCGGCTGGCCCGTGGCTTTAATAGTCTCCTGAGAAATGTGTTATACAGTGAGACATTAACTGTAATTTATATTAGTATTTTTTTATGTTTAGGAAGAAGGGAATAGATTAACATTGAGGTATAAATTACAGTAAATGTAATCTCGGTCCTAAAAGAAAACATGTTTTGAACACACATTTCCACCAGGATACCTTTTCTGATTTGATTATAGAATATAGATGTGTTGAATTGGAAAAGAAACTCCCATAAAAGGTTCTATAATCAAAAGGAAATAATCACTGTCTATTAAGTTGGACAGCCCCACTCACTTTGAATCAGACTATCTTGCTAGAGAAAGAAAAAGCTTCGCCCTGTGGTAGCACGGATTGTGGCGCAGATGGAGCTTGAAAAGTTGGGTTGCTGCTCTGTGCTGAAGAGGACCATACTTTATCACCCTTCCCACCAGATTGTGTGGAGATAGTCAAGAAGTTGAAAGAAATCTTTAAATGCATCCTAAATCCTTTAGGAGTTGAACATATTAAGATGACAAGAAGAGTATGTCATTAAACTATAACTACCCTTTTTGGATTACCTGGTATTTGTAGATTTATTGGCAAGATGGCTTAAATTAGGGATATATTTTTAGCCTGCAGCATTACATAATAAAATAGCAGCAGAATTCTTTGCAGTAAAAAAAGGGAGGGAATGGGGCGGGGAGTTTATTAAAACCAACACAAACTTCTCTGATTTTGCGCTTTCGGCTGCACAAATTGGTGCTCCATGGTTACACAATTGGTAAAGTTTGCAAGAAAAGCATTTCCATCACCCCGTTTTGCTCAGGAGTTGTCGCCCTGTCTTTCGCTGCAGACCTGCTGTTTAGTCTGAAACTGAAAATTAAACCCAGAACTTCAGCTCTCAAAGTTAAATACTCTGCTTTACTGCCAGCACACAGCCTCACCAGTGTCTGTGTGGTAAGATCTGTGATTAAACTCTTCAGACATTTTTAAAAGCGTTTTACAAGTCTGTTAAGCTTTAGTGTTTTTGTTTTGCTTTGGGTTTTCTTAAAGAGAAAAAAAGTCATTTAGCTGAATTATGCCACAAAGTGTCACATGAACTCTGCTGAACCAGATCGGAGAACCCAGCTCACAATCTTTCAGAAATATGTTTCTCATTTCGGCTGGGGGGTGGGGGGGAAACAGACAGACACTTTTCTGAGCACAACCTGAGGAAGGTAAAGCCCTGTATGTTAAACTCTCTCCTTTAGAAACAAAAAAAAAAAAAAAAGAAAGGAAAAGGGAAAAACAGGGGAGACTGAGGAAGGGCGATGGCAGCAGCTGAGCCCCCTGCACTCCTGCCCGCCCCAAGGCCCGCACTCAGGCATCATGGCTCAGGGGCTGCATGCCTGCCTGAGACCCCCTCTGCCTTGGGGCTGGTGCTCATAAAAATGTCACTGGTCCACTTCCACTGTGAAAGGCTCTTTTATCTCCCCTTCCCGCAGCCCCTCTCCAGTGGGTACGCGGGGCCGGGCCCGGCGGCTGCCGCTCGGCCTTCCCGCATGGCTGGGCCCTAATGAGGTGTGTGCGGCTCTTGGCTGCAGGTTTTCAATCTCTTTCTTATTACTTCAAAGCTGCTGCGCCGAGGTTCAGACAAGTTTGATCACTTGGCAAAATCTCTCAGCTGGGATTTGAAAGGGAAGACGCTTTATTTTATTATTTATCATTACAGATAGATAGCTGTTCCCAAACCACAGTTGCCAGTGGCTCTGTGGACCAAGCCGTAATGCTTTTTTAAGTGATAAAGGATTGGAGGTGAATAACTTCTGGCAGTTGCTTCCTGTCTGTAACAAGCAGTCATTTTTTTTTTTGGGGGGGGGGGGGAGAATAGAAGTCTAACAGGCCTTACTTTATTCTCCTTTTCATGTTCTAAAATGGCAGGATGGGGTGGGGGGAGCAAAAGTTAAATGATGTAGGTTTGACCTCCATTTCAAAGCCTGTCCTAGCTTTTCTTTCACTACTCCAATCTGGGGGACCTTCACCGAAGTCCTTCCTCTGGTGCTCGACATAAAATATGGGACAGGAACACAGCACAGGAACGGACGCTGTTTCAAGGGCCGCCCGGGCTCAGAAGGAAGGCAGAGTCCCCCAGGTTTACCTGTGTGGGCTAAAGAATCCTTTTGGGCTTTGCTCTCTCCAGTGTCACAAGAAAACAGAGCTAATGCAGTGGCCCACAGCATTTCAGTGACCTGTACAAACCTAAGGACTTTCAAAGATTGGCATCCACCCTTTTTTTTTTTTTTTCTCTTTCATCTAATTATGAACCTACACATTAGTGATTAGAGACCATTATTAGAACCTCTGTAGAACCTCTCCAGGCTGTAGCCTGGATCTTGGCTCTGGAGCACGGTGTGCTGTGTGAATGCAGAGCAGTTTACCACTCCTCCAGTTTACAGCCTCCACAAGAGGTTTGTAAGAGCAGCTTCTCAAAGTTGGGGTTAGTCCAGATTGGTTGTATATGTTTCTAACAGCACTGCTGCCTTCTTTACCTTAATATTTTATTTCCTTCCCACCAGAACTGTTTACATCTTGTAGGGTTGAAGCTCTCCAAGACAAAATACATCTATGTTAGTGTTAGCTCAGCACATCACCCACGATTGCTTCAAGCACCATTTTCACTTTAGGTCTGTGCTTTGCAGACTTTAAATGGTGCTTCCTGCAAAATTCTTCTGACTGGTACTGAGATTTTGCTGGGGATTTTCACTCTTCTTTAATCACATGGGGAACAGATTTTTTCAAAGTGTTTTGACCTGCTTAGGTCAAAAAGGCACTTGCTATACTCAGATGCCAAAACGCGTTTAAGAAATCTGGCCTGACGTAATTTAGACAGCTGAGTCTCAATTTCAAAACGCTTCAGCAGCGCAGGCTTCAGCACTGGGTGACCTGCTGCCTTGCAGAAACCTCATTGCTGAGTTAACTTCAGGGCTGCTCTCAAATCTGTGGCAAAGTTGGGCACTTGGAGATGAGGTTTGTTTAAGCGCTGTAGGAGATGTTGAGAGGCAGAGCCTAAGGCATGTACTTTTTAGTCCGGCCAGCCTAATTCCTGTCTCTGGAAGTTCTCAGTGTGAGCTCTTCTGGATTTAAAAATCCTGTGTCAGATAAGCCTTTTCTCTCAAAAGTAACCAGAGAGACTCATTATCACTCCATTATATCAAACAGTTCTCCTAGTGGGAGATAACCTAGGAGATAGAGAAATGTTTTTAATCCCCCTTAATCTAACAGGAAGCAGAGACTTGAATCTATGTTTACAGAAGGCTGTTCTAACTTCAAGAGGAATGTCCTGTCCTGAGGGGATCTTCTTGAGCACTGTCCTGGTCCCCTCTGACCAGGTTATCTCTGATCAGGTTATCTGAACCTGTTACTCAAGGACCAAAACTTTGCCAAACCTTGAGAGATGCTTCCTGCAGTAGAAGAAGGGAATCTGTAGGATGGTTCATGGATGTGCAAGGATGGTATCTCTCTCTGATTTCTACCACTGTTGTAGGCCTGGACCATGCTTACCAGCAGCCACCACAACTTCACTCTGGCTGCCTCACTTTCTCCAACACCTGGAGATGTGGATCATGCAGTAATCCCCGTGAGCAGTCTTTTTGCTAGTGTTGTTCCAGCAGCGAAAAGAGAGGACACTCCGAATTTTCTTACTAACTATGCAGCTCAAAAGCCATGGGCTGGTTGCCTGCAGGATAGCATCGGTGTTTTGCTTTGTTCTCTCTGCTCCTCTTCCATCTCTCACAGAATATTTCATTATTTATATAAAAGTGGAGTGACTTCAACAGAAGAAAGCTGCATCCTCCATACATAACAGCTCTGTGGGTAGGCTTCTTCCTAGAAAGTAGAAAACCCAGATTGAAGTATCTGCTTCAAATCAGAGAGCATGGGAATTTCAAAACAAGTCTGCATGTGAGTTTCCAAACCACTGCTGTTTCGTACATGCACACTCAGAGATAAGTCTTTTTCTCGCTGTCTGGTGTGCATTGCCTTCCTGAGCATGGAAACTTTGAGGATATCTCCAAGTCAAAATTATGTTTAAGACACTTGCTAGCCCTTGGACTGCTCCCAAGAGCATGAGGCAGCTCTGCACATGCCCACCAGCATAAATTTGGGCATTGGGAAAGTTAAGCAGCAGCTCAGCAAGGCTGCTTGCTGGTGTCCAAATACTGGACTCATGCTATGGCCGAATCTGTAGTCTTTTGAAGGCCCATATCCTTAGGCAACAAGGTGGACCATTAGAGGCTAAGTATATATGGACTTAGACATTTAAAGCCAGAATGTTGATTTCCAGTCCTTAAATCTCAACCCAAAACCTGGCCCAAAAGCTGCCACCTCTCTATTTGTCTCCCTCTTTATCTTTAATGACGTTTAAGTACTGCAAGCTTTGCTTCCCTGGGGGTATCTGCCTGTTTACTAACCCCAGGGCTGTCCCATGCTTTAGTCAATGACTGCAGAAACAGGGCTGGGAGAGGGCAAGGGGTCTCGGATCTGCTCTGTAGGCAGAGGTTTCAACTGTGCTAGAGAAGTTGTGCTCCTTCTCACATGCTAGGATTGACAGTGCACAGAAATTGCTTGCATGTGGGCTGATTGAATTGTATGCATTTGGATATGGAGATTCTGTATTGAAATAATTTCCTTAGGTGCCCTTCTTAAAAACAAGCTTTAGTCCAGCACTAAGAAGAGTTGTCTCACCTTTCTGTATATGGTCATGGTGATCTCTTCTGCCCTAATAAATCCTTTTATCGTGATGAGTGAAGTAAATACCTACAACAATTTGAGCTCTGAATCCAGTTTCTGGAATTAAAGTTGGCCTTACTGCTGAATGACAGCTGTCACTGAGCTCGCTGATGGAAGTCTGCAGGGGCTGAATTAGCTCAAAGCAGCAGATCCCACCATAAGCTTCAAGCAGAGCAAACCTGCTCTGAGTGTCTGTCAGTGCTGTACAAATTTCTGAAGTGGTTCAGAAAGGTTCTGTGTTGTTTGCAGAGCAGTTGGGATGGCACCGTGTCTCAGCTGGGCACAGCCCGGGCCCCTGCGTCTGCAATAGGAACCACCGGCTTCAAGGACTGCTCTGAAAATATTAGCTTGCATGCCAAAGGATTTCAGACGAGTTAACAGCAGACAATGGCCCACAGTTTGCAAGTTGCTCTTGTCAGCAGTTCTTTTTGACATATCTATTCAAGCATACCCTCTCAGGCTTAGAAAGCAGCCAGCAAAATCTGTGCCAATAGCTAACACTTTGTTATAAAATAAAATCTCTGACAAATTCAGAGGCTCCATGTTTTTAGCATTACTGTGATCCCAAGTTCATCTCGTAAGATTATTTCTAGTTTTTTTTCATCCATGGTTCAGAAATTCATGCAGAAGGTGAAAAAAAAAATGAATTGCCAGATGAATTGCCCATGAGTTTCTTGAGGCAAAGACAATTAACCTTGAAGTAGTTGTAAAGGAGCTTTGCCCCAGGGTGTTAGAACAGAACAAACATTTTTACAAAAATGCCAAACAGCTGCCCTTCTGCAAATGGGGGGAATGCTCCTTTCAAACACCAACAGCGTTCTTCTCATCGAGTTTTGTTGTGACCACGTTTTGGGGATCCACCAAAAAAAAGGAATGCAGAGGACATACAAAGACTAAAGAAAGCTTGTCTCTTCTTGAGGACGCTGGGATGCTAGTGGCTGTTTGTTATGCCAGAAAAACAGCCCAGACCAACCAAATGTGGATCACCAAATGGAGGTCTTGGGCAGCAGGTAGAGCTACATTTCACCCCCCACAGGATGTCATGGGAAAGAATTCTCTTGGGAACACAGGGTGACTCTCACTTGAAAAGATGCTGTAGTTTAAATACAGTCATTCGTTGCTCAGCTCCATTCTGGATGGTGCCACCACTGAGCTTTAGGAATGAGGTGCTCATGCTAGTGGTTATCGCTTCACATATTCACAGAATCACGGTGGTTGGAAGGGACCTCAGAGATCATCAAGTCCAACCACAAAAAAAAAAAAAAAAAAAATATATATATATATATTCCTGCAGTACACACAAGTTTGTTTTTCCACAGTGGAGAACCTTCAAAAGCATCGATGCAGTGTGATAGCTCTGGAGAGGGTTAGTCGGTCCACACATCTCGATGCTGCTGTTCTGTGCCCTTTTAGGTGTTCCAGGGGATCACAGATATCCACACAGAGCAGGCAGGTGTGACACAGGAGACCAGCGCTCTTCTGGCCTGGCTGCTGGATACCGGATGAGATACCCAGCGCATCTAAAACAACTCCAGGCTCCTGTTTTCAGGCCAGACCCTACCAAGGATTTTGGAATTGTTTGTTGGGCAAGCCCAAATAGGCGTACTGGCTGCAGATAGCACTTGTAACTGGAGCCTGCTGTCCTGCCTCCTGATCCTTTTTGTTACCTTCACCACCATTAAATTGGGGCTAAAAACAGCATTGCCAGCCCCCTGTGGAGTAGCCCTTCTCAGGGCAGACACCTGCTGTAACCCAATTGGGAAATACCCATTCTTTCTTTCCTGCTGGGACCCAACACCGGTGAAAAGTAAGGGGCCTGCAGTGGTGGGTTCCAGTCCAGTGTGCGCATCTGCCAGCGGTTTGCCAGTTACACCTCTCAAGCAAAGACCTGTTAAAATATTTGTGCACGTGGGAGATTTGGAGGAAGCCTCCTTGCTGCTCTTTTTAGTGAGAGGCAGCAGCTCCGCTCCACACCACTTCTGGCTTGGTCGAGCATATTTAGCAATCTAGGGTGGAAACAACTCAGGGTGTTGATAATGGTAACTGCTGGCTTGCAGTTTGCCTTACAATACCACACTGTGACCTGTAGCAACTCAGGATAAACGTGCCCATGTGTGGGACAACCAAGAACAGGATGTGCCACCTGAAACTGCCTCTGCAGCGCATCCCTGTGTGAGTCAGCCCCTGAGGATACATGCATACGGGGCACACGGATGCATGGAGAGCCACCTGGGATATTCTTTAGCAGCCGGGAGTAAAGTCTGAGCTATGCACGTGTGTGTTTACCCTGCCCTTCAGGTGCGTGTCCTGCTCACCCCGAGGTCAGCCTGAAGAATAGAAGCCTGGAGAAGAGAAGCCTCTGGGGAGACCTAATAGCGGCCTTCCAGCCCCTAAAGGGAGACTACAACAGAGATGGGGAGGGACTTTTTATCAGGGAGTGTAGCGATAGAACGAGGGGTAAAAGTTCTAAGCTGAAAGAAGAGAGATTTAGATTCGATATTAGGAAGAAATTCTTTACTGTGAGGATGGCGAGACACTGGAACAGGTCACCCAGGAAAGTTGTCGCTGCCCTGTGCCTAGAAGTCTTCAAGACCAGGCTGGATGGGGCTTTGAGCAACCTGCTCTAGTGGGAGGTGTCCTTGCCCATGGCAGGAGGGTTGTAACTCCATGATCTTTAAGATCCCTTCCAACCTGAGTCATTCCATGATTCTATGAGGTCTGCATGGCTGTGGCTTCCCTGTTAGCCGGATCCGACCTGGCTGGTTTGAAGCTTTCTCAGGTTTCTCTTTGCAGTCTGCTGGCCCAGCCGGTTGGGGGCTTGCTGCAGCAGAAAACAAATAACCAGGGGAGTAGCCGTTCAAGGCCAAACTGGGTCGATGAACATTTACGCTCAATTAACACGTGTCACCATTCCATCTCCACAACTACAGCAAAGGCACCTAAAAAGCGAGAACAACCTGAATTAAGGCTGCCGCGAAAGCTGAAACCTTGGCTTCTTGGCTGAGCGCTTCCTGTGGTGGTCTTGCTGAATTTATGCTCTGCACGGCATTCATGCTGTGACAGAGTGACTTGGATTTCTAACGTCTGCTCTAATGACCACGCTTTCCTTCTTGCTTTTTGCCTTTCTCTTCAACTTGATCGGAAGCACATCTGGGCTTACAAAGTATTTCACTGCAGTGAAAGTACTTTGTGAAAACTCCCAGTTCCTCCTTTGACTTTTGACTCGGGGACTTGATCCTATGATACATGGCTATGCCATCGACCTTGGTGACTCTGTGAGGACTACTAAGTGCCTGGAGGGTGCTAACTGATGGTAAAGCGTCCCTGAGGTGCCCAGCACCTTGCCATGCCACACAGCACTTCAGTGAATCTCTCTGACTCGCCACAGAGCCAGTTTGCAAATTCTAGGGGGTGCACAGTTTTCAAAGCGCCTGCCCCCTCCATCTTTTGGGGGGAAGTGTGTGTGTGTGTAGAGACAAAGGGTGGGTTGAGGATCACAGCTGCACAACCATCTGAAATGTGCAACTAGTTTTTCACCAGTCCAGAAAAAATTCCCTCTCTGTTCCTGTCTTACACATCTGCATTTTCTCTTTCAGAACCTCTACTCGCTTCTTCCTTTGGGTCCCTCCATGCATATATGTCTGATTTGTATTATCCCTTTGTTTGAATTGTAAGCACTTGAGAGCAGCAATCATGTCTCCATCTGTGTCTTGACAAGGGACTTACATGGTAGGTTGGCTTAAAACCACCCGTCTGTAACTGAGCTATCTTAGGCTTTTGCAAGGAATGAACTTAATGAAGGGAAGTTTTCTTTTTGCTGCACAACAGTCTGATCCCTTTGTCAACTTTTCTTCCTGAAAAAAAAGCCTTTCCCAAGACTGATGTGAATTTGAAGTCTGCCAGTCTCAAATATGTTTTAATAATTCATTTATTATTTAAATATTTGGGAGGGTTTAGCTTGATTTTCAGTTTCTCATCCTTCCAGGTACTACAGATACACACATTTGCATGCACATATGCAGATGAGAGCAACTCATCCTTCATTACACAAACATGCATATGTAGGTGAAGAAAGAACTTTTCAGTTATTTTCTTGGTCACTGCAGCAAGGGCTACAAGTTAAAAAAATACTATGACATGCACAGTAAAAATCAGTAGAGCAGGCAACTTCTTAACTAGAAATAACACTCTGTGGCTACCCTGGCTGGGCTCTGACGTTATATGTCTTTCCACGTAGTTTCCCTCTCCCCCATCCTTCTTTTTCGGTGATCGGAAGTGCACCTTTGTGGAAAATGAGTCCATCAGGTTTCAGTAGTCTCCTGACAACCCAAGTGTAAAATGAAGTGAGCCGCTGTTCCGTGGCCACGCGTGCGCAGCCATCTTCTGGGAAACAGCGATGAGAGGCTCCGGGCTGACTGCTGTGCTGTAAGGAATTAGGGACATGATCGTCGTGTAATACCAAAACATGTCTCCTGTATTATGTTAAGAGCAGAGAACCCCCAGTCATAATTTTTAACTGAAAGAACTTGGCTTGGAGGCAAAGCCGGTGTTTGCCTTGTTCATCCCAACTCCTGCATTACCCACATATTTTGCCTTCTCTCTCTCCACGTGCAGCCCAAATTAGCCCTTCGTTAGGTGACTGTAGATACCATTTTTATTCTTGACTGAAATGTAACAGTCACAGTCCATTCTGCAGGGAAGGTAAGCAGGGAAAATGCATTACACATTAATGGGATTCGGTGGAGCGTGAGCCCAGGTTCCCCGGTGGCACCAGGGACAGGGTAAAATTTGGGGGTTTTGCGAGTCGGGGATCATTTTCCTAGCAGCACAGGGAATATAACCCTGCTACAAGTGGACACGAGTTGTTGGCGAGGAAGGAATTGCTCATCTGCATGATAGATCGGTGGCTTCTGGAATTTAAATATTAATTGAAAAGTCAAGGTCAGAGGGCAGCTGACACTTGACTTCGCTCTCTTTCCTCCGTCCGCGGCTTTGATCATGCTACATCTTTCTTTGTGCCTGGTGCTGGAGAGAGTACCCCAGGGTCATGGCCTGTTTCCTAGTCAAGAGGTAAAAATCTACTGGCTTAAATATCTGAGGCTCAAGCTTTAGCAGGGGGTGGGGGGCACGAAGGGAGAGGGGAGAGCATTTGCTTCATGCTTTTCACATTTCCCACATAACCCAAAGCAGACTAAACAAAACCAGTGTGAAATCTCATGGCTTGATGCTGCTATGGTTATATTTTTTAAGCTGTCATCCATTCATTTATACTTATGTTTATTCCCTGGATTTACAGCTCTTCTTTTTTTCAGCCTTTTCTTGCAGGGAGGTGGCAGGGAAGGGGGGTTGGAGGGGGAGGTTGAAACCTTTTGAAAGGGGATTGCAGTGAGCAGTGGCCTATGATTAAAGCCCAGTGTTTTTCCTTGATGCCGCTCCTCTGCAGCAGTGTCACACATGGTAGCATTTAGGAGCCCTTCACAGCTGAGGTGTTTCAAACACTAATGAATGGAAGTTTGGTCATATAACGCAGGCAAGCTTTGAGGCATGCTTTGCTGAATGGTGTACTGTAGTGGCCTGGGAAAGGAAGAGAGTTATAAATTGTGTCAGTTAGCCACCCAGACAAAATGAAGCCATGTGGAAAATCAAATCTATTAAAGTATGAAGACTGTTATAAGCTGTTTTAAGCTGGTCATTCTTAAAAGGTCTCAGTTGGGTGAGGGGGTAAATTCCTGTTCTTTCTAGATCTTTTTCACGTGCTGTCTCAGGCGATGATGTGCAGCCTTTGATAAAAAACAACTTTTCACTGACAACGCCTTTTATCAGAAATGTTTATTGCCCCCAGTTTACTGGCCATGTCCTGAAAGGTGCTGCACATTTGTTAAATAAGCAGTGTAAGAGCATCGCGTTCCGGCAGCCTTGCTGAAGTCAAGCATGAAGGCAGTGTTGGGCTGGAGGAGGACAACCAACGAGGAGGAGAGGGCTTCCCAGAGCACCCACTTATCACTGGATACCTGCTCAAAATGCTTTCGATTTTCTAGCTGGCCATAGGAGGGCCGTGACAGAGCACAACACAAAATGCTTTTTCATGGCACCCCCCGGGGAGGAGGAAAGTCCAACAGACCAAAGTGGGGTGACGGGAGAGGGGGAGACCTTCTGCTCCTCCCCAAGGTGGCTTCTTGAGATGTCACAGTAGGTGTGAAGGGTGTTTTGTTAGCTCAGGAAGCAATCGTCAGCTGTGTGAGAGAAGAGTGAAGTGGCAGCCTAAGATGCCCAGTCACCACAGTATTGAAATGTTTTGTTTGTGTATTCCAGGAAGAGACTGAAGAAACGTCCTCACAAGAGTCTGCAGAGGAAGACTAGGAGACCGCACCATGCAATTTCTACCTCATCAGCAGTTGGGTCTTTTGAAGGGAGAAGACGCTGCCTTGACCACTTATTTTCTATTGCCATGGTCTTTCCACTTTTGCCTGGGGGAAAAAAAAATATCGCATAACCTTAAAAAGGATTTGACTAATCATCTTCTTTGTAATCCCTTCACAGTCCCAGGTTTAGTGAAAAACTGCTGTAACACAAAGGGGACACAGATTAACGATGCAACTTTTAATTACTGTTTTCTTTTTTCTTAACCTACTAATAGTTTGTTTGAGCTGCTAAGTAAGGGTGAGTGGGTCAAGAAGAGCTCCGAATCAGGTTTATGTCATTCACTGCACTGCATATAAACAAGAAACTTGTAACATAGTCATTATAATGGGCATTGAAATAGGAAAGGCTAGGTGTATAACACTAAAGCCTTGCAACACTTCCAGCAACCCACTCCCTACTTAGTGAACTCCCTGTTTTAGAACACCAAAGATAAGGGACAGATACTACTCTTTTTTTTTTGTAATCTTCTTGTAGACTTGTACTTGATTATTTTTTTTTTAAGACTTACTGTTATTTCAGGAAAAAAATACTGAAAGCTGATCTTTGACTTCATTCAGCTGGTAATCAGAAGAAAGAAATCAACATGAAAAAGGTACTTTCATTTTGCAAAAGGGAAGAAAGACAAAGATACGTTGTATAGTTATAAATACAAACATATCAGCAGAAGTAGTAGTAAATTAAATGAACAGCCCTCATCTTCTGGACGACAGGAAGCTGGACAGAGTCGGCTTTCTGTAGAGCCAGATGTTTTTCATGGAAGCAAAAATGATTGACACCAAACACTCATGCCATTAATGACTAAGTCTTTATCGAGAAAAGTGTTTTAAAACGTACAGAAAGGTACCTCAAAATTAGTCATGAGTTTATCTGAACAAAAATAATCCATATGTTTTGCTTTGTTTCGACTAATTCCACTCATCCCATACCAGTATTTCAAAAGAATTGAATCTCTCCTCATTACTCATCAGTCACGATGCAAGAACCAACACCACGTACCTCAGCTAAGCTTGTGCATTACTTTAAGCAATGTGTTTTGACATAGGATGGTTCACTGGGCACCTCTGTGCCAGTGGCATTTCTCCATCTTTTCATTTAAAGCAGCACTTTTAGCACCAGATGCAATATTACCCCACTATTCAATACTACCTCTGATTTTTACAATTAACTCAACAGACTGATAAATACATGCTGCTATACACATTAAATGCAGGAAATTTTTATTGGGTAGATAATCATAAGTATCTGCATTTTCCCCTAATTTCTACTTCAACACTTAATTGCAGTTAAGGAAGCAATATCTTTATTGTGTTTCGGCATGACTATGTATTTTTCTTTCTCTTAGTTTGGGTTTTTTTTGTTGTTTTTTTTTTTTTAATGTACTTACCCTATTCTCTGCTAGACTTCTGTGTAATGTACTGTTAACTTGAATATATTTTTGTACTGAATTGCTGATAGGTTTGTGAGGATAATTTTCTTCAATGACACTACATGACATAGAAAAAAATTTAGCTGTAATGTTTAAATGTTACTGTCCAAGTTTGTACCTCAAATGAATCGTTTAAAGAAATGGACTAATTGATTGACAAAGACCTACCTCCAGACTTTAAATGGAATGAACTTGTTACTTTCAGCATTAGTTTTGAGACGTTTGAAACAGTTAGGACTGCAACTAATCCCTAATTCAAAACTATTTTTGTAAAATAACTTGGGGAAAATGAACACATTTTAAATTACTTTCGTATTAAAAAAAAAAAACCAAACAAAAAAAAACCTTCAAAGAAACTTGAAGCTTTGTAGGTGGGAAGCAACAAGCTCAGCTTTTGCATAATGCAATCACAAATAAGTGTTTAAAAAAATAATTAGTAGATTGTAAGAAAATACTTGACAAGTATTTTCATGTATTTTACACAAATGTGATTTTGTAATATGTTTCAGCCAGATTTATTTTAAATGCTTCTTATGTAGAGGTTTTTTATTCTCCTCTCTCTCACTTTTGTTGTTCTTTCTATGTCTCTCCCTCTCTCTCCTCCTATTTCGTTTTCTCTATTTCTGTTTTGTTTCCCTTCTTCCTCTCTTTCCTAGTCAGTACTTTGTACCATTGTATTAATAACTGGGCCAGGGGTAGTTTCTCAGGAAGGCGTCTGTTGGTATGGCTTTAGTACTGAGCCAAATGCAGTTAAAGATAACTACTTATTGGCTTCTTCCAAGAGACAGTGTCAAGAAATGTGGACCTCCTCGAAAGCCCGCAAAGGGTTCAGTGACGGAAATCGCTAAGAAAGAGCTGATCGGAGTATTACAACTAGACACGTTAGTATTAAGTGAAAGAGAAATAATCCTAGCTGTACGGTAGCTCTAACAGGCCAAATCCAGTGTCACTTAAAGGCAGTAGAAGGAATTCTGCTGACTTCAAAGGGCATCGAATCAAGCCTTAGCAAGTCCCGTTTGGGGTTGTTCTTATTTTTTCATGTTTTTTAAAACCGCAGTATTCAGTGGATGACACAAGAATAATCGCTGGGTGTGTGTCACACTTCAACCTCCGAGAGACTTACCACTCTGACGAACTGAATCTTGTATTTTCTATATATTGTAGTACAATCAAAACACATTACTACCTCTTAGGGCCTACTATACCTCATTTTTTCAGACTGAAAAATTGCATGTGGCCATTGAATCAGTGAGAACATCATAAAATTTTTTATATATATAGTTTATTTTTGTGGGAGATAAATTTTATACGACTGTTCTTTGCTGTCATTGGTCACTGCTAACTAAGACTGGACATTTAACTCTTCTACCATTTCTGCAAGAGAGGTGTGTTTGCAGGAAAAATAAAAAACAAACGCTTCAAGATGTTTAACTACAGTTTACTTTTTCTTTTGGGTGTCTTCTAACTTTTTGCTTTGTTCTTCGTGTAGAGTTGCTATCTATGATTGTACTTCGAATCGCTTGCTTGTTGAAAATGTTCCTTTAATGGATTATCACAGTCTGTTCAGCACAATAAACATAATAGCCTCTGTGATCCCCATGTTGTTTGATTCCTAGACTTTTGTCACAGTTCCATAAAATGGGTAATAAAGTTTGGTCACAGTGACCAAATTTGTAAAAGCTTTGCATGCAAGTAGTCTTTTTTTTTGGTGGTTTGTTTTTTTTTTTTGTTGTTGTTGTTGTTTTTTTGTCCCAGGAGCATAGGCATGTACCTGAGAAGTCCATTTGCTGTTGGGGACCCCAGTGCTGAGGCACAGGAAAGGCTGAAATGGGTTTTGTTGCCTGGTTTCTAACCTGCCTCTTGGGGGTCCATGCAGATGATGAGCCTTTTCCTCTTTTTAGGCAAGATTGCAGCTCACATCCAAGTGCATGGAGTTTGGATTGTGCGGCCTTAATGTTAAAAAGAGCAGCAGAGACGGGGATGTGGCTGGGTGCAGTTGCAGGCAAAACTTGAGGAGCTCAGGAAGCTCTGCATTGAACACCCACCCCTCCAAAGTTATCATAAGCAGATTGGACAGGATTCTTCAGGCTTCCCCTCTTCATTGGCTCTTACATGGTCCCCTGGCCTGTTACAAGAGATTTAAAGATTGTGGTGCATGTCCGTTCATTCATATTTGCAACCGTATCTCTCTCACCTAAGACGATGTTCAGATGATTAATTCCTCAGATGTTTAGGTTTACACATTCTTTGTGTTCACTCACTTGCAAGCTCTCCACTAATCTCTTTTGGCTTGGTAACGTCTGCTTTCCCAAGGGCTTCATGGCATCTTCCCATTGGACTTTTCCCATTGGACTTGCTTACTTATAAAATAACTAAAATACAATCACAAAAAAAGCATTAAGTAGTAACACCCATTTGGTTCCTGAGTCAGAGACGTGAGTAATTGCATTCATCACATTGTGTATCCTCTTCTCCTCTCCCGTCTCACCCTGCTCTGTGGTATTAAAGGATCATTCCACTTCTCGGTCTTCCTGGTGGTCTTCTTCCCTGTGGTTGCCATCACTCGGCTCTTCCTGTTGTTTTATCTGATGAGAAGCTCCAGCTGTAACCCACCCACCTTATGGATCAGCCAAGTGGCTGAACTTCTGCTACCCTGTGCTTAACTCCCCTCTAATTCTTATTAGTCATTCTTCCAGCTTGCTTTACTCCCACTTCCCTTCTCAGGGCATCTTCCAATAAATTTCTGCACGCTTTATGCCACAGTGGGACTATTTGTGTGTATAAAACTAATCGGCTTCTGCAGAATTGAGGCCTGCATTTGTCTGGTGGCCAAGAGTGCTTTATCCAAGTTGCCTGTGGCAAGGGTCATATTAAGTTTCTGCTTTTGCTTTCCACTCCCATCACATCTCATCCACACAAAGACAGGGAATTACTGAAAGCTGGTGCTGCCAGTGCCTCACACAGCAATTTAATTGTCCATAGCTTGCTTTAAAACCAGAACATCTGGTCTGGACATCATTAAGAGACAGGATCCAGAGCAATGGCAACAGCGTGTTGCTCTGATCACCAGAGTGGAGTCAGATTGGTCACACCTCAAACTTCACCTGAAGCCTGAAGGAAGCAGCGTTTCTCACACCAGCACCTTTGCATATATGGATGTAGAATTTCCGTCTCAGTTCATCCTTTTTTAAAAACTGCCACCGTCTTCCTGATCACATTAATTTTTAAACATACAAATGTTCTTTGGCGTACAGCCTTTAGTGCACATAATGGTCCAATTGGTATATGCCTTATTGATTCAGAAATAATACAAATTAAAGCTTTATGACATCTACTTGCTCAGACGAACATCTGCCACTTTGTACATATTGTACATATTGTCAAAAAAATACAGATAGCCTTGCTCTCTGGACATTTCATGGCCAGCACAATTAATGTGGGTTAAGGCTCTGCTCCTGGCTCCTGGACCCAGGGGCTGTGTGCCACACTGGGAGACACTGGTGACAGGGAAACCTTGGCCCGCTTCCCACCCTACCTCACTCGCAGGCAAACAAGGAGCCAAGCCACCCCAGGCACACATTCCACCTTGCTCCAGGACGCCTCCGGCCTGCAGCTCCTGCATTGGCCACCTCCTGTCCTTCTGTCAATGTCATGAGCTCTGCTGTTGCTCTTATCCTCCGGGCTGATGCACCTCCCCGTGACAGCAAGGTTTTTTCTTCCCACCTTTTATTTCCCTTTGCCACCCAAAGAACTCTTTGACCTATTGGAATTCTTTTTTTCATTTCTTTCCTTCCCACCTATTTTTCCTCCCCTTTATTGCCCCAGACTTGCACTTGTTTTAGCATTCAGGAGAAAGAAGGCATCTTTCCTGTAATTAACATCCTCTGAAGATACATGAATATAATTGCAATTAGCCTGAAGATAACAGACCAATGTGGCAGTTTAAGTGGGAAGCAATCTGCCTGTTTACACTCAAAAATAAGGCTGCAGATGGTTGTGCCCCAAACCTGTAGCAAAGGATTATCATCAGCTTTTATCTGATGGCAAAAGGGGAAATTGAAACATTAGGAGATAAGACACAAGTCTTCAACAGTGCTTCCCTACTAAGATGGGGCTAATTAAGCACAGCTAAGTATATTAGCATTGTCATATAAAGGAGGAGCTTTGCATTGTCAATGACGGCTAGGGTAAAACTGGAGCAGAATCCAAACATGTGCTACATTAAGGCACACTATTAAAATAATCAGTGAAAGAAAATAACAAATGAAAGCTGGGTGGATTTGAAAAATCAATGGCAGGCAGGAACATTAATTAGCCAGAGAGGAAACTCAGCAAAGGCAGCAGTCCCATCAAAAAACAAGATTACATTACATTATATGTGAATGTCAGCTACAAAATATTATGTGGGACCACCAAAGATTATGATTTTAATCGTAGGGGGTTTTAATTCAGAAAATCTATTAAATATATATAGTCCCTTAAGGCATTTTATTCTTAGTTCAGGGAGTAGGCAGAAAAATAAGCACATTTTTATTGCATTGGAACACATTTGCCATAAAACCATAGTTTTAGAATATCACATAATAAAAACTAAAATTTAAAATCAACTTTTGAAAACAAATCAGCTCAGCAGATGTATAGAAGGAGTTACTTTGGCCCTACATAACTGCAGAGTATTGTCTTTAAAGCTACATCATAGTCTAAGATAGAGTTTTTACGAGGCCTGACATGCTCTGAAGGTGTTTACAACGAATTACCACTGCTACACTGCAGCTGTGCTTGGGGCCAGGACAAATTAATCTCTATCTAAGGCACTAAGACTGTTTTTGCCAGAGGTTCGTGATGTGCTCAGTTTGGGACGGTTTAGCTTTGGCATTGATATCCCCACAAACACGCAGTAACTTCAGAAAGATCCAAGTCTTGGGGAATGTCACCCACCAGCATCTCCCACCATGATCCAGACTTTTGGTCTCTCCAGAGCAGGAAAAAAGCAGGAGAAAAGCAGGACTACGTATAGCTGGTTTTGTGGTACTAGCAATGCCCTTGAGATCCACCTCACTGCCGAATTGAAGTCCCCATAGTCTTAGAGGTACCACCACAACTGGTCAACAAGTCACCTTACTTCTTTGCAAGGAGAAGTTGTTGGGGTCTTATTGCTAGGGTCTTGCCCTAAACAACACGGTGTGTGGCAAAGCTTATGACACAGAATTTGTGTTTGAGGAGGCCATAACAAAAAAGCCATTCTCGTCTTTGCAAACAGTTCACAAACACAAGACACATCTCTGATTGTTTTGGGGTCCATGAAGCTATACAGCAGGACCGTAACTACAACTGCAACTTTTTAACATTTTAAAATACATATATATTTTAGGGTTTTCAAAGGTGTGTGGTGATTCTCCGTCACATGTGCCTCTGACACAGCAAAGTGTTACACTGTATTGAAAACAACAACAGAGCAATGACACAGCACAGAGTCAGGGACAAGAATAAATGTTAGAAGCTTTGTTTTATCCAAACTAATAAGGATATTTGGTTCATCAAGAAGTTTCAGTGCATCATTATTCACAGTTTTATAGGGGCAAAAGTTACAGTTCCTGATTAAAAACTTCAGAATTAAATTGCTTCATCAGCATTTAATTATCCATGCTGGGAATGGAAGCTGACTTCCTTCTGTCAAAATTTGACACAGAACACCTCAGTTTGGTTATATGTGTTTGCTCCATGAAAATGGTCCTCATCTTTCTTAACCAACACACAGAATTAAATGGTATAGCTCTTGATTTCAATAGGAAATAGGTTTAAGAAAGGAAAATAGGAAGTTTTCATTTCCTATGGAACACAGGAAGCATTCATAATCTTCTGTCTATCCCCTTTCCCTTAAGAACTTCAAGGCTGTTTCCATTCTTTTCAGTAATTAGCCTTGACCTGGAGAGGATGACCTCTACTATTGCCTTTTTCTCGTGAAGTCTTGACTCAGATCAGCTTGTAGCGCATAGGTTTGCCTTTGTACTTTTCTGAACTCTACATTTTGGGGAAACTCAAGGCCTTAAATACACTTCTAGGACATGCAGCCGTGAAAGTAACCGGTTGTGGATAAGTAATGACTTTTCTGGTAACACCAAAACCTGCAAAATCATGAGGCTAAATAGACACAGATGGGGATGCACACAAATTATAGAGGCAACGAAGAGAACAGTGCTGGGGAGCTGGGTGAAATCTTACTGGAATTGCTTATGGCAATGAGTGTTAGCCATAATTAATCTTTTTCATGGATGTGAAGACCAGCTGAAGATGCAACCTCTGTTCTGTACATGGAAATCAGTAAAAGACATTTTATTGTTATTATAGTAAATTACATGCAAAAAAAAGCAAGAAAAAAACAGAAGCAGAGAAAGAACTACCAGAGTGACACAAATATCATTGGGAGCATGGTCAGACAAAAGCTTAGCAAGAGCACTTTTAGCCCAAATGCAGACTACAAAGACTAAACCTGTGATCAGAAAAGCCGCATAAGGCTCCTCCATCCATTCCCACTCTGTTCAGGAGACCAGACTCAGTGTGTTCCTCACAAAGAGACAGGCTTAGGCCAAGCAACACCTGACTCAATTTGTCTTTCTGAATGAAACAACATCCAGGGCCCTGAATTTTGGCTCATTGCCTGGCTTGGACATGGGAAAGTGTTCAAAAACAGCCTCATGCACAGATGCAGAGCAGAGCAGAGGGCATCCCAAAGTGTATCAGTAGGTTGAGACCAATGCCCTTTCTCCCGGCAGCTGTTTGGGATGGAAGGCTGCTGATACTGTGCTGTTTACACACCTTGCTTCTCTTCTGCTCAAATACCTCAGGGAAATTCAGAGACTAACACACAGTTCCCAATAAAATTAACATTCTGCTGGTCACTTAAGCATAGCTGTGAGTTACTTTAGAAAATGAAAAATGAGGAAACAGATCAATAAATTCTTCAGAAGTAAGTGCTCCCTGCCTGCTAACAGCTAACACACCACCTCCGTTATGCTCTACAGCAGAGTCACCCTGAAATACTCTTACTGGTAAGACTTCTTCTGAAGCACCTTCAAAAGCTCACCAAGCTTGGTACAGTCCAGGGGCCTCATTCTAGACAATGCTGATCATACTGCCCCTGGGACCTGACAGACTCCATACTTTGCAGGATCTGGCCTTGAATTTGGCCTCCCTTTAGTTCCCTCGCTAAGGCTGCTGTACTGCATGTAAAGCATTAAATTGGTTCACATCAGGTTTCCCTTTCACCTGTTATTGTGGGTTTCAGTAAAACTATCCAGTGGAGACTAAGCAGAGAAAAACCAACCTTCTCCCGAGAAGCCTGCAAAACCCTTATTTTTGTGAGTTCAATGCACCTGCACCAGCCCCACAGTTTTGCAGTGGGTGACTGAGATACAGGGACATGATTTTACACTGCTGGGAAGGTGATGCCCAGAGATGTAAGGCTAGAGACAACTCGGGTGTGTGGTCCTCTCTGTTTCCCAATGCCAAAAGACCAAAGGATTCTCTTCTCTGAGGGGAACGGAGTCCCTCAGTGACAGGGGCCTGCGCTGTCTGCAGTGCAAACCTTTGGGATGAGCTCTTCTCCCTCACCATGTGCATGAGGGCAGTTAAAGACATTTTGACAGCATCAGTAAAACGAGCAGGTGCCCTCACAGTCTATGGAGGTGTAGTGGGTTGTACTAGATCAGCCACATCGTGGTTTCCATTGAGGTGAACGCCCACAAGCTAAGGAGGGCTGACCCCAGGAAGCAGTGGGGATAGTAGTAAATAAAAAAGCAAACTTAAGTGTTTGGTGTTGATGAAAAGTTACTGTTGGGTTTTTTTCCAGATGAAGGTCAGAAGAGTAGCCAAATTAAACAGGTTTTCTGTGTTTAGAAGGAAATCTGTGTCACCAAGCTTTAGTCATTTAAGTTAGATGTCTCATCTTAAGGTTTTCATCAGCCAGAGGGCAATTCATTCATTCCTAAAATATGGGTCTAGGCTGGGTGGGATGAATCATTGATCCCTCCCCACTGACTGTTCAGGAAGCTGAGACAGTGATGCTAGCCTAGCTCCAAAAAAAACCAGGAGTGTGGGTCATTTCCAATTACATCGCTGAGCTGAGAGCTCCTACTCATGAGCAATTGCTCTAACCCTTGCACTCCTCTTCCAGCTGTGTCTCCAAAGGGAGATAAATGAGTTGTCTTCATCATATGCACAGGGTAGGTGCATAAAATCTAGAATAGGGTTCAGGCTCTGCATCCCAGTTCCACAGTAAATATCTCACTGCAGACTGTGAAAGGGACAGACTCAGTATAGATAGACCTCTTCCCTCTGAGCCAGCACAACCCGTTGCCTGGAGCAGGCAACATCCCCATACCTGTCCCTTGAATGCTTCTCATCAAAGGCTAGAGTAATTTCCAAGTTAAAGCTCAGAGGTATTTATTCATATACATCAGTCCTTCCTTTGATGCCCCCAGTACATTAGGGGCACTAAGATCATACCCACTTTGCGGTCTTGCTATACAATGTTGTTATGTACCTGAAAGAAGGTGTTCATTTGTTATAGTGTCAGTTCAAGCTGCAAAAAACCAGAAGTATACATCTGAAACATGGAAATAAAAGGAAAAAAATATAGTGTCATGTTATCACTTCACTTTCTTACCATTGTGTTATCTGCTTATGATTTGTTGAGCCCTCTTGGCACAGCACTCAGAAAGTGGGGGAAACCGTGTCAATGGTCACAACAAATACTGGAGCTGGTGCAAATCTTGCACTATCTCTCCCAAAGGATGGGTGGGCCAGGTCAGCTGCACAAGATGAGGAGCCAGTGGGAAGCGTTTTGTATAGTATAAAATAATTGTCTTCTGGTCTTTCTTCATCTGATTTCTCTAATTTTTCAAATAGTTTCCACTTAAAATCATCTGGAACAATTCATTAAATAAGAAGGGCTAATTAGAAGTATAAACTAAAAAGTTAAAGTGGTGTCAGTCACAAGTGATCCTGCCAAAATACAGTTCTACACAGGACATATTTCCTTATCTTCCCTAAAAAAGAAGTCTCACTGCAGTGAGTGTAACTACATGACTTAACTTCAGCTTTTTTCTGTCCAGTCATGTTTCTTGCGGTCTGAAGAGACAGGAAAATGCTCTCAGCTTCACATTTCTGATGAAAAACAACCGTCTCAGCTGAGGTGTGCTGCTCAGTGACTGCATTTATGGCACAGATAGCAAGGACAAATATTTAAATTAAGAGCCAGCAGCTTCCTTGAGACTTGGAAAGTTCATCAGCGCTGCTTTTCCTGATTCGGAGCAGATGATGGCATCAGGGCACGGGACACTGCAAGCACAAACCCGATCAGATTCCCTCAGCTAGAGATAATATCACAATTAAACATATCAAAACATGCTACACAATTCCTGCAATTTGTATTGCTTCATTAAAGCCAATATTAATTTCTAGCAACACTGCTGTCAGGCTCTGCCCATGCTGGGCTGAGTTTGAGTGAAAACTGTAGAGTGGAGCCTTTGAACAGAGCCTAAACCTCCATCTATGCAGCCCAATAAAAAGGCTATAAAAGGAGGCTTTTGAATTATCATTGTCCAGAATGTGATGTCATAACAATAAAACAACATCAGGAAATAATAAAACTATGATGTACCTTTTTTACTGTAAATCCTTTGTGTCAGCTTCCCAGATGGTGTGAATCTGTGTAGCTCTGGGAAATCAATGAAACCCCTCTACCTCACGCCACTGAAGAAGTCGGCCGATCAAACTCAGGCCAAAACACTTTCAGAGCCTCCTTGGCTGAAAGGAGGGGAGGGCAGATGCACAGGAGCAGCAGAGGTAATATCTACCAGCACTTCCCTGGAGCTGGAGGCAGGTGCTCTAAGGCCCACCTAAATGCCCAGATTAGATCCCAAGGAGATCCAGTGAGAAGGCAAAGGCTTATTCCCATTATACGAGGATAAATGAGGAGTGACCCTGCAGAAACCACAGTTACACCCATTTGAGTGCAATATGTATGAGAAAAGTTTCAAGCTTTCTGAGATTTTCTTTTTTTTTTTTTTCTTTTTACATTCATGAGTTATACAAAACACTTTCATGCTGCCTTAGATATCTCATGAGTTGTGGTATCTTCAAACCCCCCCCGCCTCCGAAACATATGTTTTGCCTTCAAGTGTTCTTGGAGTCAGAGCCTGAACTCGGCAGTATACTCCACATACTCCACACTGGGTGTTACTATGCCGAGACAGTGCTTGCTTCCCCATGTGGAATTGATTTCAATAGACGCTATCAATTCTGTATGAATCAAAAGCCTCCTCTTCTCTTCAGCCTTGGGATGGTCTGGATTGAGAGGCTGAAAGTGAATGTCCCCAAAAACAATGAACACAGACAACTGGGGGTTTCTTTGTACACCCCTTGGAAAAACCTTTTGAAAGCCTCCCTCATCCACACGCTGCATCCCCAAACCATATCTGCGGCAAACACCGGGACAGCACAGACCACCTGGCTACAGCGCATCCCCACGCTGGCAAGCACCACCTCTTCCTCCGCGTCCTGAAGGCCACGGTGAGCCCAGAGCCCGGGTGCTGTGGTGGAGGTGACCAAGCTGAGCACCCCACCGGGAGGCACGCCAGGGAGGAGGCACCGGCTGCAGTGGCGGCCGCGGCATCACCGGGGCTGTGCTCTCACCTTCGGTGCTTTGCTGAATCATAACTTTACAGCCCTGCGAGATCACAAGAACAAGCGCATATGGGAAAGAAAAGAAAGAAAAGAAAAATATGAACAGGAACACTAAAAGTAATATCTAACAACCAGCTATCACTTTCCAAATATTTTTCTTCTATTAATTTTAAGGGGGAAATCATTTGGTGGTAAATGGGGAATAAACTAAAACCATCTGCACCATACTAGGCAGCTGTCAGAAAGCCAAGCCAGCTCTTTGGGTATATAGGCCTGATGTTTAAATCCACTGAAGCTATTCCAGCAGTGTCAAGCACACTGATGAGAGCTCTTCCCGAGCGCCAGCTCTATTGTTATGGGAAGAATATTGCTAAGATTAGAAAGGTGTGGTAGAAAACCACTAAAATGATACAGGTTTGCAAGAAATGAATTGTGTCAGGAGATGAGTCATATGGCACCCATCTATTTTAGAATAAAAGGAAACCAGGAGGGCAAAGAAGATATCTCATGGATTGATGGGATAAGATGCTGAACACAGTATGTAATTTAAAAACCAGAGGTCCAGACTTGAGGAGAAAGGGAGGGGAGCAGCCTATAAACAATTTGAGGAGAATGTCTTAATCCAAGTAGTTAGCAGATAGCCTGATGGCTAACTTTGGCAGTTTGATCTAAGCAGCGAACACCAGCAGTCCTGGAGGAGGGAAAGACTTTTTGAAAAAGGAGTGAACTTCAGAGTATGTCCCATCAACTAGATTTTTGAGATAAGGTTAATGAGAAATAGGTTGATTTGTACTTCCTGAGTTTAAAAGTGCAGATCATAATGTCCTGCCTGGCTGTTAATGTTCGTGTGTTAAATAAACACAACTTCTCTTCCAAACATTAGGATAGCGCAACTGTACTTTTGCAGGGCAAGTCTGAGGTGTATCTTATTCATTTTATAGGATCGGAGTTCTCTGGGGAGAAGAGAGAGCATTTATGCTGCAAGGTACTGAAAACACTTCATCTGAAGTTTTTGTAACACTAATGGGGCAACCAACATTTCAGCTGGTACAAATATAGATATTACCGTTATCCATGACTTTAAAATTTTTATCCTACTGAGCCACCTTTTTGGGGGGTAAAAAAGGATGTATTTCTTTTAATCCGTTTTAGATCTCCAGACACTTCCTATCTCCCTGTTCACACAATGTAGCAAAGGGCACATAAAAGTCCTGAGCAGCCTTCCCCGTATCCTTCGTTACGGCTCGCAGCCCGGTCCCAGCACGGGGGAAACAGCCCAAGGGTGAAGTGGGAGCCCCTCTCATTGAGCCCAAGTCTCACCCGCAATTCTCAGGCCAAAGTTTGGAGTAAATACATGGGTTCACAATGAACTCTAGGCATTTTGGGTTACACACTGCATGAATTACAATGTTTGCCCAATTATTGTAGTCTCTCTCCTTCAGCTCTTTTCATTGGGCAGCTTGAAGAGGCAGAATGGAAACTCCACTCGTGTACAGGCCACTGTGTTTCATGCTGTCACACCTGTTTTCATACAGCCACACCTTGTCCAGAGCCATGGACTGGACTACCAAGCTGGGCTTTGCCCACAAATGGGTTGCCCTGCACACACCCAGCAAACAGCGCCAGATGGAGGAGACAGAGGTGGTGGGCTCTGCGAAAGAAAATAGCAGGAGGTGAGTTACTGAAGCTGTGGGAGAAAGGAAGCATGTGAGGCAGAGGAAGAAAAAGGCAAGATAGACCTGAACTTTTAGGAATCAGAAGGGAAAATTAAAAGCTGAAAGAAGGGGTGTGAAGGAACACGAGGTTGGAGCTGCACAGCCACATCAGCCAGGTACTGAGAGAGCACCAGCCAGAGGCTCAGCTGCTGGAGGCAGCCTCTCCCATGGGCATTTCCACCATTTCCCTGTTCAGTCTGAGCTGTCTGGAAATGGCTAAAACAACAGAAGCAGAGATGCCATCCCGTGATGCAGTTCGGGAGGAGCCATGGAAGGGCTTGGTCTGTCAGGCCAGAGCCAATGGGACCAGCAGTGAGAGGCGGGAGCCAGGGGGGCAGTGCTGGGTCTCTGCCAGATCCGAGTGCCCAGAAGAAGTCGGAGCAGTAAGGGTAATTCCTACAGGGATAAACATGACGTCCTGAGCCCTGCAAGCACCCACCTTGCCATGGTTCACTACAGTGTCTAGAGAAGCCCATCTCAGCTGGTACCTACCTGCCTTAATGAGAAAAGCAAACCTTGTGTTTGAATGCACTGACTCCTGGGGGAAGGCACTGGGCTGGATTTTCTCAATGAGGACCTTGGGCTCTATAATCATTCCACTCCCCTTTGCATACTCATGTAGCTCTCCCTGGACAACCCCTGTGAACACACACAACTGTGCACACACCTGAAGCCACCAGCGTTGGCACCCTGCAAAATTTAATAGCCACATCTCCAGACTGCCCTGACCCTGGTGTCGTGAGAACTTGCTGAACGTCATGGAGAGACATACATTCTCCAGCGCCTGTGAATTAGTCTACAGATTTCTGAACTCCAGGGAACTCCAAAAACACAGCTTTGTTCTATTTTGTCCTAAATCTCCTAATCTACATTAGGTATTGCAACCAAATGAGATTCTCACTTCTAGTTTCTCTGGTTAATGTGAGCAACCAAAGCTGCAAGTGGGAAAGGCTAAGAGCCAGCTTGCATGGCACTCAGTGAGGTCGTACCTGGACACGCTGCACCTCAGCTCTTGGAGAGGTGGGTCAAACTTTGATTCAAAGGCTTTGGGATAGGATAAAAGAGAAGAAAAGAACCTCAACTCTTTTCCTGAATTCTCCTTTGGCCTTGCAGGGTGGCCAGTCTCTCCGTCTTCTGCAGCTGCAGTATCTCTCCTGAAGCTTAAACATTTGCAGAGAGCAACAGAGCTTCAGAGCTGTCTTGTAACATGCTGGGCCTTTCATTGCTACTTTCATCCCATTTGCTTCTAGCAGAAGAAGGTGAAATTATAAAAAAAAAAAAAAAAAAAGGATGGGAACAGCATAGGAGAAAGAGAATAATCTAGACATGGTAAACTTTTCTTCCTGAATTTTATTAGTAAACTACAATAATAGCAGCTTAAGTGCTAATTGTTGAGAAGTAATCTTCCTGCTCTTAATTCTGTACCCCTGAGCAGAGCCCATATTGGCACTTAGAAAAACCATTAGTTTCACATGCATCTGTAATTTGTGGAGACCCGCAATAAAACTGTAGTAATCTAGGATTACGGCAAATTGCTAACTCTCACTCTCTGCTCCACGGTCGGTTCCTACCCAGGAGTTACAGCAGGTGGGGACTTGTTTGTAGCCACGGGGTTCGTGCTTGTCTGAACCGGGGAAGCATTCAGAAAGACTTGCATGGGCTTGCTGTGGCATTCTTGAAAGCTTTTTAAGAATTGAAGTACCTGAAAACTCATTCATGCTTTAAAGGGCCAAGCTTTATAAAGTGTCGTACAATCTGTAACCAAAATCAGAATAGACTTCTCTATATTGGAACGCGCCTTTCTAAATATGTGGAGGAACGAACCTTTTGGTTCTGGTACTCAGCAAGTCGGCTTCCTAAGTGCTCCTAAATGGCTTTGCTACAGATCCACCATATTTCTTGAATAAAGCTGCAAGCCAAGAGAACGTTTCTGTGAAGGTTTATGAGCATTTTTGTGTGAAGCACAAGTCAAACAAAAGATCAAAGCCATACACTGAAAAGAAAAAGAAGTTGGGGGGGGGAAAGAACAGCATGTTTTAGGTGGGAAACCTATTTGGGGCAATTTAGAAAAATGCTTTAATAGCTTCTTAATAAAAAATGAATTACTCCATCCCAATGGACACAGTGTATAAATATTAACATTTCAGCTTTATAGTAAATGCTGGTCTTGTAGTACTTTAGCAGTCACATCACAGAGCAGATTGAAAGGAGGTGCAGGGCTTCAGTACTAACAGCGAAACCCATCTGCTAAATACTGTTAGAATAAAACAAATGCTTCTGAGTTTTGCCTGTAAGTTCACTGGGGCCAGGATTTCCTCCTTCCCTGCAGAGAGTCAGGGTACTTATTACACCAGTGGTTCTGAGCGCTGGCCCAGCTACAAACACAGGGTGAATGAGGGAGCCTTTTCATATGGTGGGGGGCGGGCAGGGTTGGGAGGTGCTATGAGATGTTGGAATGCAGTTATTCCCTGGGCTTCTCCCTACTTCTGTGCTCAGAAACCCAGGAGAGGACTGACTGCCCATTGCCTGCCCCCAAAAAACAGTCCCTCCACTCTTGCCGCGTAAGGATGCAGTGGATGTGTTTGTTGCAACTGTCCAGGTGATGGGAGCTTAAACATGTTGTTATTGGGGTCATCTGGTGCTTCATGCACATGGAGGGACCAACTGGTGGGGAAACAAGGCTGCTGGAGTGACGTGCGAGGGCTCGTGATGGCAGCACCATCCAGGAGGGGCAGTGGGAGTCAACATTTTCTGGTTTGTATTTCCCATAAAACGTTAGTTGGAGAAACACATAAGGTGTTCCACATGTGGTGGGTTAGGGTAAAGCTGTCAGATGCCTTCCCTGGGTGATTTAGGAGCCCGTGCTGCAGGCGAAGGCACTGATCTTTACGATCTGCAGTCACTGCCAGCCTCTCCCACCGCTCGCATGCCCTGCCCAAAGCCTGCACCCTCCTAGGTGAGGATTGCAAGCCCTCCACCAGGGATGAATGACCAGCTCAGCTAGACTCCTTCTTTCAGAGAAGGAGAAAAATCCCCCTGTTTCCCCTCACCAGCTGCCCTTGTGTGTCCCTGTCATCTGCAGATGCATCATGCCAGGGGGTTTGACCCACCTGAGACATCAGCAGGATTGCGGTGTGGGGGATCTGCCACTTGAGCACAGCTCAGGTGCTGGGTCTAAACAGACGTGTCTAAACATGACTCTGGTACCAAGGTTCACCTACATGGGGTAGGTGCGGGTTCAGGTCCCTGGATGATTTCTGGTTTTCTTCCTATGACTTGCTAATTACTTGGCATCTCCCCCGGACACTTTGCAAATCCTAATCTCGATTTGCCTAAACACTCACACGCCTTCCTGACACCTTCTGCTGGGTGGGACCAGGGCAGGATACCAAGGCAGCGGTGGTCTGACTCTCTCACACCATTGGAAAGCCGCCACTAAAACTGTTCATAAAGTGATTGCTCTTCATGTACAACAACTGTTCAATTGCTGAGTATATCCGGACTGAACACATATTGAAACAGCTAAACACACACCAAATATGGCCAAGAAATTCTTGATCATAAATACGTCTCTTAACAGTGCGGGATCTTAAAGTTTTGGGCAGAGGAAGGTTATACATGGGGTAGTTATTACGTTGTAAAGGAATTTCATTTCAACTGTTAATGGGAAAAATAAATCATGTTTCTGGTACTGAGAAAATAAGATTTTAAGACAAAAAGGGAGATGAGCGTAGTATGGAATGGGAAGAGGATGAGAACACTGAGCCACACCAGAGCTGGTTTTAAAACATTTCCAGCTGAAGCAATTACATACTGTTGTCTTAACTCGGCAATACATGCAGAAAGTGGGTCCCACTAACCATGGCTGGTTATGGTCTGGCACCAAGCATGCTTGAAAGGGTTGAGGTCTGAATGATCATAGATCATAACAGTTTATCCCAACAAGAGATGGGGATACACCCAAGTGTACCCCATATGTCCCCATCTGCGTAAACCCCTGAATTTCTGTGCCACAAGCCATCATCCTGAAGAACACCACGTTGCCACTTAACTCCAGTCCATGGGGTCTATGCAGTGCTTGCTGCCGAGCTGGTGGGGCTACCCAATGCAGCCAACGTCTTTATTGGGGACCACTATTTTTTAATATATTGTAACACTTGTAAAGCACTTTGCAACAATAAATCTTTTCATTATTTATGACATTTCCCCCGCCTTCTCTCTCAGCGTGATAATACACATTTAAAATAAACATTATCAGTTTATACCTTCATTAAAGCTCTATATATGCTCTTCTATGTCCCCAAGGCATTCGCTGGAGTCATAATTGTAACCAGCCTGTGACGTAAGAATTCAAGCCCATAAAGCCCATTCATAGACACTTCGCAGCATATGCCGTTTATTTGGCCTTCTATTAAAGGTATTATGTTGCCATACTTTGCAACCATAAAAGAGTAAATAATTTCAAAGGATTGGTTGATAGGAGACTTCTGGTTTAAATGGTGATTGTGTGTATGTGGGAAATTGCTGGCAAAAAAGTACCTAATTGACCCATTGCCGTATAGGTCTTTTTAACTATTGTTTCAGCTCCACAGGTAGATGTCTCTCCTGCAGTGTTTTGGGGTGTGAAAAAGGAACTACGTGGGGCTCCCTCTATCTTTTCAGTGCTCAGCACAGGGGGCTGATCATTCCCCATGGTTTATTGTGTCCCCGCTCTGGGTTGACTGGAAAACGTTCGGGCATGGGCAGCCTTCTGCTGATGGTTGAATTGCAGAGATTCATCTCTAGAGAGCCCTCTGCAAACCTGTCCTTGTCTTGAAACCCAAAAGGTCTCTAGGCCTTGCACACTCCTGACCGTCTCACAAGACCAAAATGCTAATTAAAAAGCCTTGCCTTTCACACCCTTCTGGTTCCTTCATTATAGTTTTTTCCCCTAGTTTCCTTGCCCGAGGCAGCTTGACCCACTTCTTGATTCTAAATGCTGCTGCATTTGCACTGAATGGGCTGAATGAGACGAGAAGAGATAAAGAAATGAAAAAGAATATTTCAACATTTTTCCAGAACACATTTTCATAAGTAGCACTGTGGAAAGAATTCCACCATTTTACCACTCAAAACAGCTAAACCCCCTCAATCCCATTTTGTTTCGTAATGAGTTGTATAAAACTCTTTATGAAAGATGCAGGTTCCGCTCTATCTGTTCACTTTTAGAGATTGTTGTGTTAACACTGTTTCATTATTCATCCAGTTTGGGTTGGTTTTATTGTTCATTATGTTGCTATCAGAGATAAACAGAAAACAGGCAGACTCACATGTAAGCACCAAAATATGCCCCTGGTCAAAAGTAGAGCACGTGATTATTATGACTTTGATGCACTTGCTATTCTTAGGCTCAAGTGTTTCTGAATATTACAAGCCAGCACTTTAACTCAGCTTTCTGCATCCTACCAAACAAAGTCCCAACTGCTACAGCCACACAAATGAATAACTGAATACACATGGGTAATTCCACTGAATTCAATGGAGTATGCACGTCTGGAGACTAACGGGTATAAAAATGCTTGCAAATGGTGGCTTACGCTTTATAGTTTACTTGGCTAACAGACATCTTTCAACAAGATTTAATATCCAGCATTGCTAGTACTCTGACATGAAATCACATAATTTTTGTTTCCTTCCCTATTTTGGGGTGAAAGTATACAGAGCAGAAATGTAACAGAAATATGACACATCCCTCTCATGCTTTTGCCATATTGCAGAGCTGTTCTTTGCAAGCCAACATTTTCCTCGTTTGCCATTGTTACAAAGTGCAGCAGATGAATTTTGAGGCACTAAATCATACGAGAAAACAAACAGCATCGAATTAGACACCCAACACTTACTGCTGGCACTGAAACCAGCATTTCAGCAGACAATTAGCACATCTGATGTTTGCAGCTCCAGATACACTCTCATTAGAAGCTGGTTCCAAACCAGCACGCTGCTCCAACAAGGGCAAATTAGATACAGAGAGGACCCAATTCTGGTCCTGCTGTAACCACTGGCAAACTCCTGCAGTTTTCAATAATCAACTAGATTGGGTCCAAACGCAGACGTTAGATATACTGTGAAAGAATGACTGTCTGGAATTTATTATGGAGCAGATATGCCACCAAACTGGAAATTTCACATAGGAAAAAAAAATCACATTGTGCTTTTAGCTTGGATAGGTTGGAAATGATGTAATAGAAGCATTATGATTTATAATAAATTTATGAGCTATGCAGGCAAGCCATTCTCCAGGGATATATGTGGTAAATGGAGAATACCAGTGGCAAATAGAATTTACATCAAAGCAATCCTGCAAACCTCAAACACTTATTACTCTATTCATGACCTTTGTTAGTACACAGAAGTAGAATACAGCTTAACATAATGTTAACATTTACCTAAAATGAAACATTTCTGTTTAAACGGTTACTGAAAATGAGATGAAAACTTTACGTAAGCTACACAACATATATTTTTGACATTATGCGCCATTATTTGAAAGCAAGTTGCCTTTAAAGGCTGATGTAAGTTTATTGAATCAATACACTTGCTGCTTTTCTGATAAAATATCAGCAGTGCAGCTCAGAGGGCACGACGTGAAGGTATGTGCAATGTGATTGCGGGCTCAGGCAGGTTTGCGGCCCTTTTTTTGTGGCCACTAGCCCACATAGCAGAGAGCAGCATGTAATTCACAGCTAATGGCAAACTCCTTCTGCAGAGATGCGAATTTCTGTATAGTTGGCCCTGAAACAAAGTTGCTTCATGCACCTAAAAGTAGGGGGGAAGCAGCAGTCTCAGGGAACTTTCCAGGGAATTTTTCCTACTCTTTTGCATTTTTTTTTATTCCCAGGCCTGATCTATGAAGAAATACTGCATAGTGGCAAATACAGGCAATACCAGGTGAAACTCTCTGCATCGCTCCAACACACCAGGCACTAAGGATTTCATACAGGCACGTGGCAAGGGAGGTGTGTGAAGGGAACAGGAGGGCTAGAGGGGTAGAAAAGTCTTCTCAGGGCCATGCAGCAGGTCACTCTCTCCTTTGACTTGCACTGCCTCTCTCTGAGATGTCCAGTGAAAATATTTATCACCTCACCTCCACTTGCTCTTTCCAGCAGGGCTAATTTATTAAAGTTTTCCGGGCCTTGCACTGACCGCCAATGCCTGGAAAACCATGGCAGTTGCCAGGCTGGAGAGGTCCCAGCTGTGCTCCAGTGATAGTTGGCCTGAGCAGGTGTTGAACAATAAAGGACTTTTTTTTTTCTTTTGTGAATGATGGATGCTGCCCATCTTGCTTGCACAGGCTGGGCTTCCCCTAGAAAATTCTTCAGAAATTCTGCTTCCCTTTCCCCTCCCCATTAAATTTTCTAGATTAAGACTTATTTCTTTTGCCAATGGTGGGCTTTCAAACCATTATCCATGGACCCAGGACATGTTTTTTTTCTAGGCATGATCAACAGACCAAATCAGAGAATTAGCCACATGTGAGAACACTGAGACACTGCAAAGCTTCTAGATGCTGAATTACGTCAGCAGGAACATCAATGGCAATAAATCAAAAGGACAGTGTTTCCCACAGGTCAAGGGAGGTGATCCTTCCCCTCTACTCAGCACTGCAGTGCTGGGTCCAGTCTGGGCTCCTCAGTACATGAAAGGCATGGACACAGTGGATCAGGACCAGTGAAGGGCCAGATGGTGAAGGGACTAGAGCATCTCTCCTGTGAGGAAAGGCTGAGAGAGCTGGGACCGTTCAGCCTGGAGAAGAGAAGGCTCAGGGGTGATCTTATCAATGTATATAAATATCTGAAGGGAGAGTGGAAAGTGGGCAGAGCCAGGCTCTTCTCAGTGGCACCCAGTGACAGGACAAGCGGCAATGGACACAAACTGAAACACAGGAGGTTCTTCCTGAGCATCAGGAAACATATTTTTACCGTGAGGATGACAGAGCCCTGGCACAGGTTTCCCAGAGAGGTTGTGGAGTCTCCATCCTTGGAGATATTCAAAAGCCATTTTGACACATTCCTGGGCAACCTGATCCTGGGGGCCCTGCTTGGGCGGGGGGGTTGGACAAGATGGCTTCCAGAGGCCTTACAACCTCAGTCATCCTGTGATTCTGTATCTCATCCAGTGATCCCACCAGTGTCTTGACAGCCCTGGCTTCTTCTAAAGCCCTTGGAGAACCACTGAGGTTTTAAAACACTGATTCTTTTAAATATCTACATATATTAATGTTTGTTTATCTTTGTATTTATGCATCATATGTATCATATCTCTTTAAGCATAAGAAAATAACTTTTGGTTCCGACATTGGGAAGAGTGGAGCTGTGTGAGGTGGTACCAGACTTCTTAACTTTTGATAGAGGTGAATATATTTAAAAATGTAGTTGGGTATCATATATCCGGTGACATCAGTAGAACTCAACTGTTTCTTGGCAGCTGGGATGTGGCAGAGGGTGTCTGCCTGGTGTACTGCAGCTATTTCACACAAAATAAAGCTGTGACCTGCTCTGCCTTTCACATGTAATTGGCAATATATGAAAATCTCATTTTCTGACCAGAAAAAAAATAAATCCAAATATACATATTTAATTTTCTGAACCATCAGGTCTTCCCCTGAAAACAGGAAAAATGGAACATTGAAAACTACCTCCTCCCCTACATCTCTAAGTTGCATTTTTCCAAAACTTGAAACACATTCTGCAAGATATCTACACGCACATTTTTCAGCACAACTTTCTTGATCAGCTTTCGTACAAAATCTACAATGATTCATTTTGACCACACAAGTCAAATGAAACCAACTGTAGGAAGTTTTACTCTTTGCCCAAACCTGCTTCAGACTACAAATTCCCCCTTTTGGATGGAGCTGGGTGACAGAGTCATAGAGTCAGCCAGTGACTCCAGGAGTCAGGTGCACCATCCTGGAGTGCAGGAATGGAAGGAAACTAGATTGGAACATCAAACCCAGATCCCTCAGTCTGAAGAACAACTGGCTGAGTTGGTTATTCCACTAAGATAGCTCCTGCCATTCCTTTAATATTCAGTCACCCAGCAGGAGCCTGAATAGTTTTTAAGTCTTCATGAAAACAATGGTATATTTATCTCAGACTTAATCAACAAAGGAAAAGAAAGATGCTACAGGGGTAAGCTATTCAAACATAAGTGTAATGTTGGATGTCAAACAATAGCATATTGTAAGTAATACCAAAAAAGGTTTACTCCTATACCAACATTTAGGGAAAACATATGATAACAATAAAAATGATTTCCACAACCTTTTCACCACTTGTTCCATGTGGGAATGATAAGTGATACTCCTGCTCTACATTTTTAAAGAAATATTCCTCACAAATAACACATTACAAGCTTTGTGCACTGAGCCTCTATTGTGCGTGTGTTCTCTCTTATTACTTCTCTGGAACATGAATTGTATTATGAACACCGGTGTGCAAACTCCACTCGGGCTCATTTAAATCCATTTCAAGGGGCTGTTTCTAGCCCTGAGTTCTACCAGAATTAAGGGAATGGTTTGGTTTTGAGTCATCTTCCCCTAGTTGCCATTTGAGCACAAATATTCCAATTTGTTCTTTTTTAAATCAACACCGGATGAGACCATTAAAGAATATACATTCGTTAAACAGATTGTGGTCATGATCTGCATCAAGGTCCTGCCAAGAACAGATATATGTGTCTTATTGCTCAGTTCTGTGCTCTGGCTTACATTTTTAAGCCTGCGTCAATTCACAGCAATAGTTTTGCAGCCAGCAGAAAATGGATGAGCAATGGATTTCGGTCTTTTTTTAAAGGATTCCTCCAGCAGCAAGACACATGCCTCTATCAGTAGGCTCAACGAGCAGAAATATTACAGTGTCTTGCATTTCCATGCCTTTCATCAGAGAACCACAAAAGCTTTTGCAAACTTGGGTTACGTCAGTCGTCGCTACAGCCCTTAAAAGAGGTAAAAGTGTACGATGGCTCTGGTGCAGATGGCTAAACCGATGCAAAGAGAGCTCGAGGGCATGATTATATGAGCTGCAATCACACCTTTGATGGCAGCATGGACATAAAGACTTGCTCCAGATCACACAGTCAAACCATGGCAAAGCTTGACACGGAATCAACAGCAACTCCTTTGTTCTAGTCTGGCCTCCTTGGGCTGGGTTTCATTATGCTGCTTTCCTCATATCCCTTTCTCTTAAATACTAGACTAGATCAGACAATGAGATTTTTATGAAATGTAAAGTCTTCTTCTCAACTCCCTAAACAATTTTTAAAAGAGGGATGGTTCAGTGATCGTATCTTGTGTTACTAGCCTGCCCTCACATTATTAACAATTAACAAGGCTGTTGTTTCTTTCTGCTTATCCCTGTATTTCATGTTGCCGAAAATAGCTTTTAAATATGAGATTTTTGCCTACACAAACAGCAGCAATTTCAGCAGAGCAGAAAAACTCAAAGAGAAGTGGTATTTTACTCCTCCACTTTTCTTTCCTCTTCGTCGCTCTGAGAGTTATATCCGGGTTTGTCTGAAGCTGAGGAGCATAAAGGAGCCTAGGCTCTGTTGTTGTAACTTTGCTTTTAATGTTCCCTTTTTTAATTTAAGATTTTGAGCTTCAAATCAAAGCCACACATTTGCAAGTGGCCAGACCTAAGTGCCCCTTAGCCTTTCCCAGCCTGAGGTAGTCTGGCAAAAGGATCTCCTTCTCACTAGACTATTTTTACAGGTTTATTTCTAAATTCAGAGTTGATTGTCAATTTTTCTTCTACTGTAAATCAAGATACCCTGGTCTTCTGAATTAACTCCAAATTGTTGGTCTGGACATGAACTTCACAGTGATTCCCTCCTCTATCCTGGCTGACATTTTCCCATTAATTTCTTTTTCCCTTTCATCCATTCATTGGCTGATGAACCTATAAATACACTTCATCTGCTTTTACTTTGCTTTTTAAGCATAAACCAATACTGAACATGTTGACTTGATTATGTCCAGAGGCAAAAGCCTTGCATGTTTCTTAAGTCACAGCAATAGCTTGAAACTTGACTTTCTGCTCCTTCAGTCCGTTAGGATAATCAGTGGGTCACCTCCTCCTACACCCAGAGTAAACAGTGTCATGCAGAAGAAATGCCATCCTGGAAAGGCGATAAACACCATCACTGCTCACAGCCAAACGGAGCAGAGGGCAGAAGAGCACAGGAAAGTGGTAAATAGTGACCAGGTGCTCCCCTGATCCCTGCCCTGACGCGCTTTGTAGGCTGCGGGAGTTTCCTTCCCTGACGCCCCCCAGGAGACCTCTGCCCTCCCCAACTTCTGCTGCTATATAGCAACTGTTTCTTTCTGGGAGGTGCTGTCAGTTTTACCCACAGCCTGCCCGTGCACTGACATCCCCTACCTAAATTAACGCTTCCTTCCTCTAACCTGAGTTTTCAGGCACCCTTCTTGAATAGAGCCACTTGCCTCAATTCACGCAGGGGGTTAAAACCCCTGTGAGGAGCCCAAGAGGTTTTTTTCCACATTTGACTTTTCTCTGGTAGCATGAGTTAGATATCTCAGTGATTTTTAAAAGGTGCAATTTGTCAGCATCTTTGATCTTTGCCTGGTGAGACCACCACAGGCTCAACTCAATCAGTGATTTTCACCATTGCCCTGCCTGCACTGCAGCTGTAGCAGCTGGAGTTGGTCTCGCCAGCGAGCTCCTGGATGGATAATGCTCCACGCAGGCAACCCATGGCCAAGGAGCTCATGGGGGTGGCAAAGTGATGACACAGGACCAAGGCCCTCATCAATTGCTCCTGCTTCAGGAGCACTCCCAAAGCTGCTCCAGACAAAAACCTGCACTAGTCAGGACCCCCAACTCGAAATTGCTCAAAATGAGATCCGCTGAGTTAAGAAAAAGCTAGGTATACCCATCCATTGGAGTTATCCTCTGCAGTAGGGCATTGATGAACTGCAGGGGCCAAGTTGGAGGTGTAACTCCTTATCCAGCACAGCCCACCAGAACAGCACACACAGAGATAAGATGAATGCAGCAGGCACCAGGAACATAACGGGTACCCTGCAGTGTAGTATCACAAGCTCTTCTTTTTCTTGTCTCGCCCCTGAAATGTTTTTAAAAGGAAAAGCATCGGGAAGCAGCTCTCCTAAAACAAGAAATGTAAAAGCTGTAGTACATTATTCATAAGAATTGCAGATAAGAATCAGATTGTAAAAAGGGGTTCACTTCTGACATTGATTAAAATTACATTTTGCATTACATTTACATACATTAAAATTACATTTTGCATTGTCTCTGCTTTCCCAGATGGTTTAGCAGATTTAAATCCTTCAAAGAAGTTAAGTTGCTTGCTAGCAAACATATTGCAACAAGCTTGATCAAACAATAGCTCTGATTCTTAATGCAAGTACCACAGCAAAAATAACATTCCTTCTATATCAGCAATTACAGGCAGAGAAATTGACCCAAATCCCGGAGAAATCACAGAAAGTTTACCATTGGTTACAAGGGGCTTTGGATTAGGTCTTCATTTGGTATCAAGCCCCAGCCCTGTGCAATGTATCCATCAGAAAAGATGATTGTAGCCCAACTCCCCCATCTCCAAGTGAGGTTTCCCACAAGGAGCAATGATTCAGCCTCCATGATAGCAGCAATGCCGTGTGCTGCTGGAATAACAGGATGCAAAACATCCTCTTGAAAGTGTGCAAGTGCTCCTTCTCCTTTCTGAGCTTGGCAGTGTGTGTTTAAGCTGCTGCTGAGAGCTTTCCTGTAACTTTCATCAAAGGGGACATTGGGTCCTAGTTCAAGGAAATAATCTAAATCATTCCCTGTTTCAGAATAGAAAATCGTAGTTGGTTTTACCTTGTTTAATTACATGATCTGTTGTATTCTGGTCATAAAGGGCATAAAAATAATCTATCAGTAATAAACAAACTAATCAAAAGGGTGCAAGAAAATGAAAAACAGGGCCAAACTACTAGAATTCCAAGATGAAATGATAAATAAATCCCTTGTCTTTCCTACCATGCTTTTGCAGATTTCAACAGAAGAAACATATGGAGCTGAGGCTCTGACAGGGAGCTTGGCCCCTCTTCCCACTGGCCTCCACGATTCTGGAAGTTTTTTCTTCCAGCTGCTTGTCAGTATCTGTTGCACAGTGGCTTCCTTAAAAGAAACTTTCCGAGGGAAGAAGTACTAGACTTGCGCTATTTATCTACATTTTATTGTGTGTGAAGATAACTTTGAAAGCTCTATAGCTTCTGTTGTTCCCTCTCCTTCATGTGATCAATACAAGTTGTATTTAACTCAATCCCAGAAAAGTGAAAGGGCCGCTGATGCCTTTCCCAGGTAACACCAGGCCAGGTTCTTTGTGGTACTGAATTTCCATTCCCAGATTTCCCCCCAACATCCCCTCCCCACAGCACAGAACATTGTATCACGGCTGAGCATGCCTGCACCCCCCTCCTCGCTTTGGTAATCCCCCAGTGAGAGGTCCCAAAAGGTACCTTCAACTATTCCCAAGATACTGCCTTCATATACTGATTGTTTGTTACCTTCTTCCTCCTTCCTCATCCCCTCTACACTTGCCCTCTTTTTCCTGCTCCATTCCCAAAGTGCTCGCTCTTCTCTATTTAGCTGCTCCCTTCCTAAATACCAGACAAGGGGAGAAACCAGCGAGGCTTTTGCCACCATCCCTACCAAAGCAGATGCTGCCTGCAGATCCCATTTTGCCACGCAAGCCTGGGTGAGGTGTCAGTGCAAGTGCAGTGCCATGACGTGGTGGCACGGGACTCTGAAACCTTGCCAACAAGCATGGACCTGGCTGCCAAGCCAACCCACCAGCAGCAGAGTGTGAAGTTGGCTGCTGGTAAGATGTAGCAATGGTCACGTCATGATGGTGGGTTCCTAGGTTCCCCAGAATGCCTGATCTGGACGGGACTGTGTATATGAGAGAAGCTCAGCTTTAAGCCCAGCACTCAAACAGCAATGCAGGTATGGCCGCAGGGTTCAGGAGCATCTCTCTGAGGGAGCTCGGCTCATGAGCTCTGAGAGCATACACATCCCTCCACTCAGCCCTATGCTTCCCACTGTGTCCTCAGGGAGACACTTTGGATTTAATGTATCTGTAGAGCACTTGTGTGCCAACGGCATGGCATGAACAGTGCTGTTCTCCAGCAGTACAATCCCAGTTCATGAAATAATAGCATTAAAAACCCGTGCAGAGAGAAGGAGCGAGCGCGTTCTCCCACCGACCAGACTCTGGTTGGCCTCGGAGGGTGAGTGGGTGCCAAGTCTGTGGGAAAATGCAAAACACAAAGTACCCAGTATCGATAGGTTCTTGCAATATACATAGTGCAGCGTTATGTCACCCACCCCGGCTGCTCCACATTATTTATAACTGCCTACGTGGCTGATTCATGTCTCCTGAAAACTTATTGCCACGGCCTTGTTTTGAAAGGAATGCAGTGTCCCACTCCCCTGGCAGCTCCTGCCGGACCTCTCCTTGTCTCATTTATTAATTCATTCCCTGCCAAGAACAGCACGGTGATGTAATAATGAAATGTGCTTTGAAATCAACATGATATAAAGGACTTCTGCAAGGCTTCAGACCGGCAAAGCACTTAAACACACGCGTGACTTTAAGCATGTGAGCAGTAGTCCTGTTGGTTTCAACAACGCTACACATGTGCTTAAGTGCTTTGCTGGATCGGGGCCCACGTTTGACAGACAACTCAGGTTATGCCTTAAACAAAGAACCTCTTTGACACAGGATTTTTCGCAGAAAAACCCAGAGTTTCACGTAAGCCTTAGAACCAAGCACGAGCCAGCCCTGAGCCCACAGGAGCTGATAGCAAAATTCCCATCAGTTTCGGTGAGCTGGGGCTTTTGCCCCAAGATCTTCTGGAGCTGGGTGCATGTTGTGGCTGCTCTGCCCTTCTGACTAGGAGGGAAGAAAAAAAAAAAAAAAAAGAGACCATTAGCTTTTATCAGAGAAGCACAAATAAAAATAACTGACTTTTATTGGTTACAGGCCATGTATATGGTAGCTGTGCAGATTTTAGCTGTGTTATTCTTGCAGGGAAGTCTAAAGAAGTGATTCTCTTGTCTACAAATGTAGACCTGTCAAGGTTGAACAGTTATGTTCAATGTCATTGTAAGCAAAACTGACATTTTATTTACTCATTTGTACCACTGGAGTGTCAGCTCAGCAATGATTAAAGCTGTCAGTAGAATCAACAAACAGTGTAAAAACACCGAGCTGCCAGTCCAAGTTTCTGTTTCATTGGGCATGTTAGTTTGAGTGAAGCTTTGCCTGAGTGTTTTGAAGGTTTTGTGGCTTATTTTCACTAATTAATTTGCTTGGCTATTATTCTCTGGAGGCAAACAGCATAATTGACAAATAAAATGGCTCTCATTCATTCATTCATTCATTCATTCATTCATTCATTCCTCCAGAGGAAATCCTGTGCGACTGGATGTGAACTTCCAGCTAATCTGTAATTTTGACCAGAACCAATTTTTTATGCTGTTCAGACTTCTGTCAAGGAGTTGAAAGTCACTTGTCTAAGAAAAGATTAATCCAGGTCTAAGCTCTGGAAGATAACATGTTTGAAAGAAATGACCTGCAGTGTTTACCTGTAGAAAAAGATGTATGTTGCAGAGAACTGTTGGAATAGAAATTGGCAAATTTACCTCCGTTTATTAAAATGGAAGAGGAAGGGAAAAGATGAGAAACAAGGGGAAAAAACTACCCTGGCTTTTCAGACTTCTTCTCAAACCTCAAAGCTTAGCTCAGGTTGGCCTGCAAATTTTATTGCTTTGTTACACATAAAATTTAGTGCTGAAAGCCCTCAAAAGTCGGGTTCAGAAAAAGAATTGGGTCTTGCTGTCAATGAGAGAGAATATTGTTTCCCTTGATTACTCGGACATCGGGTGTGATAATACAAAATCCAAGACAGATAACAGGGCAAATGCTCCAAATGGGTCACAGTGTGGTGTTCCTAGGCAAAGAAATAACATCACACTCCGTGTACTGTAATAAGAAATCCAGGACTTGCTGTGTGACTAATTTCAAATCACTTCCATGGCAGCTATTGACTTTCCTGATGGAGGAGCCCGTTTATTAAACTAAAGCTGCATGAAGCTTTTTTACAGAGGAAAATAAATATACTTTCTGCAATGCATTTCTTGAGAAATTATTCAGGTGAGCATCAAAAGAACAGATAAAGCGATGCCATTGGCATTCAGGCAGGCCGGATCCCGCACCTACAGACACAGCTCTATTGTGCTGCTCCTGGAAGGAACAGTGTTTGCAGGGCTGCTGTGTGGCACCACCAGCACTTGTATTTCATTTCATGTGCCAACATGTTGGGAGGACCTGCCCTTTTATCGTAACATTTACATTAGGCCTGGTCAAAAATAGATCATGTAAGTATGTCACCGAATGCCTGATGTTCACAGGCTGGTTTCCGCCAAGGGAGCAGATAAGATTTCTATGGCTTCAAGTAGTCCTAACGTAAGTACCTTATGGCATTCAGAGTCAAACATTTATCAAATTCTTCTTAAAAAATCCAGAAGCTGAGGAAAACAACATTGCTTTTAAAAAGTCATCTTAATGCTTTTTAGCATATAAAAAGCACTTGCAGTCATTGCTTGCCATGCCTATAAAATCTCCTGGAACAAATAAAAACTATCTGCATATCCTAAACCAGAAACCTCCCCTTTTAGTTACAGAAATTTACATAAAATTACTGAAGGAAGTCAAGTCTAAAAATCTTTCCGTGTTTTCCAATTATGGAACATTGTTTTAATTTTTGTTTCTGATCACAATCCTGGCTTACTTATATTCTTGGACCATGAAAGTTACAATAAGATTTACAACACATAAATGATGTTTTTGTGTTTACATCTGAGTATGTAAAGACACCAAGGCAGGGTCACCAAAGCTGTTTCCAAAGTAAATTTGGGGAAAGGCAGAATACAATTTTGTTTGTTCAAGTTTCACTTTTGCATGCACAAATTTTCAATTTTTTCTCTGAAAATAAATAATAAAATAGTTTTCTTTAATTTGTACAGATAGTAAAGATTATTTTTGCTAGCTAGCTAAAGTCTGATAACAGTCTGATAGTAGCACATGTTTGTGCTAGCTATTTACACGCTAATAAAATGCCAGGGATGAGCAGCCACTGCATTCCTCTTAGAAAACAATAGGATGCTATTCATATTTAAAAAGCCATTTTCCGGCACACCCATTTAATATTTTCTGTTATTGTTGTTCTTTTTAAAGAAAAGAAAAAGAAAAGAACTGGACAAGTTACTGAGTCTAGCAAATGCTCTAACAGGGCACATTGGCTTTACCTTAGGTGACCACCTACTCGGTAGGTAAGTAATGAAGCTGAAGTATCGGGGGTACAACATCTGGCAAAGGCTTGTGAATTACAATTTTCTTTTGCAAGTGGAAAACCATATCCTGCACCAGGTCTCAGTGGGGTTTAATGCTGTCAGAGCATACAAGGTTTGTTTTGATCTGTTCTGGAGTAACACACATAGCTTTCAGTTCACACTAATAACATCCCCGTGCCTGGGGTATACACCAATCCAGAGGCTACTAATTGAAGGTTAGAATTAACCAAACACAGTTCCTCTACAAAACATATGAAACTTATTAAAACTTAAAAGTGACGGCTGGTTCTCAATATAAGCAAAGCAAAGAATGCAGGAGTATTGTGGAGGGTTATTTAAGCACGTTTTATTTCAGCATATTAAAAATTTCCTGTGTCTGCCAGTTCAGCACATAACATTTTAATGTTTCATGTGAAAACACAGCAAACTTTTAAAGAATCAATTATCGGTCCTGCATACCATAAAATAAATCCTGTTTTCAGTATTACCATAAAGCTTTTTATGTCATTTTGATCTGAAAGAGGTTTTTCGAAAGTTCACAATTCTAAAAGCGGAGCAGCACAACAGCGTCGCGAGCCACCTTTTACTTATTCCGTTTACCTGGCAAACATTTTGGGACAAACCTCACAAATGGGAGCGCTCAGACGCATGGGGTGCATGGCAGCTATTTCAAGCTTATGATGCTCTTCCAACGAGTAAGCGCATCCGGGCACTCCTGTACTAACAGGTCTCGCTGGACAAGCAGAAAACTCCCTTCAAACAGGGGGAGAGACGTAACCTGCTGACTTTTACCCTCTTTGCTTCCACAAGCCAGCCCGGAGGGTAGAGCATGAGTGTTATGCAATTTATGTGCCCACTAGATCCTCCTATTTACGTTTTGAAAAATACCCCCTCATTAAGCCCTCCAATGTTATCTGTGATCTTTGAAGTAAATGCTTTCAGTGCAGATAGGCTATCTCTGCTGGCAGAGCCTCCTCTCCTCGGCAGAGAGTGTCTTCAACATCTTGCAGCCCGTACCCCCCCAGCCTGATAATGTCTTCACGTGGAGCTTAATGAACTCATTACCCTTAATGCTGTCATAACAAGATAGCTTGTAAATGTACTTATTTTTAATTAGGCCTATTCAGCTGTGCGAATTGAATTATATAAGACTAATTAATTAATGTAATTGAAGACCTCATAAGGATAGGGCTTCTCAAACTGGCAAAACACACTGTTGTCAAATCCAGCTGTTCCCAGGATTAATTAAGGGAGACCTGAAAATCGAAGCTTCAAAGCTGGTAGAAAAACTTAAAATCTGTTGAGGAATAATAGTTACTGCAAGGGTTTTTTCCTTAACAGTGATATTTCTCACTACTTCACCTCGGTACAAAGAAAATAAAAGGTAAGACTATAAAATCTGCACTTGTTTAAAATTGGGTTAGGATCCTACAGCTTCTAATTAAAAGATAAGAGCTGAAATCACTGAACATAGATGTATGTTATTAAACTGCGCACATGTTGGTTTACAGCCAACACAAACCTTCCTCCCACAGGCTCCTTTTTTTTTTTTCTTTTTTTTTTTTAGATCAAGCTGAAACATTACAAAGACAACACGAGTGCACATTTGTGCAGCTCCGAGCACAACGGGGCTCTGCCCTGTGGCTGGGGCTCCCAGGTGCTATGGGAAAACTGCTAATCCCCAGTAACAAATGCTCTTAAACACAGCGGTGAGTGTTACATCCCTGTTAGCAGAACTGGCCCCTGAAGCCCACGGCTAGAGAGCCCTCAGACAGGGAGATCTTAACCGCTGCATGAGGTTAAACAGAACTTTCTTCTAGCGATTTGGCACAACTTAGGTGGTAGTGAATATGTACAATAACGTAGGCTGTGACATTACTAGTCTCTTTTTCACCTAAAGGTACTTATCCTTGTTATTCTTCTTAATGACCGGGGGGGGGGGTGGGGGGGGGTGTGTGTCCTAAAAAAAGGTAATATTTTTTTTGTTTGAAAACAAAATAAATATGAATAGTTGATGTGTGTTAGTAGGAGAGGAAAGGTGAGAAGTCTATCCCTGACCCTCCCCTCTCTCTTCCACTACCAGTTCATCACAGAGACATCAACTGAACTGATGTCATCTTAACCTTCAGATGAGCCCTTGTCTCAGCCTAGATAATAAAATCTGTCCAACAACAGTATGGTCCATGGTCATAAGCACATACCACTGCGCAGAGGTAAACAGGGTCTATATGTCGCCAGCTGATTCCATGAGGACTGCTAGTAGCTACTTGTCAGCTGGACTACAGTTAAATTGTTTTGTGATTGAGGACCAAGTTTAACTGTTTTAAAGGAAGTGGTAACATGAAAAGCCATTTCTAAGAGCATGTCCAGTAGGAATAAGCAAGGAGCTGAGACTTTCTTTTTCTGGATTTTGTAGTGACGTACACCTATCATATAACTATCATAAATTACTGTTTATATGATATTATAGCTATTACCTATCATACTAGTATCACATATAGGTAGTGGGCTAGAAATGAGTGCAGAGCTTCAATGGAAGAATGAACATACCATTTCTTGAGTCCATCCCACCTCTGAGATCCCTGACTTCTTCAGCCAGAAGAGAGACGCTGCTTTTTGTTAGGGATTATCAGGAGCTACTCACAGCTACTGCAGGCTTGGGTACTACAGTGGGGAAAGCCTGGTTCCTGGGTGAGCTGCTGCAAACTGTTCATATCTGGGTCTTACCACAAATTATTTGCCACAGGGCTTCTCTGGGGACCATGACATAAAAGTAGCTTTTGGTGGCTTTTCTGATCAAAGTGCCCAAAATAACAAGAAGGCGCTATTGCAGCCCATCAGACTTGCTTTTATGGCATGCCCTAAAGTTGTATCCCATCGCGTCGTATGGGGCTTGGTGGGACTGTTCATGGAGATGTTTGAGGGTTCAAAGTTTCCTTTAATACCCTCCACATGGAGGAAGCTCTTATGGCTAAATAAACTCACCAAGGCTTGGATAGTTGAGAGTCTGATGCAGTGACAAGGTATTCACTAATATTCAGCTCTGTATTAAGTTCTGCCACTTTTCTACTTAGGATTCGTTATTCCTTTTCACTTTTAAAACTGTCTTAGTATAGAATGTAAGATTTGTTTTCTTTTCTTTCCTCAGCAAGGAAAATTGATGTTTATAGCTGAAGTATTGGTTATTATATTGCCACATTTTTAAATTCAAGAAATTGGTCTCCCAGAGGATAAACATTGTAATAGGTAATAAAATCTGAAAACCCAGTCAGGATCTTTCTAGTAAAGGATCAGTCATTTTTACCTGCAGTGAGTTGCAGAAGGTTTTCTTCATTTGAGCTGTCAGTTATGTACTGGGAAATGAGCAGTGGTGTGTGGTGATGAATATGTTCTTTCTACAAACACACACGAAAAAAGAATATTATGCTAAAGTAACTGGCCTCTTAGCCTAAAAGAAATGCAACTAAAAATTGTTACACAACAGCATTCTTATCCACCATAACACAAAGCAAACTACAAGGGAAGGTAATGGTGCCTTTCTCCCTTTCAGTCAACACTCTCTCTCTGCCAAATATTTCTAAATGTCACAGGAATGTAGTTCACATGTTTTGCAGATTATGTGCTACTTTTCCCAGTGCTTTGACCACCAGACACAAGAGCATCCAAATGCAACACAATGGTAATTCAAACAAGACTGTAGTTCCTATTACATTATAGGTGTAACACTAGAGCAGGAAAAAAATAGATCTGTGACTCCTGCACAAGTCAAAAAAATGCCATAATGATTTCTACCATACAGAAGAAAAGCTAAAGGAAATAAAGTATTGAGATAAAGAGCAACACAATTAGCAGGGCTGAGCCTCAAATCCCTTTGATGGATATTGCTTATCTTCAGGATGAGTTCTGGATGCACAGCTGAGTACACAGTCTGTAAATTGTCTATAATTCTGATTATTTTGCAGATAAGGATGCTGGAAGAGCACATGCACGAAGGCTTCCCAGGTAGTTCCAAAGATGATCTCTGATCATCCCAGTAATGCAGAAAATAATCATAGAATCATAGAATGCTTTGGGTTGGAAAGGACCTTAAAGATCACCTTATTCCAACCCCCCTGCCATGGGCAGGGACACCTTCCACTTTGCTCAAAGAAACCTGGCCTTAAACACTTCCAAGGATGTGCACTCCCAACTTCCCTGGACAATCTGTTCCACTGCCTCACCACCCTCACAGTAAAGAATTCCTTCCTAATATCTAGTCTTAATCTCCTCTCTCCTAGTTTGAATCTCATCCAGGATTACAGACACAAACTTTAAATAGTCAAACTGTACCAGACAGGCCCTCAACTAACTAGTTATGGGAGAGAACATTCTTTAGACAATAATGCTTAACAGCATTAACATTCTTTTCCCTTCCATGTTCTCAACCTGATTGTGAACCTTCCACTCCTAAATGTGAATTTCTTGCTTTTCTGTTTTCTATGAGCAGCACTTCCAACCAGATCTTGAACTGCAAATAAGTAAAACTGTTTTTGTCAGAAAGCACTTACCCAAATGTCTCTGGATTTAATGTAAGCTTGCCTGCTTAACCTCTCAGGGGTCAAGATGTTTTGTAATAGCTAGATTTCACCACAAAGAGGAGGTCAGGTGATATGGTGAGGACCTCAGGATAAAATCTGGAGGAAGCTTGTGTAATGCCCAAGGGACTGGGAGAAAGAGTAGAAAGATGAGCCTGGCATTTTGAGGGTGAATTCTATATTTGGCAGCACAGTGGCTCACATGAGTCTCTGTCTGAAATAACATTCAGTGGCAGCTACTGGGGAAGTACTGGAAAATATCCAAACATTTAAAGAAAGCTAAATGAAAATTATGGAATGGAAAGCTCTAATTTTTCACAGGAAATAGTGACCATTTCAGTCCCTGTGAAGTTCAGAAGCAACTGATGTCATGTAGGAGGTGCACTTAGTGACCCACAGGGTTCAGGTACTGCCCCTTGCTTAGCCTGATCTGCACCATGGACTACCCTTCCCAGGTCACCGGCAGTTGCATACTGGAGCAATTCCACTAAAGACTTAAAGGATTTACTCCATTAGTAAATGTACTCCATTTACTACTCATTAGTTATCACCCCTAGCTCTTCTGTAATTTTTATTTTCGATCGTGTCTTCTTTTGTCTGCATTTAACAGCTATTGGGAAGGTCTTTACCAACTCATTGTATTCTTCTTGCGAGGTATAACACTGACTGTAGGCAGCAGAGCTGATGGCACTTTCCACCTATGGTTACAAACCATGGAAGAAGGCATGAAATTAATCTCCATTTGAAGTCAGCACCTACCCCTCCAAGGTGGCCCAGATCTAATCCCTGGCCACAATCTCAGCACACCTCACCACCCTGTCACAGAGATAACGACCTACTTCCAGCTCCGAGGGAGACGGTAGCTGGGAAAAGTCTTCCTGAAGTGTCCAAGGTGGTGCTGAGCACACTGTGCAGGTATCTCTCTCCTCACCAAGGCTGTCTGGACCCAAGGAGACAAACAGGCATCACTGTGCCTCCTTTACCAATGAACATTTTTTACTCTGTGTCCTCAGGCCAGCTCTGGGCTCAACTGAGTAGAAGTGGTTGTGGTTAGTGGAAGAAAGAGGGCAAATCCCAGACTTTGCTTCCTGTGTTGGTTTTGTCTTTATATACAGATTGAAATAAACTCATAAAGAGTCCTGGAAGCAGGGTCCAGGCCAGCAGGTTCCCTTGCTTCCAGTCCAGACTCTTCAACGTAAGATAAGAGAAGGAGACTCTCTTTAGCAGGATCATCTTCCAGATTTATGAGGTTTGCATGTTTCTGTGCAGCTTCAGCAGGGTGCTTTGCTCTAGAATAGCCTAACCCTGTTGGCCAAAGCACTCACCTGCCTACAGAAGCTGAAGTTTCAAGTCCCTTGAACCAAGGACCACCTGGAGCACACATCTCCCTCCTTCCTGGGAAAGCCTCCAAGCCACTCCATCAACAGAGACAAAAAGCACCAGTTGTTTTTTTTTCCAGAGAAATCCATTATTATTATGGTGTTTATGCCTAAAAATTCATTTTAACTGCTGAATCTCACTTTTGCAGATGTGGCATTTCCCACAGCCATGGTCAGCAGGTTTGTTGCTGCAGCTCTGGCACCCACAACTGTCCCCTGCCCCAGGTGACTACTTGTGGTGCCCACCTCCACATACCAGGGCTTCACTTACACCACTGCGCTGACTTTTCAGCATGATGCTAGACTGGCAGCATCTTTGGCCATGTGCAGGAATTCCTAGACTGGGACCATGCCAGAAAAATCTGGGGCCTTGGGTGTCCAATGGAATTGAAGAGGAGGGATACATTGCTTCTCAGGTTGCTGTCACAGATGTAATCTGCACTTCAGATCCCAGAGTCATCCCTTTTAACTTTGAGTGCTTGACTGAGGTGCCCAAATTAGGAGGCTGGTCACTTCAGTGGCCCTTGACAGCCCCTGGAGAGAAAGCAGGAGAAGGTGAGCAAGGGATTGCAAGTGTCCCTCTGCTCCTGCTGACTGCTGAGGGAGCCACCACAGGCCCATTTAGGGAGAAGGAGCATGACTCTTGGCACTGGGAGCCCCTCTGAGTCACTGCTTCTGGCCCGCAGTACCTTACCACAGAAATAATCTTTCTGTCTTCAAAAGAGACCTTTCTTGGCACAACAGATGACTCCACATAAGTAAAGTTGATCAAATTGAATTCCAGCAATTAAGGTTCTGCCCTCTTTGGGGGAAAACAAGATGGTGTTCTTCCTGCCAACCGAAAGGTGCACAAACTGGCTTTTCTGCAACACTCTGGTCCTCTGCAAAGCCCTGGCTGAAGAGGACCCAAACTTCCCTAACCCAAAACATTCAGATAATTATTCAGGGTTTCCACCAAGGCCCTACAGGGTGGCGGCCCACCACAATTTCATATTTTACCCCTACACATTTCCTTCCCTGGAAGCCTCCACCCACCATTAACTTCATCTAAGATAATGCCAAAAGAAACAAAGTTGTCTTTTTCTTATATAAAACATCCAAGCTTCTACCACAGAAACCACCTGATGGTTCAATTTTCACTCTTCCTTAAAAATTCTGTGGATAACTCATGGTAAATACAAAGGCAAAAAAGTACAGATTGCTACATGCAGCAGATGCAGAACCTGCAGCTTTGCCTTGAACTGGCTGGTTTCTGTCACTACTATTTTCTAAAGAAAACATCTTGGCACCGACTAAACAGTTTAAAACAAGGGAGTTTTTGAGGGTGATAGAAATGCCGAGTGGAGGATGAGTCAACTCCACATTTCCTACCAGCTACCGAAAATAAGTGGAGCTTTCTCAGCTCCAGCTTTGTGCGGGGAACGGATGTAGGTGTTGAATCAGGGGGGAAGTAGCGTAATAGCAGGGAGTGTATTAGTAATATGTACTTAGAAATCATAATAAGGCTGAATCACAAGTTACTCAGCACTTTCCCCATTTGTAATCTTGAAAGCTTGTTATGACTAATGCAATAGGCACTGACCTGGCTCAGCATATAGCTTTTTAAACAAACACAGACACTGCAGGGCCAAATCATCGCGTGCCAGGGCTTGCACCACCTACTTTGAGATGCCTGTTATGTATTCGGGAGTCTAGACCTTTTCCCTGGGTGCTCAGCTCCAGCACGCTGGGGGTGTTAGTGGTCTTTGGAGATGCTCCAGAAAAACCCACTCTGAGGAGATAGATGGTTAAAAGGTGCATTTCATGGCTCCCCCTGCTCCAAACTTGGAGGCTAACCTCTCTCCTTCAAAAGCAGAGCAAGCCTGCTTTTTTATGCCCTAAAAGCCAGCTGGCAGGGACAAGTTACGTCTCTTCACACATTAGTGCAGTGGCAGCAGGGCTCATCCAGCATGTGGGAGACCCAAATTCAATCACAAAATCCCTGTCTGCCTGCAGGGACCCAGACTCCTGCCACCCTGTAGCTGGAGGAGCCATTAGATGTTTAAAAAGATGCTGGAGCAGATGCTTGAATTCCTCCCTCCTGAGGAGCACAAAGATGTACCAGCTCCTTCTTCCTGGCCAGGTACTTTCTACTTTTTTCAAGAAAAAGAGAGGAAAGGGGCTTGTCCCAGCAAGGGAGGAACACATGGAAAACTGACCAGTGGATTAGCCTCACCTCACGTACATGGTGTAACCACAGGACAGCCAGCACAGGGCAGCACGTTGCTCTCCCCATCCTGCTGCCATTGGGCTTTAAAAGAGCTGTTGCTGGGACTGTGAGTGACCTGTTTTTGGTAGACTTGATATGACAAGAAGAACCACCTCCTCCACAGGTCCCAGTAGACCTTCAGTCCAAGACAAGATGCCAGCATGCCCAGTGGTCTCTCAGAGGCCACTCTCCCTGTGCACAGCAACCGAGCTACCACTGCCCAGGGCTTGGAAATGGAAAACTGAACCATTTCCAGAGTTTAATCTCCTGCAGCACTGGGCACTGCAGGAGTGGCAGATTTCAGGTTCTCAGCCTTGGAACAGCTTCCCAAATTCTTTCTGATTCCTGTTGGAGGTGCTCAGGCTATTCATGAACCTGGACTTTAACAATTTGCTGGTGCTTACCTCTCTGCTCAGAAAAAGCAACCTGTTGTGTACTGTTGAGGCTTAACCTATTTCAAACTGCAAAGCCCTTCCCACTATTACACACACAATTTTTCAAAATTCAAGAAAAGGAAATATACTACAATTAAAAATAAAAGAAGCATATTTGATTGCTTTCCATTGATGCACTTTCTGGAGAAAGGGGTTAGTGCTGTACTCGAAACATACTCTTCTCATGGAAAAATAACTAGGAATTCTTGTATTTTGCCACACACAATTCCAGTGTTTCAGCAGACAAAATCTGAACCTCTTCCCACCTCATTCATTGCTGATACTTCATACACAATCTGTATTAGCAGAGCCACTGGCTCCAGAGATAAGCCCACAAATAGCCACTTGTAGTACACAACTTCAAAGAGGAAGGAAAGATGCTAAAATTAATCTAGCTGTCTAGGAATTGGCATTGTCTCCATCAGTGTAACACCTGAGCATCTCACCACCAGAAACATTTTTATTCTCATAACATCCTCATGCGGTCGGGAAGCGCTATTATCCTCCTTTCTTAACTCAGTTTCCTTAGGAACCTAGGTTTATGCAACCACCCTGCCTATCTGCCTGTCAGTCACCCCACTAACAACTTTTGGCCAATTTCAACCAAATTTAACAGCATAACCTGTCCCAGGCCCTGCTGAGCCATGTGAGGGCTGGGATACAGGGGGGCCGTGCCTTCCAGCGGCATATGCTCAGAGCTGCAGTGACAGCTTGGGCAGCAGCTGCCTATGAATCCTGTTTGCTTTCGTGGAAAGTACCTGGGACATGTTTAGAAAAGGGGGGTCTTTCAGCCGATTCCCCTGCCCAAGGCTGGCTACCTGCTATCACCATGAAGGCAGGTGGGACAACAGGGTGTATCTGCCCCATCTACACTGTGGGTCAGTGGGTGTTTGCATCAGTGTCCATAGTAGCAGGAGCCTAACCTTTCTCCCCAGTTTTACTAAAGTAAATAACCTGAGCATGTCATTGCATCCATATAATGCAAAAGGGGTTTGGTGTCAGATCTCTACCTGACACTGGAATGCCTGTATCCCAAATAGCATGTGCCAGGTCAAGGAAAATATCTGCAGCAGAATCAGGAAGAGATCCCACTCTTTAGCATTTCAGATCAGTGCTTTAACTCAAGCCTGTCCTGTTTCCACCTTTATGCACTGGAAACGAAATAAAAAGTCAACAAGGGAAGGATTTTCTGTGGGGACACCTTTCTGTGCTTTGCTAGTTTTGGATAATACTTAGGTATTCCTAAAGGAACTACCTCCAGGAAGCTATTAAGAAAAATTTCAGGCCTTCAAAAATATATTTTGCTTAACAGCTCTCATAATTTGTACACTCAGAATGGCAGCCGCTCCGCTACCTCTCCTTAATCCTCACAACTAAAACGGCAGTGAACATACATGCATACGACTACGTGGAGGATGTTTCTTATGTCTATTATGTATTTCACTCTTCCTGTGAAAATGAACGGTATACATACACTGAGCAAATGAGTGAAAGCATTTTACCTTTTGTCGTTGCAAATGGAGTAAACAAAGTTCAGCAATCTGTGAAAAATTATTATTGAAAATTGGCAAAATTGTAATTCTATAATATAATATCTCCAGGCTTCTTAAGCAGGCTGAAGTTCTCCACTATCTGCTCTGAAAATGATAAGAAAAGCATAACATCCTCAATGGATTAGAAAGGGTCTTTAGTATTTATCTGCCTGACTGATGAAGGTTAAGTATTTTTAAAAAGTGTGGTATTCTGACATCGGTCTGACAACACTACACCTCTGAACTGTACTTAAAAATAAATGGGCATGAATGATAAAAACCAAGGGGCTATATTTCAGCCTCTGTTAATGGGCCTGTCCTTTTTTTTTTAATCCTACCTAAAATGCAACCAACATAAAACAGACGCAATGGATGATCTGCATAGCACTGAAGAACTTGTTTTGTTGCAGTGAACAGGTCTTGCTTAAAGTGCATTAGCTGCTCTGCTGCCCTGGTCAACATAAAATATACCCTAGCATATGGGTATAAAAAAAAAAATGATTGGCTTGAATCCTCATGAAGATCCATCCTCATGATGTGGCTTTACATTTTCTGCTAAAGATCATCTGAAGATTAGGTCCAGTCTTTTGTTACTAATGTCCAAATTTACCGTGATATAGAAGTGAGAAAAGAATCAGACTCTTCAAAGGAGGAAATAACAGGGCCATAAACTGGGAAAAGACTTAAGTATCAGTCTAATTTTTACGTACATGGGAAAACATGAAGGTTCTAAAATTGCTAAGCATTTGCTTAAAATAAGTGAGTGCTTAAACAGCTTGTGTTTATGCTTACATTTTCCCATATCACATACTGTAATTTTCATCTGGTTTAAAGCAATTCACTCATACTTACTCAGAAACAAATTATCTTTTAGTTGGGGTTTTTCCCTTCCCTTTCTTTTGCAAATCACTTAGAGTTTCTTAAAATATCTATTTAAAAGCTTCCCTGCACAAAAAGAAATAGTTGGTTATATCTTTAACATCAGGAAATGCATGTAGTAAGAACATAATAAGTAATAAAATCAGTGTTGATAGAAAAATAAATATAGCACTTTTGCCTGGGTTAAATGTCAGATGTAAGGAAGTACTGAGCATCCTTACTTCCTATAGAATCACTCATCCTTCCTATACTGAGGCTGTTTCCAAAAAGACTGTTATTAACTCTGGGAAAGGATGTGGCAGCAAAAGATGTTAAAACACTTGAACACATGTGTGTTGTAGACCTTTCTACTATGAGCGACTTTTATTTCACAAAGAGAGCAAACACCATGTCCAATGAAGAAAAGTAACCCACTGGCTTCCATAATTGTAGTGGGGCTTAGGTAATGCACTATGCATTATTTGATTTAAAATGTTAAAATATTAAAAGAAGTTTTCTATAGCACAGTGTTCCTATCAAAGTGAAATGACTCATAAGAATGTTAAATTCAAACCAGATGGGCATAAACACTCACTGAAAAAAATCAGATATTTAGAGGTCAGCATGGGTCTTCATAAAAATGAAGACCTTGTCTTAGTTACTGAAAAATGAACTTCAGTGATAAAAAAGAAAGCAAGAGAAAATATTAGTGATTTTATTTTAATTATACAAGCCACTGTCAATTAGGAGAACTAACATTTACAAGACTTTACATTGCCATTTTAATTTGAAAAAGATGGCTGTGGCAGTCCTTAGACTTCAGACAAACAGCAGCGCAGTGTCTCCCGCGCAGGGAGAGAGTGAAGGATGTGGGAGTTCAGAAATGCCATGCTAATATTCTGCAACAATCCCTGTGCTTCTCACCAAGGAGTAACCCTGATTATGGCTTTGTATGGGACAGAAATCTTCTGCCCTGGCTCAGCAGCATGATGTCAGCCTTTGCTTACCTTTAAACCAGACAACGGGGCTGGGGGGGAGCCTCTCATTCCTGCCATTGTACCAAAAAAGTTCACACCACCCAATGTTGTTGCTGCTCCGTTGTTAAACTCGTGTGTTGTTTTGTTTTCCTTTCCTCATTTCATCCATTGCTCTCTGCCATTTACAGATTGTCTGGAGCGTGTACTTATTTTAAACTTTTATACCCTACCAGAAGAAAAATATGTGGGCTCAAAATTAATATTGTTTTTGACTTATGGTGAAATTCCAGTAATGTTTAACTTGGATCACTAGACCTGCGCGTTTTACAGAGAGCAGAAAGGAATACTTTTCGAGCCTAAATGTGTAATGGGAGTTCCCTACTGTTTTGTTGCTGGGATCTTGGACAACAAGAAAAATGATGAGTATATAACTTATTGCTTTTAAAACATACAGACTAACTAAGTGGAGAAAATAAGGGTTCTACCCATGCCATAAGCTATAAAGGCATATGTTTGTATCCCTGTTCCCTGATTAATTTGTTAACCGCTACCATTCAACCTCCTAATAAAAAATGATTGTTCAATGTATATTACTGTCAACGATTTTACATTCCAAACCATAAACTCTTGGGGCACAAGTCAGCAAAAGATATGTGTGGCTTCCATCGTGCAGAAGCCCACACAGTGACGTGGAAAACGATTTTTCTGGGCTTCTGGGGCCTCCTGCAAGAGGGCCATAATTTTATGTTGCAGAAAAAAAATTGCCTGTACTTTTGGCCTATGTGTTACTGCCATTAGCAGCATTCTAAGAATAAAGGTAAGGGGTGAAACTTGGCCCCAGCGGTGTCACTCTGAGCTCTGCTGATGAAGTTAGAGAAGCGAGCGTTGCCTGCAATGTGTAAGGTGATGCTTTGCAGGGCAAGCTCCAGAGCTGTCATTGCAGTATCCTGAAGGTTGCGTAATACAAATATTACACATCTTCCCTTTGGTGGCTCTTTATGATTGATCTTTTGTTTTGCTGTAACTAAAAACATGACTTGCAGATCAGAACCCTTTACCAGGCACTGCTGCACACATCTAACTAGGGAACTTGCCTTTGAAATGCCTTGAGTCCCAGCAGATCTCTTCAGATCATACACATGACTGTCATAAATGGGACACTTAGAAAAGACCTTTAAGATCATCAGTGTTAACCTAACACTGCCAAGTCCACCACTAAACCATGTTTCTAAGCACCACATCTTTTAAATAACTCCAGGGGTGGTGACTCCACAACTTCCCTGGGCAGCCCTTTCCAATGCTTGACAACCCTTTTTGTGAGGAAATTTTTCCTAATACCTAATCTAAACCTCCCCTGGTGCAACTTGAGGTCGTTTCCTCTTGTTTCCTCTGTTACTTGGGAGAAGAGACCAACCCCTGCCTGCCTACAACCTCCTTTCAAGTAGATGTAGAGAGCGATAAGGTCTCCTCTCAGCCTCCCTTTCTCCAGGCTGAACAACCCCAACTCCCTCAACCACTCCTCATAAGACTTGTGCTCTAGAACCTTCACCAGCTTCATTGCCCTTCTCTGGACCCGCTCCAGCACCTCAATGTGTTTCCTGTAGTGAGGGCCCCAAAACTGGACACAGTATTTGAGGTGGGGCCTCACCAGTGCCGAGTACAGGGGGATGGTCACTTCCCTAGTCCTGCTGGCCACACTATTCCTGATACAGGCCAGGATGCTGTTGGCCTTCTTGGCCACCTGGGCACACTGCTGGCTTAATTCAGCTGCCTGTTCACACTGTTCACATTGTCTCACTGCAAAATTAAGGGAGACAGTCCTTATCCACCAACCTACAGCACTACCATTACCCATTTATTTCCAAAGGTTTGTTTCGTCCATGTACTGCTGTCAAACACTATTAGCCATTTCCTATTAATATTATTATTATGCTTTAGAACAATTATTGGCAAATGTTTTGCCAGCTTCCAGTCCAAAGTACCTCCTTCATGCCTCATGGGTCCAAACCACCAAAACCTCTCCCTGCCACAGGGTATGAACTGTCAAAAGGATAAGAAAGTCCCCAGCTCTGAACAACCACCATGTCAAATGAAACCATAGGGCTTTTTGCACTTCCACAAAAACAAGCACTGTGTGTTCATTTCCCTGTACCCACTGCTGGCACCTGGTCTAGCACAAGGAATTAATATACACACATAAACACATGGATATGGATATGGATATGCATACATACACATGCACTCTTCTGTAATGAGCACTGCTCCTTCAGCATCCTCACGGATAGGCCTAAATATTTCAGAGAAGGCTGGGAGGAAAACATGATTAGCCCCCTAGCATTTATGCTTCCTTGAAACAGCCCAGAGATTTCTAAAAAACCACAGGATAACCTAGGGCAGGCATCAATTAAAATCTCTGTTTTCTGAAGCTCAGATGCCTAAAGCCACATGTGGTGAGTTGTAAAACTTGGACTTGCCTCTCTCTGAAGGGCAAGGAGGTAAGAGTTCAAGTGCAAGGAAGTATCTAGTGGGCAAGGAAAGGACCGAGATGAAGGAGCAGGGAACCTGGGGTAACAGCCAGGAAGAAAAGGCAACAGCAGTGAGTGTTGGGGGAGAACTGGTGAGAACTTCTGGCCAAAGGGAGAGCCATGCTCCAGATTAGCATTGGGGTGAATCTGCTCACCAGGTGTGACAGAGAGCTTGTACAGGACAGTGAGAAGTTTTCAATGTGTACATCTACAGGGAACTCCGCTGCGTCATTAAATCCCAAACCAGCCATAGGAAAAGGCTGGAAGAACAGTCCCTGGCCACTAGGGGCTATTTCCTCCATTTCCAACAGGGGAGTTCCCTGGAGGGCACTCGGGCAAGCATCATGAGCTGGAAAACCATTTTGTGTGATTTGGCATACCTAGGCATTGCCAAGGGTATAATGTAATTGTTGCCCTGAATGAGAATCAGAGCACCCAAATCATCTTGTCTGAGGCACCCTGAAAGCCACTGGAGTCAACCAAAGCATAGCTGACCATATTGACATTCAAAAGCTTGAGGGCAAGAGAAGAGCATGATAGGAAAGAGCTAGCGAGGTTGGACTGTCACAGCATGCCCTAGCAGGACTATCAGGAGACACCAAACACAGGCTCTAACAGGCCAGAAAACCAAGGCACAGTTTCCAAGGAGGTATACTTCAGTATCTCCAAAACTGCGGGCAGGTCATGAGAGCTGTTAGAAAGATGCCAAACTCAGCAGTCAGCTGCAGCAAAGGCATACTGAGATCTCTGCACACTGGGGGGCTGCCATGGGTGAGGGACTCATCCTCTCTGCTCTCTGAAATGACACAACAAACCCTGACAAAAGAAAGATGTAACAACCTGGCAGAAAAAGGAAGGTTGCGGGAGGGAAGAGACATCAGGAAATCAGTCTGTTTGCAGAAGACTAGCAGGTCAGCTGTGCTGGCAGCATCTTCACAAATATTTCTCTTAATGCTGAAGCAGTTTAGTTTTATAAGTGTGGGATACTCTCATGTGGTTACTGAGCATGAATCAAAGACGTTGTGGCTCAGCACTGCCCTATTTTTTATTATGCTTTCTTGAACATCCTGGGGTTGCACAGGCCCAGCAAGCTCAGGGAGGCTGGAGGCTGAGACTACCCCCCTCCTCTTGCCCCCCTAGTGAAGGTGACCAAGGGTTGTCAGCCCCAGGTCACAGAAATCCCCCAGAAAGGGGGATTTGAGGAGGAACGTGACGCCAGGCCACCAAGTAGAGGAGTCTGGTGGGGGAAAATGGGCATAAAAAGGTGCTGGGGGTAGTCACGGAGCCCCACTGAGCTGTGACAGCTCAGGCTCGGCACAGGGAGCTACTGCTGTCCCATCCCTGTCCCTCTGCCCACCCAGCTGGCCCACTGCAGAGATACAGCCCTCCTGCCTCACAGTAGTTGTTCTCCCACTTCTCCTCATTCTCATGTTCCCAAACCTCAGGAACATCACTGCAAAAGGGAAAGTAGGCAGAGCTGAAAGCCCAGTAAGGGCAGAGCATCCCCAAAGGATGGTAGGGACAAAGCATGAGCAAGGAGTGACTTGCTCAGGGAGAAGCAAAAAAGAGAGACCATCTGCTCTGTCTGAAATCGAAGGAAAAATAATAAAAGCAGGCCATTCATTTTTACTTATGTATCTGTCTGGTTTCACTTTCTAGTTTTCCTGCCACAATTTTTGAGCTACAACTAATGGGAATTTTCCAATCCAAACAAAACAAGCAAACCAAACAAAACAGCCCCGCACGATTACTGCAAAGGATGAGGGGGAGAGGTAGCCTTGTGAGAAGGAAAGAGTGAGACTGTAAGTGCAGCGCTCCTATCTGTTCTTTTGTTAATTAATTTTTAAATAGCTGTGACCCTTTTTTATTCTTCTCCCTTTTTTTTTTTCTTTGACTGGCAAATGAGACAAAAAAACCTGTTTTGAGCAGGGGCTTATTTCTCAGTTCTGGTTGAGAAAATGCACCAAATAAGCCTGGTCCTTCAGTTGCTCTGACTGGTGTGCTAGAGCCCTCACCTGCCTCAGGACACAGCTGAGAAGACACCAGTAGCCCCATGGTGGGCAGTGCTCCCCCTTGCCCTAGGACATTGATCCTCCTAGCCGAAGAGCGTACGCTATGCAAAGCTGGGACGGGCAGAGAAGGATTCTCAGGTGGACGCTCTCCCATCCCTTGTGAGGCAGGGAACACACACCTTCACTGGGTCCAGCCATGCCAGTGGAGAAAACAGTCACTGCCCACCACATCCCACTGCTTGTCATTGCCCCTCCAACAGACGGGATCCCTGACCCACACTTGCAGCGACAGGGTGGTCACCTTTGCTGCTCACAAAGCGCCCACTTGGCTCTGCTCTCAGGGAAACTACACAGGCAAGCTCTGGAGCAACATGCTGGCCCCACCAGCAAAACACACGTGTTGTTGCCGTGATGCCATGGCATTCCCCACCATCAAAAGGGAAGGTCCTCTCTGGAAAGCTCCAGGGGGTGCAGCCTCCCTCGTGGTGAAACCCTAGGCCCAATGAAGTCTGTGGTGGTAGGACTCCACTGGACATCAGTCAGTCCCAGATTTCACCCTGACAGTCGATTACTAACACATTTTGGAAAAATAGACTTAGATAAGGTTCAATAAATGTCTTTGGGTGATTTCATATTGTTTTTTCTCTGTTTTAGGAAAGTGATTTGCTCTCTGAAAAATGCCTGCACAAGTTTCACACCTTTTCTTTTTTTTCTTTTCCGCATTGTCTGTTGTTATTTATGGACCCTACAGATGGAAAAGACCCATTAGGTCACCCAGCGCTCCCTGCTAGTGCAGGACTGTTCTCCAGCAAACATTTATTATCCTCTCGTTCAGACTAGTTTCACATGCTCCAAACAACGAGGTTTCTGCCACTTTCCCAGGGAGAGCAGTCAGCAAGTTCATTCCGCTGACCTGCAGGAAGGCTTCTCCTTGTTTTCTTCAGCCCGTATCTTGCCTCTTCATATGCTTCTTTCCATTTTGCATTCTAATATCTATTTATTGTGAATTGTTTTCCTAGGTTTTACCTATCAGTGTAGGATGCATGGTGCACAGAGCTTTTAGACCTTGTATGCTGCCAGCATGGCCCCTAAACCACCCCCTATCTACTCCCCACTCCCCTAGGCTACATGAATGAGCATCCCTTCCCCCCCCACCCCCCCGCCTCCCCCCAGCTTTCCCCATTCCGGTGCTCTTTCCTCTAAGCAATTCCCTGCTTTGTACAATACTTTCTGTTAATCACTATCCTGGAGTACGAAAGCGATATTGCAGGTGTGACCGTACAAGGGAAGAATTACTTCCTCCCGTCATCTGCACACTGCCTCTTGGAACACAAACCCAAATTGCAAAGGGACCTTTGCCATCAGAAGTCACAAGAGATTCACATCTTATTTACTGCCATCTACCTCCACAAAGTGTCTCTTGATGGTCCGGGTTTCTATACTTCTACAGCCGATTGAAATGTGCTTCGGATTATTTCTGCCCCGTAGAGTTACTCGAGTTTTTGCAACTCACTGCAGCTTATAACGTCTACATTTTCAAAAAGCAAGTTGCCTTGTAATTGTTTTCTCTCTCTATTCTCTGTAGCAAACAGTGAATTAGGAAGCAAATGAGCCTTATATCGATAAAGCACAAGGTATGAGTATAATATACATAATGGCAGGCCTAATAGTAACTTCCTCTTTGGAGGAATACTTGGGGTTTGTCAACAGTAAACAAATCAGACAGATTCTATTAATAAGTCACTCCAAGTGTCAAATTATAGAAGTTAGTCTTCTTCATTTATGTTATGGGAAGCAGCATCTGCTGTATCAAGAGCAAATGAAGTAGAAAGAGGAATGTCAAGTGTTAAGCATTTCTCCATCAAATTAAAATACAATTACAGAGTCAGTGCTAAATAACACGTCAGTTCAAGTGAAACACATTGCACATGTTCACACAAGACAATCAAACAGAAGAAAACCATAAAAAAATAATTTTCTTTGTCCATTTCACTATAAAGTGTGTGGAGCTCCACAGTTCACTAGCACTATTCATAAAGTAACACAAAGCCCAAACTGGCAAATTGAAAATAAAGAGAAATCAAGACAAAAGCTAGCCCAATAACCACAAATGGAAGGGATCATCTTGTCAATTGAGAAGAAACATGAGGAATATGAATGTCAGTTTTTTGCCTAAACCCTGAATGCTGATGGCTCCATCGTGCTTTAGTTTTCTACCCCCACACATGCGCTGCTCTGCAAACTTCCCACATACTTTCACTTAATTTCGAAGTGGAGTCCCTCTTTGAAATGACACTATAAACATTTCATTGTGGGGTCCCCATGTTTGATGTCTGACAGTCATTTTCAAATCAAAACTGCTCAGTTAACAAGTAAAAAACAGATTTCTTTCTGTTTATTTCTCAGCATTGTAGTCTGAAGTACGAAAAGCAAACTTGGTGCTTTTCCCATTTGTGCATCGCCCGCAATGAAGATTGGCATCTGGGGGACAACCTGCTGATGGAGAAAGGATTAGGATCTGGCTGGGTTGTCCTCCTGCTGTGGCACCACTGCCAGGGCAGCGTGGCCTTCGTACCACCAACCTCCAACAGTTGCTTACAGCCCCTTTGCATGAGGTTATCGTCCATGGAGCTCTGCTGGAAAAGTGGTGGTTTCAGCACTTGCTGCTCCACTTTCATGCCAAATCTACCAGGTTAGCTTAAACGGTTTAAAGGGAATTAGCCTCGCTGCTGTTGCCTAAAGTAGATTAGGAGATGCTTATATCATTTCTCCAGCCAGAAAGAGCTAGCAGGGAGTAGTCAGAAGAGGGAAGCCTTTTTGGCAGGCATGGAGAGACCTAGAAATCACCACCCTGCAGCCTTAGCCTCTGGCATGCCAGAATGCAACGCTCAGCTGGATGGCCCATTTCCACTTGCCTCCTTCTCTGTATAACATAGAGACACATTATGTCCCCCAACCTGGCCAGTTCCAGAAGATCAGTGAATATTCCACATCAGAACAGATTTGGAGGAGAATCAGAAATCCCAGTTCCTGGAGAAAGGACGTGTATTGTGACCACCTCATTAACAGAGCTGTGATGGTGCAGAAGACCTATCACTCAAATTAGTGATGTTTTCCATCATAATCATACCACTCTCCAGGCTGCCTAGCTCACAGCTAATTGGTATCCTGACTTTTCTCCAAGGCAAATAATTATTCTGAGTGGAGAGATGAAAGTGAGAGGAGAAATCTCATTGGGGAAAAAATAGAAGGTACTGGTACAGAAAGAAGGGGCTGAGAAAGCCCATCTGTGAGGGCATCATACTGGATTTTTACTAAAGGTGTTTGCAAGGCAAAAAGGCTTGTGTTATTCCCAGCTCCACCACTCAAGCATTTGCTCTTGTGAGCTCAATTTAAACACATACTCACAGGTCTCACTGAATGAAGTCCCAACCTTTCAAGTAGTAGAGACTATGCAAAATTAAGTGTATTCCCAAATGTTACAGGGACAGGACTTAGGGTGGGCTGGGGTTGTGCTGGAATACTTTGCTGAACCAGAAGATAATAGGACTACAATTCATAGCATTTGATAATGAGCCATTGTGCAATGTGGTGCAGAAATTAAAGATAAGACAGGAACTGAAAAGCTTACCTCTCCAATAAGGAGTTATACTAGTAGTACTAAGGTAGATGCTTCCACCTAGTGACTTAGAGCAGTAGCTTATAATTTTTACTTTAGAAGGTTAGACGGCAGCTGCAGCAGAAAATAAAATTATAGGAAAATATCATTCATCATCTGTAGTCAAGAAGAGACACAGAAACGTACCTTATAAAGGGGATCTATACATTCAGACATCAGCAATACTCAGAGTATCCTTTCCACAGACAATGCTGGCCCAGTCCATGCACTCTGGTTCACCTCTGGATAAACGGCCACCCCACTATTTCTGACTGCGCTACTGATAATCCTGCCCCCTCCAAGCCAACATATGGCAGAGCAGGAAGGATAACTCCGGATGAGAGGAGGTGTTTCTGATATCCTAGCAGGAGGGAGGTCACCAGAATGGCGACTCCATCAAAGGTATTGCCAAATTTTTCCTTCAGTTTTAAAATGAAAGCACTGCAAAGTGGGTTTTTTTCCTGTTCTTTAGTAGCACAAATGCATGTGGGCTAGGTCTGGCCTGCCAGTGCAGCAGCAGCAGCTTCAGGGCCCAGTACTCTCATCCTTCTCCACTATGTTGGAAACTCTCAAATTCCTGAGACTTTATACACACCTGCATGTGCAAAAGTTACTGACTTGAGCCCCCACAGCAACACTCAACAAAAGACATAAACTCCAAAAAAGATAAGTGCTCATTGTTAAGCTTCTGGATCACAGAGTTCAGCAGACATCCTTAGGGTTTAATGTCTAATGACTCTTTGCAATAAATTGGGAGCAATAAGCAGTTCTGCAAAAGAGTCAGAGTCTGCTGAACATCCACGTCAAGATATACCCTTAATCTTGTCCCTCCCTGGAAATGCCACATCCAGGACTAATAGGAGATGTCTGCTCACAGCCTAGGAAGCTCTCTAGAGAGGGTTGGCTGCTGCTTACTTCCTTCCTCCCAAATAACTTAACAGTCTTGTCTTTTCAGATATGGGCAGAGGAGCACCCCCATTAATGCAATAGCTTCAAGGTTAATGCAAGGCAAATATTCTTCCTGCAAGGAGTCAAGCCCATCCGTCCTGTCACCCTGTGGCCTCAGCTACGAGATTGTGGGCTCTACTGGTTGGGAAGTGAATGTGGGATGGAAAGAGAAAACTTTGGGAGAGGGACACTGGGCATCCCTATGCTAAAGGTCTAATCCAAGTAACTCACTTGAGGCTTTTGCTGTAGTTAGTGGACAGAAGTGGGCAGAGGACAACACCTTAGTAGATGCAGAAGTATTCAACAGATTAGATTAAGTATCCTCTTGAGTTGACCCTTATTTCGTCCACTGATTGAAAAGGGAGCTAAGGATAACCAGCTCTGATTAAAGTGTCTAACATAAAGAATCTAAAGCTGGCACAAATGAATGCTGCTCTGGTTTCCCAGCTGTGCTTAAGGATGTGCTATCAGTCTGCAATAGTTTTGGACCTGACCAGAGACACAATTATAAGCACCAAGTGAACATGAGAGCCCAACAAAGGACAGAGGAAGCTTTGGGGGCAGCTAGTGGGCCTTTTTGCTTCACAGTTTTGAAGTTAGGGCTCCTATGTCTGTACGTTTCCTCCTCTGTTCCTGGTCTCCATTTAACCTCATTTTTCTTTGACACTAGCTTTACTCCCTGTGGTCATTAAGGACTGACCTGTAAGGCAATGAGCAATCTACCCTGAGCAGATAAGTCCCAACCTTATCTTGAAGCCCATGGTTTCTCCTTTGAAGTTAAGCAAATATCTGTGTATTTAGCTGACTTGGGATCTAAACCAGCAAATGCATGGCATTGACAGTAGAACTCAATGACCTCGGCTTCTCTGGGAAAGAAATCAAGAGACAGTGGCAAAAAACCCACTCAAATATTGTTTTTAAAAATATATAATTAAAGCTTGAAGTTAGCGGTGTGCCCAAAAGTATGACAATTTTAAAGAAGAAAACAGATTTACTCATTTTCATAGATGACATGTAATCTGTGCATGGCTTCACTTCTCATGAACTTCTGTAACAAAGCTAATTCTCTTGTTAAAAAGCTTGGTGCACACCCATCATTTTAATGTATTCCTATTCTCTTATTGTACAGCTGTAGTCATTGCAATGTTAGTGGTTTTCCTAGTGTATTCTCTCTCATTTATGCTTTACTGAACCAATGTATATTTATCAACCTCTCACTAGTTAATGAACTCTGGTAGCTAAGACCCTGCTCTAGATCCAGCTGAGGTTGGAAAGGAGAGGAAGCACATTATCATCTGGCAACTTCTAGCAATTTATTGTAAATGAATTGTTAATTGTACTCCAATAATAGTGTCATGGCATCTCAAAATGTAAAAAACCCAAACACATCACCAACAAGCACAGACACCTTGGCAAAATTGTATGTAATTAAGATTCTTGCTGATAATTCCAATTACAGCAGGGAGACATAGGAAACAACCTCCCTCTATCAACCGTGTAGTGTAGGTAAACAAGGGCTTTGGTCATCACCTCCCCATCACCCTTAATGATCACAACTCTTCAAGCTACTCACCAGTTGCAAAGCTGAAAGTCAAGTTGTTCATCCCATCAGAAGCACTTTGAATCATTGAGTCAACTCCTGAGGAAAACATGAAACACTATTCATCAAAACTCTTGTTCTCCGAGATTTATACCGCACTCTAATTTTAACTACAGTCACTGAAATCACCGTATTTTATTAAAGTAAAATATTAGGATTTATAACATTTGAACGTTTAAGCTAATACTACCATGTGGATATGCACACATACATGCATTCACACATGTATAGGCATACATATGCTAAGTTTTAATTTTTTATGTTATAATCTGTAAAAACATCATATAATTTATTGAAGTGCAGAAGACCCATTTTCCCTTCCCTTCTTCTGACAGTTTCTCTCTCACCCACATGGTTTATATGAATGATATTTATAACGGAGCTGTTTTGATCCGATAGAGCCTCAGTTAATTTACTGCTGTTTCTGCCCCACTGTAACTGAACCTGACAAAAACCAGAAGAATCAGCATTTTTATTTTGGGCTTTATAGATTTTTGCTCACTCCCCTTTCTCATGCCTCGGTGGGGTTGGCAGCTAAAGAAGACCTGTACGTTCTGCACTAACAGATAGCTGTGAGACTGCAGGACTTGCAGGATGAAATGAACTGCTCCTTTGATCAAAACCATGGTCAATTTGCCCTGGCTAATAATTAGTTTGTCAAGAAAAATAAAAAATAAAAAAGGTGAACAACAGAGTTCTTTCCTTTATGAAAGAAATATAATATTTTCCTGCATGTAATTAATAGTTGTAGTGTTCACAAATAACATATGCTGCATACAACCATTAGCTTTAGTATTTTAAACGTACTGCTGTATTTTCCAAGAATTTATAAGATTTTGAAAATGGATGAGCATTTTCTCTTTGTCGAGACAAACATATGTTTCTGTTCATCTTAAGATTTTCTCCCTAACGCTGCATATAAAAATGAAACGACTTGCCTAAGTGCTCTGGATAGCTCAGAGGAAAGATAAATGGGATTTAGATTTTGTCCCAACAAGGAGAAAAACTGTTCAGGCATTCACTTGATAATTAGTTATTTTAGGGTAAGTACTTGGTAGCTAAAATCAAATATAAAATTGCTTTTAATGATGGTTTTGCTTTTGATCTTCTCATAAGTGTTTTTACATATTACTACATTTTTGCTGATCGCAAACACAATTCAATTACAAAAAAAAATTTCTATTGAACAAAAAAAAATTAACTGGAGGTTTATGTCAAATGAGCAGCACTTTCCTATTGTCAAGTTTTAAGGTACTCAAACTCAGCTGAAGTGCTTAAATGAAACTTCAAGAAACTGCACTCCCAGTAATTCATACTGGAATCCAATACAAGCTCTTTTTTCAAAACGTGTACACATTTATTAGCAATCACCAGATGGGATCCCAGGGTAACCTCAGGGAAGAAAACTAATGGCTTTCCCATCAAGTCATGTTTGGATACGATCCAGTCACTGTTAACATATCCAAATTCATTAGAAGCCACTGAATCCAAACCCTGTTTAACGCAAAAAGATACTTGGGAAAGATCATTTTGGAAATTATTTAATTTCCTTCCACAGCAAATTCACATTACATCTAAAAGCAAATGAAAGCTGTGGGTCCTCTGTTTCTCATGAAACAATCTCCAAAGATATCAGGGCAGACCAGAAGCTGCATTCGTTGTTTTACATTTTTGTGTTAGTGGGGTTTCTGGCAGAAATACGATCCTAAAGTGTAGAGATTGTGAATGAAAGAGAATATAATACTACTTTATTTTAAAAAAATATGTTTCAATTGTATTTAGAAGCTTAATTTACATTTGGAAAAGTTTTGCAAAAACTTTTTTGCACATCTTATTTTCATTTGTTTGTTCTTTAATGCAAGCTGGAACTTCGTCTCCTCTATTTTTTTTTAAGCTTTAATCTTTGTTTCTAGGCAAATCAATAGCAAAATTTCCATTCACCGAAATTGGCAAGCTTAGATGCAACATAAATTTAGTTTATTTGTATAGATTTATGCAAATTAAATCTGTCTAACTTACTTTTTTTCAAGTATGAATCTATTTCTTCAAGTTAAGCAACATTTATTTTCTTATAACTTGAAAAATATTTTCCAGATTTAAATATTATTCCAGAAATTCATTCAACTGTATCACTGTGTATTTATTTTTTAAATTACTGTTTAGATAAATAAACCTTGTTTTCTATGTTTCTATTACAGAGTGAATCTTGTACTTTTAAAATGGTTTTTTTCCTCTCTAATTTTATATTATCTTGTTTGTGTCTTACTCCTGACAGATAAAATTATTTACTTTTTCTCAGCTTCAATGATAGTTGCAGGAATGGATGCCTTTGTTGTAGCAGTGTTTGTTGGTATAAGAACAGGGGTTTTTTTCTATGCATTTCTAAAAATAAAACCACTTTTTTTTTTGTTTTCTATGCATGCACCAAAAAAAAAAAAAAGCTTTTGCAATTTCACAACTAATTCTAACCTAACACAAACAGTTATCCTTTTTGGTATTCCTGAAGTTACTTGCAGAATTTTAAAAAATCCAATTCATTTTTAACCATGTGAAACTGCTGGTTTAAATTATTGCACATCATTACATTTGGACAATGAAAACAACACAGGCATTTTTTACTTGTCTCTGGTCAACTTCACTTCTGCCTTTCCCTGACACAGTACCTTAGTTGAAATCACCACGTGGAGATTTTAAAATCCAAATAGAACAAGCAAATATAAAAGAACTCTCTTCCCACCAAGTTTCTGAAAGTTTCATTAAAACATTTTGGTTGATTGATAAAAGAATAAAAGGCTTTTCAAGAACCTTCCTTTTAAAAACAAAATATTATATATCAGAAGTAGTCAGGGATTCCTTTGTGTCCTTTTCTGGAAAAATGACACATTTAAGAAAAAAAAAGAATAAAAAGAATTAGATTGAGGAATTATTCTTATCAGGTAGAGCTTTTAGTATATTTTTAGAGAATTGCTGAGTATCAGTAAAAATATGAAGTAATTTTACACATTTAAATGCCACTCTTTGAGGCAAAATATCAGACAATTATTCAATAAATTCAAGCAGTTTTTCTGACAACTAGGAAAATGGTGACCCTAGAAGGGTGAGAAATACCCACAGCAAACCCCCTCAGCCCCCCCAGACTATTGCGGAACATTGCAGTGTCCTGTATCACGCACAGCGCTGAGCGTTTCCCTGCAATTAATACACGCCCTGATTGGAAACTAATAATATCTCTTAAACGGAAAAAAAAAAAAAAAAATTATCCCCTCCCGCTGCCCGCCGGGCTGCGACGGTACGGGACCGGGCTGGCGGGGGCGAGGGCGAGGGCTCTCTCCGCTGCCGCTGGTGCCATCTACCGGGCAGCGGCTTCCAAAGGAAACCTTGGCTGCACCAAGGCTCCCTGCCCACCCGGGATCGCTCCTCGGAGGGAGACGCTGTGAAGAACGAGCCCGTTCTCAAAATACCCGGCCACGGTCCGGCCGGCGGTGCCGGGCACACAGGTGGGAGGAAACGGGAGCGGAGCCACCAACTCATTTCATCTGTGTCACCGCTGAATTGGAACCGCTCTCTGAGGAGGTGACGCCATCGGGCCCCAGGGCAGATAATCCAGTCTCTCTTACCAGTGAATTTCGATGCTGCTGTCATGGACAGTAAAATGCTGAGGCGGCAACTGCGGAAATACATTGCCCGGTGTCCTCTTTGCTTCCTCCTCCTCCCTGTTACAGGGCCATCACCAGACATGGAAGCACAGATCCAGTTCCCATTGCTGGGAAGTATCTGTCAGGAACTTGGTGAGGAGTCAGATAAAAAAGCTTCTTTTCCACAGGAAAAAAAAAGATTACTTCCTCAAGCTAGCCTCTCTCAGTAGCAGGGGATGAAATTCTGGAGATGAGCTCTGACAGCTTTGTGTTGAGGACATGCATCAGCTGTTAGCACCATAGTGGCTAGCGAAGGAAACAACTACAAACTGGGTTGGTTTTTTGGCTTTCTGTCGTCTTGGGGTTCTTTTTGAGTTTTATAACATTCTAAAATACTGGACACTTAAAGGGTTTAGCAGATTAGCATTCCTTTTAAACAACAAGCAAAATAACTAATCTACATGCAATTTTCTCCCTCCAGGGGAAAAAAGAGAAGGCCTAGTGCTTGACATTCACTCAATTGCCTCTTGAAAAGGGACAGATAAAACCATAGGTGTACGTTTTTATAAACACCATACCCTCTATTGGAGTAACGGTTCCTAAAGTTCCTGCATCCATGGACACACATGTAATCTTTCCCATTGATGATCTTACACTCTGGTCTTACACTCAAGGAAGAAATGGGGTTTTTCTGCCCAGCAGCAAAACAGCCAAAGCTACAATGAGCAGTCCAGGCAACTACTTGTATAAGGACCGTACTTGGGCTGTAAATGCTCTAGAAAAAGCATGGCTAAACTTGTGTCACTGTCACAAGAACTCAGTCAGTTTTATAAACGTTTAGGAGAGAAAAAATAACCAGTTTTTACAGCTCCACCATCAGCTTCCCACATGACCTCCTATCTCCAGGTGCACTCCTATCTTCAGCTTCTTTGCATCCTCTGACAATACCACCTTCCAGGGGGTGCAAGAAGTTTGGAAAAAGCAATGTATCAGGGCTTTCTAAATTACTTCTCACAAGCACTTTAATTATATTTTTGCATGTACTCTTTATATTAAGTGAAATAAATAACTTGAATTTTGCATTTGGGGTGGGGATGTTCAGTAGCAGAACTGATCATGATCTAAACCCGAGACTACAAGCAAGAAGCTGTTGACACACAGCCCTCCCTCTAATCCTTCATAAGAAATCTTTTGTCTTCACTTGTGAGACAACCTGCAGCTCTGATCTGCACCGCACAGAGTTCTGTCACATTGGGCAGACGTAAGATGGACAAAAATTAATTTCAATAGATCTAAAAAGTTCTAGTTTCGCACATACATTACAATCTGTCAAAACTAAGTTTACAGAACATCGGTTGTCAAAGTTATTTAAAGTCCCAAGGCAGCATGGAATAGGTGCTGCACCTATGTTATGAAGCTGTCAGCTTTCAAAAAAGACACATTGTACATGTGTCACGTAACAGCTGGAGGTATGGAAGGATCTGTTGAACTGAGTCAGATGAGCAGTACTGCGACAACAAATGTGCCTTTGTTTTCTGAAAACTGTCTATAAACCAAATTTCTGGTTAAAGGCAGCAGGTTAAAAATGCTGTAAAATCTACATCCAGCCTTTAGAAGCCTTGCAAGAAAATTAACTACAATTACAGGGAAAAGACACCAAATAATAGTTCACCAAACCAGAATACAACTCATAACCTTTATAGTCTCCTGAATAAGTTAGTTAAATTGAAATTGGAGAAAAACTCACTGATTGCTTGCTCATGTAGGACCCTTGTCACACAACCCTCTGCCACCATATCGGGTACTGTTTCTAACATTTCAGACCTTTTGTATCAATATACACAGCAGAAAAATTAGAGACCAGTGAGAATGATGTTAAAGTGATTGGAAAGAGGGAGATGGGGCAGCACAAAAACCATCCTCTACCCATTCTGCTTTCTTTTTTCCTTTGGATGCTGTTGATAAGGGAAGGTTGAATTCAGAATCCTGGAGTAGTGTAGGAAGAATAAAAGGACAGCAGACACAGGGGGCTTGTCACAACTGCACAGTCCTTATTAGATGGAAGAAGATCATCAGTTCTCTCTCACTTTTAGCCTGGTAAAAAAAAAAAAAAAAGCCATCCCAGTGTCTGTTTCTCCTGAAGATGTAAATCATGAATTGGGCAGCACAGCTAGGGAAGGGAGGGGGAAAAGCTGAAAAGAAGAGCCTCTTCATGCCAGCAGTGAGCTATCAGATGGCTCAGTCCCCCCTTGAAACCTCACCCTCAGATAAGATAAAATTGATGGCAAAACCCTGGCCTGAAGAGACCAATTCATAGCCATTGTTTCAGGCTCTAATCATCCCCACAACTGCCATAACTCAATTAAGACCATGCCACCCAGAGGAATAGATTGCTTTGCACCTCTCAGGTTTCTGCAATGCTGAGGCTTTACTCCTGTATTCTTTAATACCAGACAAAATCACACTACAAGTCTGACACAGATCAGACATCCAGTTTTCATCAAATTCACTAGAACCCAAGTGACTCTTTATGCTGCAGGAGGAAAAGGAAGCATAATAGAAACAGACATTCAGTATAAAACCTTTGTACATACAGAGGAGGGCCGCTTTTCTTAAAATAAATAAATAAAAGTTGTGACCATGTATCAGAGGAGCACTTTGCATCATGTGGCCGTGACATTCTTCCTCCAGTACTAGCCATTCCCAAACCAGATTTCATCTCCTCTATAACCACAGTGTCAGCTGCAGATAAAGCCACAGATAAAGCAAACTGGAAGAACCTGTGAAATCTCACAGCTGACCACACGCACCAGCAGAGCCTACGCTGGCCAAGTGTTACAGCAACACTTAATGGGGACTATAAGAAAGAACACTGACCTCAATTTTTCTAATACTACACCTGCCATTGAATAAAAAACTTTCAAAACTACCATTTGCTTGACCTCATCTCCAGAACCTTTCCCCATCTTCAAAACGGTGTGCTGCACGGTGGCTGCATTAAGAGCCATTAGTGCCATAGGAGAAAAGGTGGCACAGGAGAACCCAGCTCAGCGCACAGTGCGTAAACACGAGGATCTCCTCATGCAGCCCTGCCTTCACCAGCTGCTTGTTCCCAGTCTTGTATCGCCTTCTACTGACACCATCCTTTGTAGAGTAAGGCTGGAAACCAACCCAGCTGAAAAATAAAAGGAGTATTTTCAGTATCTCAGCTAGATTTGTTCCCCAACCCACTTGACTACACGATGCAGAAAAAAGGTGGCCCAGAGCAGCAATGAGTTACCAGAAAAGCCTGGGAACTACACCAACACCGGGTATTTCAGGCATCTGAAATAACTCACATTAAAACCAAGTCCTGCATACTGCTTCAAAAAGGGCAGACGCTCTCCTCAAGAAGCTGCCAACAATCTGCAGGACAATTAGCAGTTTCCTAATGCAGATTTTATCCTGTATAGACACACACTTCATACAATAAACATGTCAGCAATAAAATGACAGTATCATGAATCAACAAAATGACAGCATGTAACTCTTTTGGTTCTGGCATTGATGCCTGCAGTTCAAAACTACCTGCACCATCTCACCTACCTTTTGTAGGTTCACAAAATCCAGCTACCACAGCACTTTGCAGGCAGGTGGCAGAGTTACAATGGTAGGAATTTTCAACAAAGCAGTTTCATAATAGCGGTTACACACAAAAAAACCCACCAATGCCAATTCAGTTATGCATTTCAGTAATGCAATTTCAGTTATGCCATCAGTTTCATCAACTGCAAACTTGTCTTCCCAACCACAACTTCAAAAAAAAAATTAGTTAGATAAAGATAAAAAAATTATGATATAATCAGAATAGAGGCAGACAGCTTACTTCTTCGGAAATCCATCTATGAGCTTTTAAAACATGTATTTCAGCCAAAACCTAGTATGTTTAAATTCATCTTCTACGTAAAGAAACAGGAATTATTTTTTTCAATCAACTGATCAAACAGAACGTGGCTCCAATTCAGCAATGTAGATTGAATATTCAATAATGACTAAAAAGGTGGTATTCATGTTCAAAAATAGCTGCTCAAAGCAGACCTGAAGTGAATACCAAATACAAAATTACAACATCCATATATAGAATACGTTGGAATCCTAGAAGGTAAAATTTCCGTGCTACATCTGTGACTCAACCTCTGAGGTTACATCCGTGCTGCACATTTAGCCGGGTCCTGCTGTCTTCATCCAGCCTTCAGCCAGGATTACAGATCCCTCCCAACCAGGCTCTCAAATTCCTTCCTGGCCCAGAGAGTCTGGGCACACCTGAGCGAGCTGTGATGTTATACACAGAATCTGGTACTAGACTATGAGCTGCCTTCCAGGGGTTTATTTCTTTCTTATCCTCTGTTTCAGCTCAAAAACCAAAGAGGATGTCTTAAAATACCTGTAGTTTAAGTGAACCTGTTTGACTTTATCCTGGACACCATGAAGGAAATACCTCACACAGACAGTATTGTTTCAGCTGGTAGGATGCAACTGCTGAATAAAAGATGAGTGCAGCACCTGCTGTCTCTCGTTTGAGATTCAAATCCCTAATCTGGTCACAAAAGCAGGAGACTAATAAATTTGTGTAACAAAGCGCAGAGCTACGTCAAAAAATAAGGAAGAGTACTCAGTTGTACAGATCATTTTGCCTTAGAGAGGCAGGAGCAGAGGCAGAACTGGAACAACTCCAGAGAGAGGAGAGGCTGAGGCAAGCAGAGCAGTGGCAGCCTTGAAGATGAGACACAAGAGCACGGCTGCACACCTGAAGAGAGAAAATAAACTGATTCTGAAGCCGTACACTAGAATGGGAGTACTCTGCCAGTTTGATTATCGCCCCCCAGGAAAGAGTCTGCTTTCCCACCAGCAGCCTGAGAGTAACCCAATTTATAAACAAGCACGTCAAAAATAACACTGTGCTTACATAAAAACACTAAATTGTTAGCACTTAAACCCAAGAACTCCTGAAAGCACACAATAACCAAAATACTGCCTACATCATTAAAGCAGTAAAGAAATACAAACTGACTGCTCACTTAATTGCATTAAACATAAATAAACATAATAATGAACATAATAAACATAATTATGAACCGTTTCTCCATATTAATCAATTTTGAAGTAGTACTAATCTAAATGCTAACATATTTGATACCATTATCTAATAATAAAAATAAAAAAAAATATATTTGAAAGCAGCATGTTTTTAGTAGGGGTATTACCAACTTAATGGAAATATTTTTAAACAACAAAGTTATTAATGGCATATAATTTGGTAAACTTAGATCTATACATCTTCCCAAGTCTCATTAACTATCAATGTATGTAAGAACAGAAGACGGATTGGTATTTCCTCCAGCACCTTTGTAGTTCTTCATCTAAGCAGCGTGCTTTTCCCTTATCAATAACCAAAAAAAACCCACTATATTTTTTCCAGAAATTCCGATTTTTAGATCACGTTGAGATCTTCTTGGTGGATTTTAGCACAGTATAAGCTAATGACTTTTAAAAGAATAAATCCCATTTCCTATGGCCAAGTTATCACAATAGACACATATTAATTTCTAGGGAATTACAGAACATGGATGCTATCTTGGATGAAGTTGGACAAAGCTTATGCTCTGTGTCAATGAATGGTACTTCAACAGGCAACATACTGCAGGACTGGCACTGTAATTATTTCCATCCTTGAAATGGGAGACATTTTAAAAACACAAGCTTTCAGAGCAACTAATTCTTGCATCTGTCATCACGTGTTATTGCCAAGTAATAAGCAACCAACTGTAGCTAATCACATATAAATGGCATGTTACGCAATCGTGCAATATTTTATCCTATGCCCACGTTGTAAAGCATGATAGATGAGTACCGTTTGGAGAGGAATAAAAGGCTACTGAAAAGACATATGGAAAAGTAAATTCTCATTTACTTTACTAAAACTTGGAAAAGGTCTTAAATAAAACTATTTTATTTTCCATCTGTGCCATGGCATTCTTTCATATTAATAATAAAAGAATCAGTTTTACTTTCAGTTATTTAGTCACTACAATATTTCAGCTGCAGACAGCAGTGAAATACTTCTTTGTTCCAACAGCCCTCTCTTTGTGAAATAAAGTCAGACTAACATTTTGTCTTTTTACTCACAAAACTTTCATGAAGCCTTGGTGTTGATACCAGTGTATAATCTCTTTTAAGTTACATGTTAAAGACCCATTTTCCTTAATTAACAGATGTTAAAAGCAATACAGATTGGCGTAACAAAAGTAATTTTACAGACTAATTTAAAGGATATGGTGAGTTTACAGAATCCTTTGGTTAAATTTAGTAAAAGACAAGTTACATTGACAAAGACCACAGTACAAAAATTATTTATAGTTTCACTATTTTAAGGATTTCCTTCAGCATTTTCAGCATTCACAATATAAAAGATGAAGAGACACTTGCTCCTCAAGAAAACAGAAAACCACAGATACTTAGTCTATTCAAAGGCACTCAGCTTGCTTTTTGTATTTTTTTTTTTTAAGTTTGACAGACACCAGGTTGATATTGCTTCTATCATTTGCTGGCCTAACAGCCTCTTCAAAATTTCCTGCAACACAATAAATTACACTCGATGGCCAACCACAGAAATATCATGTGATTATTTGGGATATTTATTTTGGGTAAAATATTCATGATTTTACAAAACTCCAATTTTACCAGGCTAGGCCTTTGGCCAATTTTGATTTTTTTTTCCCTTTAACACGCTGTGCCTTGAGCTTCTTTCTCTGCCTGGAATTCATCCATATTGGGTACTGTCCATGCTGGTCTAGAAGAGTTTTTTTGTTTCGTTTATTATCTACGTCCATTTTACCGTCATCTGAAAAAGAAAGGTATTTATAGTGAGTAAAATACATGAAGCATTTCTTTGTTACTAGATTCCCCCAAATTATAAAAATAATCCTACATATAACAGTATTTGTAGTAGAGAGCTGAACGCTTTATACAGAAAGCCCTTTCCAAACCAATACAACTGCAACCCAGGAACTTCAACAGCTGATAGTAAATATGCAGAATTTTCCCTAAAAGCCCATGTCTGGGCAAACACCTTATTCTTTAGTCTGCTGTCTGTTCCAATATTATGTTTAAAGACACCGTGTGTGGTCTCCATCAAAAGCTGCAAACATACAGGAAGCCATAGGCTTATTGAAACGTGCACAATTAAATACTTTTTATGATGTGATGTTTAAGATGCATTCTAAGAAAATAAATTAGAGTGGAAGATGAAGACTGGTAAAGAGAAGAATAAAGAGAAAAGCTGACAGTCAGCCAGTGATGCTACACTTGCCTCAAGAAGAGAGCATGAGGCTGAATTCCAGATATTTAGAGACAGAAATAGAGGATTAATTTCTAGGATAAGAAGAGCCTGTGATATGGTCACTCTCAAGAACAATGTCCCCACTAGCTAACACCACATGAATGTTGTATCTCAGTGAGACAACAAGGTTACAAGAGGAACACCTTGTTAAGTACAGATTTGAACTGTACTTAACTTGTACTATTTATATCACTTGTACTATTAACTAACTGTACTAACTCTATTATTAACTGAACTCTATTATTTAGTTTCAACATTGTTTCCAGACCGTCCATTTGCAACTCCAAAAGCTTTAGCACTAGATTTTGTAGGGAGGAAAAAAAAAAAAGACATTTTTATGTCATGCCAGTCTGATGTTGGGAAACAAAGTTCATGAAGAAAAGGCCAAAGTGCTACTTCAATAGTTGAAGTGCACTGGCAATCTACAGGGATCTGCACCACAGAGATGTGCTTCAAGTTGGGATATGAATATTTGCAGTCAGCAGAGAATTCCCACGGGGGCCTACTGCCTGCTGGCACAACCAAAGGCTGATCCAGCATGGGACAGGCAACAAAAAAAAGTGTCACAGCTCCAGAAACCCCCTGAGACATCAGAGAAATACAATAGGAAGCCTTCTTAACAGCATCATTTTCCAAGTATCATCGGAGAGATGGCATCCAACAGCACAACACAATAAAACCCAACATCCCAAGAAAACCAACTCTACACACATAAGCTTCTTCTCTGATTCCCGTCCCATCATATGATTGAGGTTTATCTGTTACATCAATTGTGACTACAAAAAAGCACATCCATAATAAATGTCAGGAGCAACATTAACTAAATGAAGAAATACTTCTGGACAAAAAATATCAGTTGTTCACATGACACAATGTTTTCATCATACTTTGCAATCTCAAGGATGCTGCAGGAATCAGTAACAGGAAGAAAGCTACTGAACAGAAGTGGGCCAAGGACATAAAAAACACCTATCAAAGGGGTTAAAAGACAAAGAGAAAGGGACCAAGAAAAAAAAGAAAGCTATAAAAGCAGGTTATCAAAGCAGACTCAATGGACATGATTATCTTGAAAAATACGTGCATGCCCACAAAGCTTTAAAAACAGCTACAAAACCATTTTTGACCAAAGGCTAGTCAGACCTTCCATTATTTTTTTTCCTAGTAACACAAATCATGACAATTTTCCAAAACATTTTGGAAATTCAATTCTAACAATCCCATAGAGAACAACTTTTACATCTGGTTTGTGGGACAAATCAGAACCACGGATAAAATTACAAGTTATACTCCAAACTACCCTTAAGTGGGCAAGTGTTTTTATATAGCATTCTATTTCCATGTTCAATATAGGTTACAGGCTCTGCTATTCAACTTCACAACACTTCTCTGTCTTTCCTAATTTCTGAAACACTGACAAAAGCAGCTGCATGACTGACAGTGATTACTAGCATTACTTTATATCCCCACTGTGGTGTCTCAAGAGACTTCTGCATGCCACATGAAAAGCTCACATCAGCAATACCATAACAGCTTAAGTGGGATAAATGAGAGAAACTAAAAGGACTATGATTTAACTTGGACTGCAGTTTTGGAAAGAGATGGTGTCTTTCTGACTCCTGTCAGTAACTATTTCAAACTTTTGTCTTCCCTTCCTGGGTTACTTCCTTTACAGATTACATCCTATTCAAGGAATAGTGAGGAAGATGGCATTATCTGTAGACAACTAATACCTCCCACACCCTGTACAATGCAGCATTAATTAGCATACAAAACCAGGGTCCCTAAAATCCCTAGAATACATTTACTACCCAGACAGAACATTTAAAAGGAAAAAAAAAAGCATTCTATTCTTGGTAAAATTTCTACAAAATTAGTTTAGATTTAGGTCCAACTTTTACACGCTTGGAGTCCTCCTTAAACTAGGAGGGAAATTATATCCCATCTCCAGTTGAACAGAAAATATAATGCTGTGATTGGTACAACTGCTAAGTGATGAATCCTCATTCACTGTCTTCATGAAGAGATGTCTCTTCATAAGATACTACAAACTTTAAAATCAAATGTTAATAAGCTTGTTCCACAAGTGATGAGATGCAATATAATTAATGTTTCGAAGTGACCCAATTCAATGATTTAATGTCACCCTTGGCTTTAAAAGATAAAGATTTGGGTTTTCCAACTCACTATTCTCAACCTGTAATAATTGTAAGTCTGATGACGACAGGGAAAGTCACAGGGACAATAATACACATGGGACGTCCCTGCAATTGGGTGCTTGCAACAGAACCATAAAACCATCTAGGTTGGAAGAGATCTTCAAGATCATCTAGTCCAACCATCAACTTAACTCTGACAAAAATAAATAAATAATAATAATAAATAATCACTAAACCATATCCCCCAGCACCATGTCAACCCGTCTTCTGAACACCTCCAGGAATGGTGCCTCAACCACCTCCCTGGGCAGCCCATTCCAATACTTGATAACCCTTTCAGTGTAAAAAATTTTCCTAATATCCAACCTGAACCTCCCCTGGTGCAACTTGAGGTTGTTCCCACTAGTCCTGTCGCCTGTGACCTGGGAGAAGATACTGATCCCCACCTCTCTACAGCCTCCTTTCAGGTAGTTGTAGAGACCAATAAGGTCTCCCCTAAGCCTCCTTTTCTCTAGACTGAACAACCTCAGTTCCCTCAACCTCTCCTCATAAGACTTGTGCTAGAGACCCCTCACCAGCTCCGCTGCCCTTCTCTGGACCTGCTCCAGCACCTCAATGTCTTTTTTGTGGTAGGGGGCCCAAAACTGGACACAGGACCCAAGGTGGGGTCTCACTACTGCCGAGTACAGGGAGACAGTCACCTCTCGGGTTCTACTCACCACACTGTTCCTGATACAGGCCAGGATGCTGTTGGCCTTTTTGGCCACCTGGGCACACTGCTGGCTCATGAAGAACCGGTATAGTGAAAAACAAGCTATAGACGTGACCGGCAGAGAGGTGCGGAGGAGGCGGGAGTAAAAGAGAGGGAGGCACGCAAAGGGCAGGTCCATGGGCCTGACAGCCGGCCCGGGCCCCTCAGCACCCCCGGGAGTTGGTCCGAGAATGCCAGCGGGGCCCTCCCCTCCCGGTGACTCCAGCGCCGCCCAGCCGGAGCCCAACTCACCCGCTTGCTCGAGGACCGTTTTGGGGGCCACCACGGTGGCCACCTCCTTGACCTCCTCCATGAGGACGTCCGCGTTGGTGCCCAGGGTTTTTTTCAGCCTCTCCAGCTCTTTGGGCGCGTTCTTCTTCCTCTTCTCCGCCCGCATCTTCCTCCTCCATTTGCTCCTCAAGCTCTTCGCCATAGCCTGAGAGGGGGTGAGAGGCAAACAGTGAGAGCGAACCAAGCGCAGGGCAAAACAGCCGTTAAAGGCGGCGCGGGCGCCCGCCGCCGGAACGGCCGGGTAGCGCGCGGACACGGGACCGCCTCCCCCCCGCCGCCACTCACCCCAGCCGCACGCGAGGCCCGCCGTCTGCCAGCACGCAGGGCCGCGCTCCCTTTCCGCGCACGCGCAGGTCAGGGCGGGCTGACGCGTCAGGCCCCACGCCCCGAGAGCCTCCTCGCCGCACGGCAGCTTCTACCGTAACTCTCCGAGCGGGCGCGCAGCCCCCGCCGCCGCTTCGGCTGCCGGCGGGAGGAAGGAAAGTCCCGGGGACCGCTTCCAGCCCTCTGCGTGGGCCACGGACCGGCTGCGGGCACCGAGCTGCCTGCTGGGGGTGTGGGACAACTGCGGGGGGGGGCGGTTCGGGGCGGGAAATGTGTGGATAAAAAAATCAACACATTTCATCACCGGTGAAAAAAAAAAAGCGAAGTTTTATTTTTAGCTTCTTCCACACATTTCTCAAAGGCAGAGGAGAGAAACCATCACATCTGCTCAAAACAATTGCCAGCCTCGTTCAAGCTCCCGCATGGAAAGTGGGTGTTGTCACGGCTCCTGGTGAGACACAGAACGTTTCTCATGTACCTTGTCACCTTCTTGCCAGCAGCCTCTGGCTGGCACGGGGCAGGGGGGCAGTAACAATATAATATAAACACTGAATATGCAGAAAGAAAGACTTTCCAAATGTTTTTTACCCTTCCTGCCCTTCCAGGATCTCAGCAGCCTGGGAAGCAGCCCCCATCCCCTGCCCAGTGCGGGCTGGCACCGCTCCTTCTCAGCGCCCCAACGTCCTCCAGACTCGCCTGCAAGAACACACTAAAGTTTTCCCGATTTTTATTGACAGATAATTAACCTTAATATACACAAGCTGATAAAATGCCAGAATCCCTCTCCAAATGATTTTTCAGAACCCTGGAAGTCAGGCAATAAGTAATACTTAAATGAAGAACATTCCCTATAATTGCTTTAACACCCTCCCAGTTAACACAATAATCTGAGAGCCCTTGAGGAGAACAGAGTATCTCTCTTAGAGACAGTGTTCCATTTTACCAAACAAAAACTAGAAACAATTTTAACTTAGTGAAACATTGCACAGTGATAATCTCAGGCAACCCTTATGCGGTATGCACAATTTAACAATCCCAAAGAAAACGTTTCCAGCAGCTACAGAAGAGCAGAGAAAGGCTTACTCTGGAGCAATCAGAAGTCACCAAACAAAATTTTAATCACTAATCATGTCAAGTGCAATCAAGTGATTAAAAGAGTGACTGAAATATGACAGTATGTTAACTACGTAAAATATATATTCTAGAGAAGAACTTTAGCTACATAAAATGCCTTTTTCTTTTTTTTTTTCTAAGGAGGGATCAATATTCATGGAATGAAAAAAGTAATAAAGATTCAGTCTCTAGAAGACAGGACTATACAGTTTGTAGATCATCCATATGTTATTTAAGTACTTAATATATGCTGTAATCAAATCACACCGCTTTTGACTATTTTTTATTAAATGCTTCCAGTAAACGCAGCAGGTATAAGAACAGATTGGTCACGTCCAAATAGAGATTGATTGCAGCCAGTACGTACTCTTCAGGGGATACTTTGTGCATCAGCAAATGAGTGTCGTAAATAATAAATCCACAGAACAGAAGAGCTCCGGCACCAGCAAACACCAACTCTATTGTCTCACTGTAGAAGAAGAGCTGGAGGCAAATGAAAGAAGAAAAAAAATAATTCTTTTTCTTTTTAATAAAATCCCTGCATAATGATATACTATACTTAAAAAAAGGATACACACTGTCTTTCACTGTTACGCACAAGATTAGGATGACATTTCCATGTTCTTATTTTACATAGTCCCTAGTCACACAGTCTCTTTGCATGAGTACAAGTGCCTCCACCAAAATATTAACAACGGCAGAAAAATTAGAAAAATAAAATACAATTAAACCCCAAATCTCCTTCCCATTCTCTCAACCAAGTAGTCAATGAATGCAAATATCTCTTTTACATTAGCAAGAACGGTATTCAACAAAAATTTGAATTGGAAATGAATGGTTAGAGATCACTGGCATGATTTACAGCAGTAATGGATCTGGTTGGGAATTTTTTTTTTATTAAGCTATATTGGACCGTCCAAACATTTTTGTTATATTGCAAGTTAGTAAAAGATTGACATCAAAGAATATTTTTTAACCTTGAACGCAAGCTATCTTACCCTCAAGAAACCCGAGAAGATTAGAATCCACAGACAGGCGAAGAGGCTGAAAATGAAATTAAACTGTTAGCAACAATATCTTTTCTTTTAAATTTTACTTAAAATCTCTTCCCTTCCTATAAAACCTCTTTATAATATATTTGATAAGTAAATGTCCATAATTTTTAGATGCCAACTGTTCATTGGTATCAGCAGTAAAACTCGGTTTTATAAAGCTGTCAAAAGTTATGCCTTAACTTTACTTTTTTAAAAATATGTGAAGCAGCTGCCTTTTGTCTCAGTGAAAAATCCAAGTAAGCTAGTTTTCTAGTGTAATATTATGGTTTTAGGAATCGTAATCACAGAACAGAATTTCTTACCAAGACAGCAGAATTGCACAAAATTATTAATTTAAAATAAATAACACCCTTGCCATTCCCTTGAATTAATCTATTGATCTGTATTCATTATCATATGTGTAAAGCTTGATTTAAAAAAAGAAAAAACTAGTTTAACAAAAAGACAAAAGAAACAAACAAAAAAATCATCAACATGAAAACATACGCTGCTCCAAATTTGCTGAAGTCTCTCTTTGACTGCAAGGTATACGCGGTCAGTCCAAGAAATACAGCAGTAGTAAGGATAAGGGCTTGCAAGATGATGGACACATCATAGACACTCACTATAAACAGAAATAAACTGCCACTTAAAGAACAGTACACTATTGATTTGCTAACTTATCTTTTGAGGAAACAGAAGTTTAAACAGGAAAAAATCTTAACTGTGAACATAAAAAGTAAATTATGCCTGAACTTGTCTTTGCACTTCAAAATCATATCACAGGACTCAGGGACCCTTGCACTAGCGAAGTTTGACAGTTATAGTATAGCTGTAGCTTCTTAAATGGAGATAACAGATCTTCCCTACTCACGATAAAGAAATTTTAAAAAAGAAAATAAGAATTATTTTTAAGCCTAGATATGTGAGATCTTGAGGAAAAAGCTGTCAGAATTTTTCAGGATACTGAAACAAGAAAAAAATCACAAGAGAATCGGAACTCTGCAAAGGCGCATAAAAGTTTTTATTAGGCAGTAGGAAGGGAAAGATAAGAGAAATGAGTGGACATTTTTCTTCTCTCCTTCCTCCTTAATCCTTCCTTTCTCCAAACGTCTGTCTTTTTTTTTTTTTTTTCTCAGGAGACCATAAACCATAATGAAGTGAGTTCAACTTATGCTGGAAGCTATAGTGCAAGGTGATGCCATGACTTGTCCACACAATGCTCCATCTCAACCTTGACAATAAAGTACAGAACTCTCCAAACTACTTCCTCTGGAGGAAACCAAGGGAGAGGTAAGGTTATTTCATTTGTAGGTCAGCTCTGCTGCACGCTGCCATACAGGAAAGAACATTGCTAGCTGTACTGCAAGAATGAATGGCACAACTCATTTCTCACCAGGTTTATACAGTTTCAGTTCTGGATCAGAATCCAGTTTTCTTCCTCGATTTCCTGGTTTTTGCTAAACTCATATCACTGTCATTATAACTTTCAAACAAGGGTTTTTTAAATCACTTTAGTTGCATTTAGGAATCTCAGATGACAATTAGTACAACATACTGAATTCCTTTTCCAATTTCTTTTAAGAATCAGACAATTTACCTATAATGGCAACTGTCAGTGCTTCCAGTAGGGTCTACAAAGAGGGAAAAAAAAAAAAAATTACAAGGACAACCCCCACCACACACAAAACACTCACACAGAGACTTCACATGCAATGAGCCCCATTCTGCTACGTAAATCCCAGCATGAGTTACATTAGTTCTGTTGTTAAGTCTTTGTATAGGAAAATACGTTTAATTTTCAACAAGAAAATGCAGTCATACTGTCTTACTGTGCAGGAAGTTGTTGTGTTACATAAAAATAATACAATATAAACTGAAAGTAAGTAAGAGCCTCTACAGAAAAGTGCCGTTTAAGTTTTCTCTCAAAGACACAGCATTCTTATGACACTTCTTACAAAGCATTAAAGGGGCTATAAAATGTCTCTAAGCTGCTATTAGAAATTAACACATTTCATCTTTTTACATACTTATCAATATTTGAAATACTTTTATCCAACACTCTTAATATCTCATTAGACAGCTAAGTGTCTGCATCAATTAATTTCCTTTTCCCGCTTGTCCTTGTTTTGAAACAGCAAACTAAAAATCGAACATACTGATGTCTGGGCTGAAGGCTGGTATGGGCCTTGAGTTTTTCTGAAAGGTATTTCAAATTAAGTTTCATTACAGTAAAAGATGAGAAAAGCAAGGCACAAACCAAGAGGTCAGAAATAAGAGAACACAACACATATTTTGTTTAAACCAATTTATCACACACAGATTTGAACCCTTCTCTTCCTACACAATGTAATACTTAAACTGTCATACCACAAACTCCCACACCACATTTGGCCAAACTATTACATCACTCCTTGTTACAGGTGCACTTGCTGAAAGGTTTTAAACATTTCACTCTCCTGCAAGAGTTCCTTTCAGAAGACTGCTTTGCTATATAACCCAAAATATCTGAGAACAACAGTTAGCCCATATCTACAAATTTGCAACATCAGGCAAGGAGACTGAAATTTGAGGACAGCTCTGATTGACCTGCCTGTTTTGGAAATATGCTCAGAATTCAGCATCAAAAATAAAACCATTAATAAAATAAACACCTGTGGCTGGTTACATTTGGGTCTCTGCTGGAAGCTGTCCATTAAACAAATAAGGTAATAGAAATGCTTCTTTCCTATGGAGCAGTTTCATAGAAAAATCACTGAAATCAACAGAACAATGAGAGCAGATAGATAGATAGATAGATTTATATGCACACACACACAAACAAACAAATCGTTTGCACAAACTGTTCCAAGTTCTAACATTCTTCCTAAAAAGCTGCTGGATGTAACCTCAAGCAGAGGCTATCTAGGAACAACCTATGGATAGAACCTCCAAAAAATAACTCGGAACTTTGTGAGTATATAGGGTATCTTTCAGGGAACACAAGAAAAACAAATTAGCCACCGCTAGTTTGCTTCAAGGAGTTGAATGAAGTTGAATGAAAGACATTCTAGGGTTTATTAAAATTGAATTTATATAAATACTTACAAATCCAAAAAGCAGGTATAAATTAACAGGATGCTGGTGTCTGTAGATGGTCAGTGCCACTATTGTAACCAAAGATCCCAACGCAGATATCAAAAGCAACACAGGCCTGTAAAGTTCCATACAAAAAAGTAATCAAAATTAAGAAAAAATATCTGGAAGACTAAAAATGCAGTTTCTATAAAACCAAGTTTTTATGTGATCACCTAGACAAAGATTTTGCTCCATATAGTCAAAGTAAATGTAAAGCAAGTTTTACAATACTACTGCTCTAAAACATACCACCACAGATAATCAGCTAAAAACAGTACAGTCACAAAGACAATTTTTTCATACTAAAGATAAAGATTGTCCAGGAATCCATCATCTGGAGAGGAGCACGTATGAAGAGAAAAATCCATCAGTATTAAACTATACGTAATATTTTGCCTATTAAGAACTCCACATTCAGGAAACTATTTTTACAAGTACCTGAACGGAACAAACATGGGCAATAACTGTATCAAAGAAAACCACTACTGATCAGTAAATATCACTATAATTAAATCATTCAAGCATCCCTCCAAGTAAAAACTAGAGCAAAATCAAACACAAAACCACAGTACTTCTAAGAGATCAGGATGATTTTTCAATTATTAGATTTAAGTATAAAACTGTCATTTTATACTTTTACACTCTAGCTTATACAGAAACTTTCATACAGTGCTTGACTCTCCTACAACAGCATTCCAAACAGATTCTAGAAGCAGATACTTAGACCATGAAACAAGAAATGTCAATAACTGAGATGTTCTGCAACTGATGTATAGGTTTTGATAGCTTAAATATTAAAATAAATATTATTCATAAAGTATTGTTTAAAATAAACTTTAATGATAATAATAAATCTTAACAATAAACCAAGTAGAAGAAATGCTATTTCCTAATCAGGTTACAAAATTTCTATTACAGAATAAAAACACAGGGTATAAACATTACTAAAAATCCTGAGGTGTTCCACAGCAAAATACTACATAAACTATACTTAACACACAATAAAACAGTCCCATTTCACTTTAGTATTTACCTTTCAAGAACAAATGCCTGTACTCCAGTAGAGTACAGAAAAATTGCAGATGTGACTGTGGTCAAAAGAACTTGAATGGAAAGAATGCTGTAAACTTTCCGTAGAAAAGCTAGAATAAGGAAAATAAAAATGAAGCCACTTTTGAGTTGCATTACAAAGATCACCAGTACATCAGATGCAAGTTTTCTGTTTGATCAGGAAGTACTAGAAACTTAATTCAGTGAAAAAGCACAGAGTACGGTGTTAAGAAGCCATTTATTCCTAGATGTCATTATTTAAACAACAATGATGACAAAAGAAGTACAAAAAAATTTGCAAGGAATTTACTTCAGACTATCTTAAGAACTACATATGCCTAATCTCACTAAGAAATTAACAGTATACCTTCCCCATCACATTACTGGTATCTAATGGACCTAAATGATGAAAGATTAACTTGGAAGGTCTGTGTAAGACATAGAAAAATGAAAAACTTCTACTGTAGTATCTATTTGATTAACTTTCTGACATGTTGAATATCATTTATCATCATTTGCCACTTACATTGTACTGAATTGGTATCTAGAGCTACAGACTACTAGAAAAAAAAATAATAATAATAAAAAAAACCAGAATTAAGCTAAAAGGCTCCATAATTCTATAATTTCGAACAGTGGAGAGTGGTTCAGGACATACAGATATATCATACATTTCTGTTGTTCTGAATGGAAGGAGAACAAGTCCATTAGGCAAGATGCTCTAAAAGGAAGAATATGCTTACAGGGAGATTCAATTCAATTGTTAACAGCACAGTCTAAACAAGGTTAAGAGAGCATATAATATGAGAAGCTGAATTACCTGTTTGCAGCAGCTAAAGTAAAATCTATTGGTAAACCACAAGGGACTGGGGCCTACTTTGTTGTAATAAACGGAACAAACCTAGAAGTAGCTTGCTAGCTAGCACAGCCTTCTCCCCACTCTGTATCATGAAATGCATTAGCAATGTTGCTAAAAGTAATACTTCTTTCATATTTCCTAAGGCATCCTTTATTTTCCAAACACGATAAAACTGTATTTTTATGTGAAGAAGTCTCCCGATTATCAGAAATAACTGGCAAACACACAGCTGTTTTTATTCCATGACGCATCCAGTTCAGCAAGGATTACTGATTAAACACCTTCTACAAGAGTAGAAGACTTGCATGTTAACAGTAAAGAAATATTTCATGGCCACCAATATGACTTTACAGCATCAAATGCTTAAGAAGAAGACACAATATTTTAACATCTCACGGAAGAAATTCAAAGCCCTCAGTCTCCTGGTTAAACTACTGTTAAGTATGGGGACCAATTTTAGCTTTTATACATCTTATGTATCATGTTTGGGCTTCCAAATGCATCGCCCAGAAGAAAATCAAGTCTGTATCTACAGGGGTTTAATTCCTCTGTTAAAAAGACCTGTCCCCTATACACTGAAATGATAAAACCCAGTTTTTCACCGCCGACTGAGCTGTCTCTCATCCTCGACGCTTAACCTGGACCAAGTAACGCCTTGGCTCCACGCTCACGGCCTTCGCCCAGAAGGTTAAAACATCGCGCAGAACCTGAGTTCCGCTAAACGCCACAGCCGCGGCGAGCTTAACAGAGGCGGAACTGGTTGGGAGCGCTGGGGTACGACACCCTTTTGGCCGGCCCAGCAGGAGCAGGCAGCAGAGGCCTCCCCCGGGGACTAAAGGGAGGGGGTTCTTGAGGGAGAGGGCGTATGGCGGCCTTACGCATCCCCAGTCCCTACCCATGCGAATGTGGAGGCTGGCCGAGGCCACGTTGGTGCCATAGTTGAAGTCATCTTCGATGGAGTTGCGCGGGTACAGCTGCTCCGCCGCCGCCATCGCAGCCACCTCCCCCAGCAACGGCGACAACCGCCCCGTTTCCAGGAGAGACAGTCGCGCTCTGCACCGCCGAGCAGGGCCCTGCGTCGAGCGGCCGAGCTCGTCGATCGCGGTGGCCCGCCGGACCAGGGGGCGCTGTGAGGGAGGCCGTGCCCCGCCGGGGCAGCGGCGGGGACTCGGCGCGGTAGAGGGCCGGGAACCGCCGGGCGGGACCCGCTTGACCTCCCTGCAGGCTGGGCAGAGTCTGTCAGCGGAGAGAGGACCGGGCCGAGGACAGCAGCGGCCGCGGGTGGCGCTGGCAAGGACCGCGGCCCAGCGGCTGCGGCTGCCAAGGGATGGGACTCGGCGTGGGGTGCGCCCATGGGAGGGAAGAGACGCCCGCGGTCTTTAGCTCTTACGTGCGGGATTTGCATGATTGGAGCAGAAGTGGGTTTCCTATGAAGATCTAACCCAAACCATTCTGTGAATGCAGCGTTACCGACGCTTTTCCACCCAGGCCTGTCCCGCCCACGAGTCATGATCGCTTGAGGAAGCCTTGTGTTTGTGTTTGTCTCAAACACCACTTACTGTGTCTATTTTAGGCCTTAAAGATCTGGAAAGGAAGTATCAGTGACTGAAAATTCAGCCCTTTTCCTGGTTTTCACCTTTGATTCGACCTCAAGCTGCTATGCAGAAAGAGGACGCTGGGGCTGTCCACAGCTACAAACATGTAGCTGTGTTCAGCAATAACTGATAAGGGAGGATGAAACATCCTTTGAGGACAGGCTGAGGGAGTTGGGGTCATTCAGCCTGCAGAAGAGAAGGCTCTGTGGAGACCTTATTGCAGCCTTTCAGTACTTACTTAAAGGGGGCTTACAGGAAAGATGGGGACAGGCTTTTTAGCAGAGCCTGTTTCAACAGGACAAGGGGTAATGGCTTTAAAGTAAAAGAGGGTAGATTTATACTAGATATAAGGAAGAAAATTTTTACAATGAGGGTAGTGAAACAATGGAATGGGTTGCCCAGAGAGGTGATAGATGCCTTATCCCTGGAAGCATTCAAGGTCAGGTTGGAGGGGCTCTGAGCAACCTGATCTAGTCGAAGATGTCCCTGCTCATTGCAGGGGAGGTTGGTTTAGATGACCTTTAGAGGTCCCTTCTGACCCAAACTATTCTATGATTAAAGAGGCTAGTGCTCACTAGTACTATCAATGTATGAGACACTAGAGGCAAGTTCCGCTTCTATAAACCTTTAATGCAAAGTAGAATTTTATTCAGCCTTTCTCCTAGTTTTGTGTTACAACTTTCAAAGTAAACTCAGTTTAATTCGATAGAACACAAAGATGCTTGGCATTTCTCAAGCATTACAACATTTCTCACAGCACTTTTTGCAATCAGACTTTGTACTTGTGGAATTGCCTCCCAAAAGTTACTCAAGATAGTAGCTAACATTTAGGAATCCACAAAAGCTAAGATTTTGGGATGTGGGATGGGGGAGGACAATATGTTATTTTTTAACTTGTGAATATTATCTAAAGCATGTCAAGAAACTGAAGTGATAGATGCTTTAAAAATGTATGTAATAGATTAGACTAAAAGTGTTTTTAAGAATTGGGAAATAGTGGCCTCTACTGTATTCAGATTCTCAAGGGAGAAGTAAATATGATTTGGTGATGAAACAATTTTGAGCGAAGATCTTCTACGGAGTTGACTTAAGATATTACATTTCAGTTGCAGATAAAAAAAGTTATGAACATGACTTTATATTCTGGGAAGTATTTATGGTTTTCCTGATGTCATTTTGTGTTTTTAGTTGCTGCAGAGCAGTATCTTTCAGCTTTAATCCTGAGTTTTGAGATTTATGCATGGTTTGCATTGCTGAATTGTAACTGTTTTGAAATAATTACACTGTCTGCGTTCTTGCACGTGCCTCTGCGGAAGAGCAGCCCTGATGTTCTCCCAGAAGAAGCATTTAGAGTTCTGGACAAGCATCTTTTGTTGCCTTCTCCTAATCAGTGCAATTTTCTTTAAAATGCCTCTTAGAGATGGCCTCATTTCTGTATGAGAAAGAGAAACTTTCAGAGCATTGCTGCAGAGTCAACTCCTGCAAATTTTTTTAGCCTAGAGGAGACTGAAGGAGAGACATAATAGTAGTTTTCTTTTTATAAAAAGCTGTTGCAGTAGAGAAAGTATCACATAAGAAGTAGTGTGGTTTAAACTGTAGCGAGGAAGATTCATGGTGAAAAGTTGAGGACTTTCTCAGAGTAATCAGGGTAAAGCTGTGGAACGATTAGCTCAGGGTTTAGGCCTAGGCTGGGAGATAGGAGATTGCAGGAAATAGTCATGTGGACCTTTGCGCTTTGCACTTTCACCTCCTGCATGGAAGATGTTAGTGCGATGTAAGCCACCAAGAAGCTTGTAATGGGCTTATTAGGAAAGGCAGGAGACATAAAGCAGCAAATGATTCAATGGTGCTACTCAGGAGCACAATCTGCCAGGGTTGCCTGCAGATGGGAATGGGAAAATTGTTTACATCTGCAATACTGATAAAGCCTGCAATTTTCATGCCAAAAGAGAACCTTGTTCTTGTCTTAAGATCTTTTTCTCTTGCTTGCAGGCACACACAAAATGTACTGTGCAGTGAGCAGCACTTCAGAGTGACTGTACTGAACCAAGGTTTAATAACACTGAGCCTGGCTAAGTGCTTTCAACATCTGTGCAATTTTCCATTCCTCAGTTGGGAAAGTATACCTTATAAAATGCTAAATATGCCTTATAAGGAGCAAAGTGTGTTTTACATTGCCTTTCTCTTTTTTTTGTATTTGATGTTTCCATAAACATACCTCCGTTACACTATTTTTATTTGAAACCGCTGAAGTCCCACAGTGACTTGCTTGGGACCGGCTAGACGCTTCCACTCGGCGTGCATGCCTGCAGGGGTGAAAGAGCTTTCTGTTCTCTGGGTCCTGGTTTGGACTCCAGTATGGGGAAAGGAAGCTCGTACTCACTAGAGCCCCAGTTAAGGACCACGGACTCCTCTGTGCCTTTTGTCTGCGTTAGACATAATCGGTGGCTTTGCTGGAAAAAGTCCAGCTGGCGCTTGGAGGTACTTGGGAAAGGTACTTGGAGCACTGCCAGAATTCTGCTTCTTTACCAAAGTTTGGATTTAAATAAGTGTGCCAGAGCCCCTTTGTTTGCTGCAGCTTTGAGCTGTGTTCCCAGAGTGACACCTCTCAGCATCGCTTTGATATACATCTGTGTATCTTCATGTCATCAGGGCTGTTGTTGAGGCAGAACTAACCCCTCTCCTCTTCCCCAGACTGCAAAGCCTGTGCCTTCCGCCTGGCTCCGTACAAAAGTGTGAGACACGGCTGCTGCCGAAATACTGCCGGAGCGCAGGGCGTGCATGGCTCCAGGAGTATGTGGCCACCTGCCAGCTTTTCAATGAGGTGGTAATATCCAGACAGTTTGTGCTTGGAACAGCGCGGCACACACAGTTCAGGTGCAAAGCAAAGTGGGAAGACAGAGAAGTTTGATTATGTAGGTGCATCCACATGGTCATTAACCACTAATTTATCCCCAGGTGAACTTTATTCTCTTAATTTCAAGATAGGTGGCTTGTTAAGTTAGAGGGATCATTTTATTGTGTGACCCTGAGGAGTCTTAATTTGAAGAAATGTGAGTTATTGTGAAATGATCCTCACACTCAAAATACAAAGTTCTCCATGAGAAGCGGAGACAATCTTGTAATTGCAAACTTCTTCCAAATTGTATTTCAAAATGTACAGTACATAGCTGCAGAACTGGCATGATGTTCTTACTGGACAGGAAAATAACAAAGAAATTCAGGGACAGAAGTGCTATCTGTTGCTCTAAAATCCCTGATTTTCAAATCCACTGATCAAGAGAAGAGAGTTTATCTTCTTTAGTACTTACAATTTCATGAGAAAGGCTCTCCCCTTTATCAAGCATGTCATCAAACTGACCTTTCATTATTCCAGGATGAAGAACTTCTCTCAATGTTCCTTCAGTTTTCTAGAGCCCTCATCTTCACCTAATGATATGCATATTCCTTTTTCTATTAAATCCCATCTGTATTATATATATTTTTTCATTATACCTCACCTACTTCACCATATTGTAACTTAATTAGGTTCCTCCCCCCCCTCCGTATATTGCTGATAAAATGCCTGGTTAGCTTTGGGTCTTGGACTCACAGGAGGTCTCATGCAATCAGAAGCGGGTTGTGGCTGGGAACTGAGCTGTCTGGTGGCACTAGTCCATGAGTGTGGGAGGTATGAGTTTACCTGCCAGGGAGGACAGTGTGCAAGTTAACTGCCTGCACTGCCTTAACTGAATTTTAAGGATTTTGAACTGACATGTTGGTTTGACTGATGCAGTTTGGTGAGACATTCTGAATGAGGTTGGAGTGGGCATGTTTCCTTTTGAAAGCAGGGCGTCAGGATCAATGTATCTCAGCAGTTAATAGAGTAGTGCTGGTAGTAAATAAATTAATCCCAGCATTAGAAGTCTTCTCCTGAGGTGTTTGTCCATTTCTGCAAGTCTCATATCTTTCAAGGGTGCAATCTTATTTTGACAATCTGAAGTATTTTATATTTTAAGTTCATGATCAAGCTGAAAACTGTCTTTGCTTATAATCCCACCTTTGCTATTTTAGCAACTGCTGGAGTTGAAAAAAGCATTACCGTTTTATTCCCTGTGTAAGACTGAATCCTGGGGAAATAGAGTGCTACACTGACAGCCCAGTTAAAAGTAATGTTCCCTTTTTTATGGAAAAAGGTCTTTTTGCTTTTATCTTTTTTTCCCCTCTTTTTTCTTTTTTTTCTTTTTTTTCTTTTTTTTTTTTTTTTTTTAATGGGGTTATGTTACAAACTAAGCCAATTTAATAGCTGTACCTCTTCATAACATAGAGGGGGAATCATTCTTGAATTTGTTTCTCTGAATAAAACGTCAAAACATACCAACTTTTGAGCTTGATGTTATTTTGTTCAGTTTCAATTTAGCAGCAAGGACTGCTTGAATTTTGGGAGTCCCATATGGAGTCTGTTTATAAAACACTTAACTGCTCTTTCTATACAAATTCCAATGTGCTTTAACTGTCTTCACAGGACAGCCTACATCACCTGTAATGGCTAGTCATTCTGTCATCTAAAACCTGGCTATACTCATGTAAATTAGTTTATCTAAATCTTTGAGCTAATTTTGTCAGGAATGCTTTTAATTCTGAACCTTTTCTTCCCCTTGCATTTTGAAAAGTTGAGGTCAGATTTGCTTATTTCTCTTTGAGAGTCGAGTGCAATCAGATCCTGATAAGAACTCCCACGTGTAACAACAGTAATAGACTGCGTGTTGTTAGAGGAAAAAAAATCCTGCATTTAAAATAGCAATGGCTTTGCAGCTGTTGGTCAAGTCTGCTCTGCAGGGACTGAAGAGCAGGTTTCAGCTCCAAATGAAGACAACTACACTTAGGTGTCTATAAATAGCTATCCATATAAGTATCAAGAGTCTGAGAACCTATTACTGTGAATGGAATTAGGGATGGTATTCAGATGCCTAAACATAATTGTCTGGCACCATTTGATGGCCTTCAGGTTATCAATCTCAATACCATTTTTTCCTCCAGAAAGGCACTGAGCTTCTGTAAATCCTCTGTTCTATCTGCAAAGCCATGCCGATGCCCTGGGTACCTTGGAGCATCCTAAAATGCATTGGATGCCAATGCACAAGCAATGGCACCCTCCCTATATGGAAAATAAATCATAGCTGGGAGCAGGACGCAGCAAAAAAACACAGAGTTGGTTACTTTTGTGAAAAAGCAAGCCTGTTGCTGTAGGTGCACCCATAAAAACAAGTCAGCAAACCTCCTTTGATGGAGATGCAGTCCCTGCCTCTGCTAGGACAGTCTTATTAGCGCAGAAGTGCCCACGCAGAGTACGGTCCCCTCTGTTCTGGGTGCATATTGGTGCTGGGAGAGCTGGGAGGAGAGGAGGACCCAGCTTGCCCTTGGGCACCAGGGTTTTGCCTGGAGTGGCTGTGTAAAGCCTAAGGCATCCCTGAAGCTCCCTCATCTCCTTGCTCAGCCATCACATGGTTGTGGACCCCAGTGTGCAGAGGCAACTCCTGCAATGCCCTGAACAGGGTACAGGAGAAGAAACATGAGATACTGTTGTGGTTTCAGCCGAAATTGGTTCGGTTTTACCTCAAACCAGGACAGATACTCAGTGTCTTTCAGCATCTTCAGGCAAAAAAGCCAAGGGCACCATGAGAGGGATTTGCCCATCGAGCAGCCTCTCTTATCCTTCTTCTCCTCCTTCTCCTTTTCCTCTTCCATGGTCCAGCAGAGTGGGAAAGGAGGGTGTAGGTGAAGAAGTGGTGGGCTGAGGATGACTGGTCCCAGGGAGAAATGTATATTATGTACTTGCAGAGCAGAAGGACAGCTGTACACAGTTTGCCTGCCACTTCAGACATGTGGACACTTGAGACCCACAGGTGGGGGTGGGGAGTTCCAGGACCTCTGTGCTGTATTAATTAGTCAGAATTGGATAGAAACTCCATCATTTCAATTGAAAAAAAAAAAATAACCCAACTGTTAACGTCCATTCTATTTACAGTGGAATACATGGCTTCCAGTCATGGAAGGTGTGGCTTTGCTTTTGTTGAAGGGATGGTCCTGTCTTGTCCTTTGCCCAAGGACACTCTCACACCCTTAGTTTTTCCATTTATTTTTTTCCTCACAGCTGATTAGCTTTCAGGACACTTGCTGGAGCACTGAAAAATATGGAGAAAAATATGGAGAAAAATATGGACAAAAGGGGTGTGAGAGGTTTCTTCTGGTGCTGGGGGAGCAAAACTGTTGGCAGCCTCACAGGCTCTTCAGGAAGTGGGTCAGTGGCAAATCCTTTGCTTACTTGAAAAGTTAATTATTTAGTTGCATGAGGCAGACCAGTGTTAAGTCTCAGGATATGTGTGCCAGATACATAGTTACTGCTCATTTTGCATGAGGCAGAAGCAGACCTCATGGGGCCAGACATAGTGGCATATTTCCACATCGCTTCAAGGCACATTTCCAGAACAGGAGTCAGAAAAGAATACTAGAGATCCCTAAATACCATGCTTAGTCCACCAAAGGATAAAGAGTTGAAGACAGGTCTCTCACCTGAGTGTTTCCTAGTGTTAATTAAATTTAAATGACATTTTTAAGAACATTAATGAGTCTCGTGTAATCTTGACATTCTTAGATACTAGGCAGGAAGAACGGTGGTTTATTAGTCAGCCAGATGTTTGGATAATCACTACTGAATTTTTAGCTAGGTGTTCTCTTAAAACTTGCTTTTGAATGATGTTGCCTGAGAAATACTATTCATTGATGTATGGTTACTTGGTAGAGATTATGGGCTGGACAATTGCCTTTGTTGAATTCAGCATTTTTTCAACATTCTTGTCTGCATCACCTGCATTTGTCCTCCGGAAGATGTTGTTTGGACAAACCCTGCCTCCAGCAAAAAAATGCTTGTTTTTTTTTTAGAAGTGGAATTAGGGTAAGATTTTTCTAATGCTTTTATGATTGAGATATATTAATGCCAAGTGTTAATGCCACGACTTAAAAGCAGAAGCATCACTTCTGCAGCCCCAAAGCAGTTTAGCAGCCCTGTACATTAAAAAAGAATGAATTCTTTATTTCGCTCCATATCCAACTCTGCAGGCTTTGTCTACAAGGACTGCTGTTAGTGGTGTTATCTCTACAACACATTTATTGTCCAGTTCAGTAAAAAATCCATGGTGCTGCCTTCTCCAGAAGGATGTCTCCCTTAAGAAGTGAGCAGGCTGGAGGGTAGATTTATCCTCACCAGATCCGTAATCTCTGTGGTTACTGTCAGCCCCACTACCACTTGAGCTCAAAATGTTCGTGCTCTGGTTGATAACAGCCAACTTGAGGATATCTGCTGGTTGAGGGGGCTGCTGCATGTAGGTCCCATCTTGGTCTTGCAAAGAGGTCCTCTGCTAAGACATCAGCTGTGCTTGAGCTCTCTCCCTTCTAAAAGTGAGGCATCTAAGGTATGTAAACAAGGGGAAGGGGCAAGTCCATGTTAAGACATATCCTACATGTCTTTTCAGGAAAACATAGCCATGTCAAATTGGTAGGTCATGTACACTTATTTCATTTAAGGGAAGGTATTTTTGACAGCAGTGTTTCATTTTAAGGCCATTTCAGAAATGGTTGATGCTGAACCTGCAGAAAAGCAGCAGTAGTTATGCTAAGAAATCGAGCAATCCAGGTAAATTTCCACTGTAAATCCCTAAACTTGGCCTGCTGTCATCTGTGTGAGATCTTAGTGACCACTCTGTAAGCATGCATCATTTTGAGCATATCTGCATTCTGTTACATCCTAATCCAGTTATCCAATGCTGCTTTGGGGTTTTAGAGATCCTTGCCTGAGAATAATGGGTTTTTAAATGATTTTAGAAGATGGTTGTCTCTGCATCTTAATGAGTCAGCCATTAAACTGATTCATTCATTAAATCTAATACTTGGTGTTAGACATCTAATCTAATTAGAAATTTAATATCTCTGCTAAAATATTAAATGCAGCCATTTATACCTGCCAACAAAATAATTATAATTGCAAGTGAATCCTCTTAGTGGTGCTTTTTTGATTCCTGGCCAGAAGAAATAATTGTTCACAACTGTTGTGCAGTTACTTTAAAGCACTAAAGTTAGCAACTGTGCTTTGGATGCTACCTACCACTTTTCCTTTAACTGCAAATCAGTGCAGGAATCTGCCTAATCATCTCTGTAACAAGGAGAAAATGATTTGTCAGCTGACTTCCAAAGCATCACTTCCAAGGTATTTTCTAAGAACTGGATCTTAGTCTGAAGACTCCTGTAGCAGGACTAAAAAATGTCTGATTTTACATGGCTGTTAATGGAAGTCATTCCATGCAAAAATGTCAAAAAATGCCAGAAACCCAGCAATAAGCTCCTCTGGCAAATTAAAAAAAAAAAAATATCACCAAACAAAAGCAACAAACTTTTATTAAAAAATTAAATATTTTCCAAAAAATTCAGACTCTACCATGCTCTGGGTTCTTTCCTTAAATACTAGCAGACTCTCCACAAACAAATCACGTAGTTTGTGACTTGAACTCAGAGGGCTGACGAGGCAGGCTCTGAATTTCCCAGGCTGGGGGAGAGTTTCTGTGTGGAAGGCTTCCTTGCCTAGTGCGTGCCTTCCTGCCACCCCTGCGTTACAGCAGGGGACTTGCACCTCCATTGGTAGGTCTGGGACTGCCTTGTAGTGAAATTACTGATTTTCTGAAGTGCTTTGCAATGCACATGCCTGCACAGATTATTACAGAGATCTGTGTACTTTTTTGAGGGTGGGGAATAGGGCTGTATTTGAGGTTGCTTGAGCCAGAAGTTCACCCTGGAAAGGTGGGGTTTACAGTCCCACTTAAAAGAGCCTTTGATCGCCAACATTAAGTAGTAATTTTAGCAGAGTTTGCATGGACTTGGGACTGGCTTATGACTTTGCTCTCTCCAAAAATAGTTCGCTTGTTTGATTTTTATGCAATGATTTATTTACAACTGAATGTTAGCCTAGGTTAGAATGAATGTGGATGGAAAGTGGAGCAGCTCATCCTGAAGAACTTCAGGAGCATACATTTCCAAAGCTAAATTTTAACAGGCAACCGTATTTTGGTAGAATTCCCTACTAATTCACTTGATGTGTAGATCATAATCAGTATGAGCTGATCTGCGTGGAGGCTGTTTGGGCCTACAGGAGAAAGGTGGTGGGCACACAGGGGTTGGTGGCCAGTAGAAGGTATTGCCTGTTTGGGTGGGCAAACCTGTGTCCCAGCAGCTAAAACTGATTATAAAGTCACAATTCAGTTAATACTTGGCCCAACTATTTCCTTTGTGGATATAACATTAAAATGATATTAAGAGTGAAATATTTAAGTATTTAAGCGTGGGACATCATTAGAGAAAATAACTTTTCCTGTGCAGCAGGACTGGAGCTCTGGTACACAGCAGGTACCAGTGTAAAAGTGTGTGGCTCAAGGTACATGGGAAGACCAGCTGTTTCCCAGCCATGCTGTGGTGCCAACAGTTTGCATGGTTCATTGCCAGGCTCAGAAATACTTATTTTGACTGGTATTTCACGTTGGACTTCTTAGGATTTTTGCCCAGTGATGTAAATGCACAGGCAATCTCAAAATACTTTGAAAATTGCCGTGTCCATATCTGTGTCCTGTGTGGAATTGTTGATAGAGGTTAGGCGTTACCTGGATAGCGAATTCTCCCTTAAAGCGTTCTCCAAAATCGTGTTGCTTTACTCTGCATGTTCTTGTGACATTTGCACATGGCTGAGAGGTTGCACTGCCTTAGGAGACAGCTCAAGTTGTCAGTCCTCTCAGACATGGTTTTAGGGGGAAGAACTCCCAAGCAGAGTTCCTCCTCCATCTAAAATATGCATCTAGAACATTTTCAAATGGACATGAATTTATTGAAGAGCTAAGGGGAACAAAAGGTCTGACCTCATGATGTTTTTGTCTTCAGAATACAAAAAAAAAAAAAAAGAGTAAATTTTGCATTGCTGGAAAACATTACCTAAGCATTCTTTGCATCCTATGCTCCAGGAAGTAGAGGGCATCATTCGTCTAATTTAAGTTTGTATTAATGGCATTTTAAGGCAGTATGAGGGAAGATTGTTGTGTCAACTAGGCACTCGAGAATTATAGTATCTGCATAAACCACCCCAAATATTTTGTAGCTTTTTTCAGAGAGATGTGTAGGAGCAGAGCTTTGGGCAGGCGTGCATTCTGTTTGGGGGACCAGGCGTAGCAGTGGTTATGATGAGCCAGCTGCTCGTAGACAAGAGCTTTCCAGAGGCCAATTTGCAACATGTGCAGTTTTTTAAATAATGTTTTTAATTGGCTGTGCTATACTGAATTTTGTAGAGGAATTAGTACACTACGGTAAGCTATAAAATTGTAACAATGCACTAATAACAGTATATAGAACTCAGTTGTTCCTTTCTCTTTTTCTTTTAGGAAACAATTAGTGTAGCATGCATCTCTGAATCTCATCACTAAGGTAAAAAAATGCTTAAATATGTGTTGATTGACAGTTTCTAGCAGCACCAATATGGGAAAAGATGCTTTTCGTCAGCCCCACATATAGTTATAATTCTCATTGAAATTCTTTCTGTAAATAGGTTGATGCTGGGAATATAGTTTGAGAAGCTCACATTCTTTCCTGAAATTTATGCTTCCCATGATGGCAATAAATTACAAAACTCATGTTAAGAGCATTCTAGTTCTCAGAATACAAATGTAGATTTTTCTTTCAGAGGCTTGCTGTCATTCTGCATCCGTGAAGTTTGTTACTTCTACATAGAATAGAAAACAAATATAAAACTGCTGCATTTTTGTAATTTTATAGATGTTTTAATTGATTAACAATCTAGCAATATGTATATGCCATTTATGGTATCATTTATGGTATATCTAAATACAGGCTAACTATTTTGCCTATGAAACCATAGCTTCATCTCTTAGGTCACATCAGCTTAAGCACTAGATGTGTACCACTGCATCCCATCCCACTGATACCACTATCCTGAAGTAACAAAGGATAAAGCTTCTACTCTAATCAGTCAAAATGAATGCTGGGACTGTGGGGTTTTTTGTGACGGAAGTGTCTTTTATGTGAAAAGCTCTTGATTAACAAAACCCCAATCAGGTTTCTGACAACAGAGAAAGTATATGATGTATACAAAATATGTATTGCTTTCAAACATCAAATGTTTTAAAATTAATATTTTTAAAATTACAGAAATTTTAAATAGATTTAAAAAAGAAAATATTTTACTTTCCTGATAAGTCCATTACCAACTCAGGAACATCACTTCCATGACACAAGTGAATAAATAGGCTAATATAAGTGTGAAATATCATGGATCCACACCCAAAGACAGGACAGAAAATCATCCACTCTACCCCTGGCACATAAAAAAATGAACAGCAATAATGTTATTTCCTTTGCATTGCTTTATTACTTAGCATTTGCTTCCTTCTGAAAATGCATTACCGCTTCATTATCATTATTCACTTTTAGCATAAACCTTGTTTTGGTCTTTGAAGAGACCGAAGAAGTACAAAGACTGAAAAACTCCAAAATGTGAAGAATTTTGGCTTAAAGTTTCCCATATGTCTCCAACTGTGTTCCTGCCTTCAGCACAGGTCTAGGAGGTGAGTCCTCAGTGCCTGCCAGCAGTGCTGGTTCTGGATCACGGCATCTTCTGCTCTGAACTGAAGTATCTGGAGAGAGGGAAAATCCCCTGCAAGAGACTCTTGCTTTTCTCTCTGCCTCATAGTCCCAGAGACTGGCTTCAGCATCCTTGTGCCACTCTCTTTTCAATTATTAGTTTTAATTCTGTGGGCACAGCAGTGAAAAGTGTGTAATAGCGGTTACAAAAGTGGGGGAAAGAACCATGAAGACCTTTTAATTCTATAAATTGTTGATAAATAATGCTCAGTTTGTATGTAAAAACTCGCATCCCTATATCAACTTAAAAACATCAGCGATAAAACAGAAAAATTAAGTGAAAAGTTGCTGGCTGGAGAGGAAAAGTTCTTTGAAGTCCACAAAGCAGATACATACAGATACAAACATATGCTATTATTTTTTAAAGCAGGTATAGGCTAAAAATAGTGCTGCTGCATGAAAATGAGATTACTGCCTTACTAAGATCTGCCCAATATTTCTTTATCTTCTCAGTTGAAACAGTCTTAACTTTCTCAGACAATGTATGTTGCGTGTGGGTAAGTTAGGGCTTCCAACGAATGGTTTGGTGCTGAAAATATTGATGAGATATTCTGTTACTTCTGGCAGGGGTTTTGATCTGTACTAGCTCTAAGACTATTACTTGTGCCATTTTCAAAGATTTCACGTGGAAATGTTGGTCTGGATCTAACAGTGGGTTATGGGAAAGTTGTCCAGAGTGTGTGAAAAATAGAAATATAAGTAAGAAATGACTTTAAAATAAAGCTGAATTTTGGTTTAATATTGATAGTGGCATGTTTTAATAATGGGCACTCCTCCTTGATGTCAAAAACATTATTTTTTTTTGCATAATTCCATTCAGGAAACTTAGGGGTTTTTTTTCTAGTTTTCTTTATTTGCCAGTGCTTAAGAATATAGAAGCCTAGAGGCTGACCTTGTTTATAATTCAAGGTGTGTTAAGGAACAGCTTGCACATCTTGGAAACAGTGCACGTTTCAGCTCTACTGTTTCAAACTTCTTGGTCATGTTGATGTTTGATTTCAGTGTGCTTTAAAAAATAATAGTTTTCCTGCAGGTCTGGCTGAAAAGATATATCGTGAGCAGTACAACATGAAATACAGGTTTTCTGAAATTAGGGGTGAATGTCTTTGGCGATAAATACAAATCAGTAAGGGGTCTTTGAACCTACTCTGTACTGAGGGGGGGTGAGATAATGAAGCAAGAATCAGGAAATATGTCCTCATATTCCACCAGGTGTATGTGCAGCATTTGGGTGAATGTGGTGGCCATCCCTTTGAGCTGGCATTTGCCAGCACACTGCTAGCAGGCCAGGTGGGATGTTATCTGAGTTTTGTGTTAATTTTATCTATGTGTATTCTGGTGGGGTTTTTTGAGGGCTGCTGGGTGGTTTTAATAGGAGGAAAACTTTAACTAAATGCCTTGAAATTCTGTTCTCCGGGATAAATGTTTACAATAGAACAAAGAAGAAGGGAAAATTAATTCACCTTTTGCTGGCAATAATATTACAAATAACTTTTTGGCTAATGGGATGGAGACTTCAGAGGTGATAGAAAATATCTGCATAAGGGTTTATTTAGTTTTTGTACATAGGGAAATACTGTAATAATTTTCTTCAGTTTTGTTATGTGGTGTTGTCTGATGGCACAGGCATTTTTGTATAATTGTTTTTTGGGAGGACTTGTTATCAGTTTGATTTCTGTTAAAAGGTTGTTGAATTAAAATATAATTGCAGAAGAAATGGTGCTAATTAGCATATATGTGCTCCTGTGAAGTGTAGCTTATTCCCATTCCTTATGGACAAGAGTGTGAACTGGATCTCTTACAGCCATCCTGGAAACAGTCCCAGGGTAAGAGAGCTCCTGGGACCTGTGCCTGTCTGCAAGCGAAGATAAAGTCTTTGATATCTTCCCTGGCATATGCTTATTCCTACCTTTCATTCCAGCAAACATATCACTTCTTGCATGTTCCCCTGTGACCCAAGTATTGGATATAAGTGAGGTAAATGACTTTGCATTTTCCCTTTATGATAGAGGAGTTGCATCCCACATTAACAAGTCCTAAGAACATCTGTGCACTGTAAGTCACATATTGATTGTATGTGTTCCCTGGCTAATATATAGACAAAACATACAAGAAACAGTGGAAACTCTTTCATTCAGAAATTAAAGCTTTGCAGTTGTGAGTTGATTTTATGTTTTAGCTTTTTCTTTTCACATTAGCTTCTTGCCAAGCAGCATGTAAACCTCCTTTGTCTAGAAAAAGCAACTTTTTCAAGAGTAAAATATTCCAGGGGTTAGCTGAAACTGGTCTTAACAGTACTATTCTTCTGGCTTCATGCCTATGGAAGTGGTTAATGGTTGGAATTTATGTCACAGAACACATAATAATTTGTTAGAATAAACTGGATTCAGTCACAGCATAGGCATTTTTCTCTTCCTGTCATTATATTTTGTGAGGACTTACTTATTTCCTGCAATCTCAGCTCATGTGAAGAAAAGAATGATAAAATTTCTGCATAATTTTTCTGAGAATACATTTATACTCCAGATGACCTTTGGAGCAAATTTGAACTATTAGATTTTCCCACATATTTATAGCTCTGGCCGTGCATCTTTGCCAGCAAATCTTACAGGCTTTATCCACTAAACATTTATTTATGGTAAAAACCAATTTGCACTCGAAACACTATAGAAAAAGTTCAAAGCCATTACATTTGAAGTTAAGCTTTCATTTATAGTCTTATTTTTTCTGTATTGTCAGCAGCCAATGTTACATTCAAGTTTATAGCACATTCACCTAAGGTGACTGTTTACTTGATTTAATGGCTTTCTGTGCTGATAACTATTGTCTCTGAAAGTGGTTTTCCTGAGACCACACTGGCATATATAAAATACTGGTCCTTTTCTTTCTACAGAGTGATCCAGGATTCCAAATCTACCTTATGCCTAGGTTCCTTCATTCAAGATTACTTGGATTAGGTGGATATTTCTCAGAGAATGGGCCATTCTCCTTTATATTAAGAAAAAATAATATGGAGGTTGTAAATTACAAATAAATACTGACAATTCCATTTTGTGTTAGACTTTTTCAAAATATTTATTTATACTACATGAGGCGTCCTGTTGTTGAGTACATTAAAATATATTCCCAAAGAAAAATGTTTGCTGGAGAGTACTTTTGGTGTGAGAATTTTATCTAGATTTGTGGCTGGGATTTTCTGTTGGCATGTGAGGCTCCACAGTGCTGTGTACATCTTGCCACACTGTGGGACACCAGGGCTCGTCTATTACTTCCCCCCTGGACAATATCCCTGTAAGCTGGTTGTTCTCTGCAGGTATCACTAACTGAAGCTCCTGAAGAAACCTGGCACGTGAAGAATGGAGGAACACTGACGTGATTGAGCAAAGGCTCCTGGGGGTGTGAAGTGTCCAGGGGCAGACTGTGCTGGGCGATACATAACTGCATAACTGCTGCAAGGTGTGGAAAAAGTGCTGCTCCCCAAAGATTTGCATTAGCTCATGGTTTCCTTGACCACTGAGCATGAAAGTCTGTTAGGGTCCCAATTCACCAGTGCCGTTAAGAACCGTTTCTTTTTAAACATACCTTTAAGTCTGCTCTCAAAATATATGTTTAAGTGCTTTGCTGAACTGGGGATTAAGTGTAGCACCTGTGTTATCTTATATGCTGGGTTTATGCACCGCAGGCATTGAAGAGTGTCAAATGGGAGATCATTTATCCTAATTACAGTGGTGTAAGAGGAGCAGCATGGGGTAGAGAGGCAAAAAAATCTTTAATCCTGCCATGTACAGAACAAAAGCATTTTCAGCACCCTGTCAAGATGTGTGATGGCGCATAATCTCCCATGTCTCTGTCAATCCTTTTATAACTGCACAGGAAACAGATTTGTCCTGTCAACATTAGTTGAGAAACCCTTGTTGCCAATAATTAATCTTTCCTGAGATTAAATGGGCTTTGAGAGCCTCCAGTACAACTCAAAGTAAAACACTCTCCATTATCCACTAGTGTTCATACCAACCCAATTGCTTTACTGTCTGTTTTAAGCATTTCTATTTTGCAAAGGTAAGAAAAGAAGGTGTTGAGAGTATTGGTATTGCAAATACAGTTGTACTTCTCCAGCAGTAGTGTCCTTATTTTGTACTGAAAAGGAGTAATATGAACTTCAGCCCCTCTGAAAGTGTTGCAAGGTTATTTCCTAATTTTGATGGCAAAACTCTACTGTGTGGCATTTAATGAAGAAAAACAAACCAGACCATTTAGGTGGGGGTAATGTAGACATATCAAAGTCCTTCCATGAATATCCAGTCTATATTCGAAACCAGAAAGGTAGCAATTATCAAATGGTCTCTTTTTTTGAGATAGTTGTCTACTGTTGTGCTTTTTGAAGTGGAATTTTTGTATTCTATAGGATACCTACAGTTAGTGTCTTTGGTTCTATAGTGAAGGTCTTTCTCTATCCTAGCAAATGTCTGAATGTATAAATAGGAATAGCTGAAGCTTTTCAGTATTTGCATACTCTCCAGCACTGCTCTTCTGTATGTGGCAGAATAGCAAGGTATGTCATAGAAATGGCATTTTCATACATGGTGTATAGTATGCATAGATGGAGAGAGCAGTAGAAACCAGCATGGCATGCATGTATTTAGAAGGCAAACACTGTAGAATAGAACTGTTTCATTCTGTTAAAAAATTTTGGTTTTTCAAATGTTTTGGTAGTAAATCATTCATTTAGTGTTGCAGGTGGACTGGGCTTGGCCTCAGACCTGTTGTGTCACCACCAATGTGTCTGGTAGTGGGGCTGGAGGATGCCCCTGTCTGCCCCCCAAACCTGCCCTGCTCCCTTGCTGGGTTGGTGGCATGGGCTCTGGCCTGCTTACCCTCATGGGGATTTCCTGGCGGGGTTCCCCCCAGCCCCTGGTCCCTCGCAGTGACTGTGGGTGCTCAGTCTTTCCCTAAATATCATACAGGTGATACCTTGATCCTCCTCAAATTTTTGTTGGGCCCATAAGTGGGAATCATGGTGCACTTGCAAAAGACTTGCTGTAAAACAAGAGGTTGAATTTTGCAATTTCAACCATGGTTCATTGCCACGGAGACCAGCTTCAGGGCAGGTAAGACTGTGCTGGGGAAGGGATCTGTAGCGAAAAAGGCCGACGAGAAGCTCTTTTGGGGCTTTTTTTGAAGCCGGGACAAGGCCTCTGCTTGTCCTGGGGGCTGTCAGCTGGGGGGCGGTGCTGCTGAGCGAGCCTGGGCGGAGCCACCACCACCCCCGGTTCATCCCGCCCCCAGGGGATAAATGGCGTCAGGGAGGGCAAGGACTAGTCCCTCCCCACAGAGCACCGAGGGAGCAGCCTGTGCTGGTGTGTGCACCGGCTGAGCCCTGTGACTCTGCTAGCTTTCAAGGTAAGGTCAGTCGCTCCTGAGGTCTCAGCTATGGTTTCTATGAGATCGAAAACTATGTTTAAGAAAGCTGTGGGCACCCAGACAGAGGCCCCACGCAAGCATATGGGCGTGCAGGCCTCTGGGTGCAGAGAGTGCCGGATCCTGGCGCTGGCCATGGAGGGTAGCGGAGACAACACCTGTATAAGATGTGAACAGGTGAATGATCTGCTTAACCTCGTGGCCCAGCTGAA
>JAOTQQ010000001.1:36540169-36556070 GCA_026546715.1 Gallinago undulata
TCCGCCCACCCCCCTGGGCATGGCCCACATGGGATGGAATACCTGAGTCCCTGCTAGGTCCTGGGAAGAAATTAGCCATTTCTCTACCAGACCCAGTACAACTTGAAGTTTCTGCAAAGGAAATGATGAAGGATGGGGATCACATGTGAAGCACTGGCAGTACAGGAACGAGACTAAGGAGTTGATAACACCTCCAGCACCACAAATCAGAGCTCTGTGAAGGTACATTCCATATAAGAGGAATCCTATAGATAGGATTCCGAGCTGGGATGTCAACACTGAACAGAGTGTTACTGTGGGTAGCAGTGAGGACTGTAGAGGTTGGGCAGATGCCAGTAACTATGGTGCTGTGAGATGCAGACATTGCCCATGCAACAGAATCTTCCCTTCAACAAAACCCCTCCATGAACATGATGGTTGGCTTCCATTCATCCCGACAGCCCCAAGGAAGGAGCCAGAACCACTTTCTTCCTTGTGGCATTTTACACAGAGCAAGACAAACATGTATGTATTATTAAGAGACTGGAAAGCAGATGTAGTGTTTGCCACATTCCAGGCAACTGATAAATGCTTTGCCCAGCTGAGAGGGATTTCTGGGCCTTTGCTCCTTGCCCAGAATGGTGATTGTGCTGGGAGGGATGGAAGGGAATAATTTCTAGTAACGCTGTTCCTGTATGTATATAAATATTCCCTGGTTGCGGGTGGCTCATCACATGAGATGGCAATCCATGCTTCCCTTCCCCCTGCCTTCCCCTCCCTCCTCACATCTCTACCAGCACAGCAGATTCCAGTAATAAACCCATCACTGTGAAAGCCAGGTGTCATCCAAATTCATTTGCTGCAGCGTTTGATCTATCCTCTGCTTCAAGATACAGGTTGCAGAGTATTTTATGGGATGCACTTCACAGCTTTGTATCATACAAGACATTCTGCAGCATTTTATGGGCTGCATTTTATAAAATTTTATCAAATATTATGTAGAATATTTTAGCAATAAGCTATTTTTTAGGGGATCAGTTCCAGTACAAGCTTGCATACATATGAAAGTGCACAGAGAAAATGTGAACATCCTCAAAACACTGTTAACACTTCACCTTCCAGAAGATCTTTGCTGGATTATTTGTGATGGAGCTTGTGCAGTCCACAGGGAAAGTAAAATGGTATATAAGGCACCGTGATTGCTTTGCTATGGCTATTTAGCTTTACAAAGCAGAGATGCCTCAGTTTGTCCAGTGTCCTCTGCACTGTGGAGTAGCCCAGGAGGGATCACAAGCTGAATAACATCACCTTATTCCTCACTCGGGTCCCCTCAGCTTCCTTGAACCAGCATCATCTCTGTTTCCAGGTGTCATCAGCCACTGTCACATCTTCCACCTGGCAGACTGACTGTACAGGTGCATCTGCAGCTCTGACTCTCCTTGTTGCAATTACTTCTCTTCCCCAGTGCTAGGCAGAGCATGCCACATGGTGCCCGGCCCCACGCACCTGCAATCCACAGATCCCCCTCCACCTTTCAGACACCATGAAGTACTAGAAGAGCAAATTACATCAGAAATCTGGGAATAAAACAGTTAATGATAAAATTATAGAATCATAGAATTTTCTAGGTTGGAAGTGACCTTCAAGATCACGTAGTCCAACCCTCAACCTAACTGATAATAAACCATCACTAAACCATGTCACTCAGCACTATGTCAACCCGTCTCTTAAATATCTCCAGGGATGGTGCCTCAACCACTTCCCATGGTTGGGAAATGGGGCAGCCCATTCCAATGCTTGATAACCCTTTCAGTGTAAAAAATTTTCCTAATATCCAACCTGAACCTCCCCTGGTGCAACTTGAGGTTGTTCCCACTAGTCCTGTCATCTGTAACTTGGGAGGAGAGACCGACCCCCACCTCTCTACAACCTCCTTTCAGGTATTTGCAGAGAGCAATAAGGTCTCCCCTCAGCCTGCTTTTCTCCAGGCTGAACAACCCCAGCTCCCTCAGCTGCTCCTCATAAGAGTTACTCTCCAGACCTCTCACCAGCTTCGTTGCCTTTCCCTGGACTCGCTGCAGCACCTCAATGTCTTTTTGTGATAAGGGGCCCAAAATGCTCTCCCAATGGTGGGAAGAAATTAAGAAGTAGCACCTGAAAACCGTGGGAATCTTTTTTTCTCAAGGAAATGGAACAAATCTCCCAGTCATTATTTGTTTATTTTCTCAGCGTATATCTAAACCCATGCACAAGTAAGGTCCACCTCAGCTTCTCAGGGTCTAGGGAAGGAAGGATATCTGAAGATCTCCTTGCAGTCACACAAAAACAAGGCCAGCTGCTGAGGGACAGCAGCACTTCTCCAGCCTTTTTATGATGCTGGTCCTTTCTGGTTCCTGACCCTGCTGGTCAGGGTTTCAGATCTCCAGGGCCACATTCCCCTGGCTTTGGAAGCTCAGAAGAGCCTTGCAAGAAGTGCTGTGGTGCAGGAGTCCCTGCACACCTGCAGAAGGACATCTTGTACACTGTACATCTCCTCATGCCACGAGGGGTCACTTTCTGTACAGCTCTCTGGAAGAGACAGACCAGTCCCATTTAGCAAACTCACTATGAAATATTCAACTTTATGTTTAATTTTTAAAGTCTTTTCCCATTTGTTTAATGGAAGCTGAAACACTGCCATCACTGTCAAGCCCAGGAGCAGTGTTGTCTTGCCAGATCTTTTTGGGTTTACAGAAAATGGCAATGTTCATACTTGCATTACAGAAGCAGAAAATAAAATTGAACAAGGCATTTACATTTGCAGCATGAAAATTCAGCTCACTGAACGCCACGTGAAAGTTACTTAAGGTCCTAATAATCTATACTTGCACACTACTGGTGTTGTGTCGTGACAGTTGTTTTGAAGGATGAACTCTCTTTACAGTTCCTGCAAAGGAAAGGAAAAAAATGCTGAAAAATAAAATCAATATACACCAAAAGAAATCCAAGCAAAAAGAAAGCTGAGTAGGAAGAAATATAAGATAAAATTTTCATCCATTAACCAAGGAAAAACTCCAAACTCCAGGGCTAGTTTTGGATAACTTATTCCTAAATTGCTCTCTGTCTGTTATTTATAAAATTCCTGCATTAGTATCTTTCTTCACAGGCATCAATTGCTAGTTATTACTTGGTTATGTCAATGAAAACAGAAAAAACCTCAGGTAATAAATGCTTCTATTGGAAGACACTAACAAACCAGACCTTCTTCTCTAATAATACTATAGCAGAGGATCATGACATATATAAGAATCATCTTAAAATAAAAAATGCACTGCATTAAATGTATGGTTTAGGTGGTCATCATGTTTCAAGCAGAGATCTGCTATGCTTACAGAGAATTGAGCGACTGTGAGCTTTGTTCATCTTCACAACCTCTGTAAATTTTGGGAGAAATTGTCTCTGCATTAGCAAAAGTCTGAGGAAAGCGTTTTGAAGAAAACTTTCTCTCATTTATTAATATAACAAACTGAGCCTGATGGCTTAAATAAAAGAACAACTCTGGCAGCTGCCAAGCTCTTACAACTGCTGTTTTAAATCAAAGAGGAAGGAAAAACCCTATATATAAACTATATATAAATTCAGTGACAAGGAGGAATCTGTAAAGTCAAGGATGAGAATGGAGTAAAAGAAGGAGAGGCAGGTACTGTGAAGGCAGGCAAGCAGGAACCTGTCACTCTTATGGATGAGGATGAGGAAGTGATACCCTGGTTTTTCACAGTGCACTAATGAAGAAGTAATGTGGGTTAGGTAACATAGCACATTCCAGCACATTTAGGCTTCTGTTGTTTACACTGTTTTCTATTTTATATGAATATTTAATCCCAATTACTTTTGGGATTCTCTGCTTTTTGCTTCTGTGCCAGTAGTCACCGATGTAAAGTGCAAGTACAATATATTTCAGGAGCATGCCTTGGTAGGTCTGCTGATGAGCTAAGGGTCTTTGGAGAAACACGAGGGATAGTCATCAAAAATGTCAACCCCCAAATTAACAAGGTAATGAATCCTGACCTGAAACTGGGAAATATTTCAAAGATATGGGAGGTTAAAAATGTAGCTCTCATTCAGCAATTCTAAAATGAAAAATACATCTTAATCTTTCAAAAAGATTACATAAAATAATTGCTTTAGACAGCTTTGAAGAGTCTTCTTGGCACACTACTACTGCAGTTTCTGGATTGCCAGACTTTTGTTTGACTCGGGAGAAACCCGGTCACAGCTGTGTGACTCTGTGAGCCCCAGACCCCTCTCCCACTCCAGAGACTGGACCTCTGAGAGCTAAAGGTGGACTTAGGCTCCAGCACCCTGTCTTTTGGTCACTGAAACCAACCCTGGAGCCCCACCTTTGTTTCAAGGCAGATGCTGCCACCAGGAATTGCAGGCGGGCAATGTGTGAGGCTAAGAGCTTGAGGAGGTGGCCAGCAAGGAGCAACCACGTCAAGGCCCACATGTGGTCTGAATCCCTGCCCATCTTTGGAGATGGGCACACACATCAGCTTGGAGCCTGTGGCTTGGGAGGGAGGTTTGAGGAGCTGTTCCGGCATGATAAAGCCATCAGAGATGTCCACTGAGACCTCAGGACCTCACTGCCCCAGACCAACCCACATCAGGCTTTAATCTTGCTCCTTTTCTTTTACTTTCCACCTAGGAATCTTTAGTCTCACTAGGAATTAGGCATGTAGGAGGGCTGCTGAAGCAGACCCCACGGGGAAGTTAGGAGGAAAAACGTATCAGCTCTGGATCCTCACTGGGCTTTGGGCTGCTCAGAACAGGTCTATGTGCAGAGACATGGGAAGCTTTGAAGTAAATAAGCTAGGTGCCCAGGGTGTTTCAATAATTCAAGAATGAGGGAATTACAGAGGGGACTTGAGTTGTAATTTTGGTTTTATGTGCCTAATCTCTTCTTAAATTCAGTTGTCTTAGAAGATTTTAAATCTGGCTCTAATTCGAAACGCACTGCTACAAGCTCTTTCCTCACTGTCAGCTCAAAAGCAAGGGCTCTGGGAAGTTGTCTGGGGAAAGGTAAATCTTTTCTATCACACTGAGCTACTGTGGATGCCAAAAAGAATGAGGTAGCTTTAAAATATTTTCCCAAGTCAGCTCAGAAAAAGTGATTATATAGGATTTATGAAACAGCTTCTCATAAATTTAATAATGATTCACCATTTTCTCCACTTGCTAGATTGCTTAGCACTGATTTGGATGCTCTGATAGAGCAGAGTTAATAAGAAGCTGTGTGATTTACTGTGAGGTGGTATTTCATTCTCTGAAGAAAATTCCCATCTCTGATACCTGAATGAGGGAAAATAAAGCTTGCATAACAGAAGGTATAAATATAGTATATTCAAGAAATATTTTTAAACTGCTGTTCTCTGAGATGTTTCAAGTGAATCTGGATTTCTCCCCTAAACCCTGTGACAAGTCAGGAAGAGAGCCAAAGTGCATGGAGCATAGGAAACTGATCAGAGAGTCTCTTTAAGGTGAAAGAATTTAGGGAGGTATCACCCCCAAACTGTTCTGTCTGCTCGCCTCCTCATATTTAGCATGAACACCCTTCATTTGTGTCACTGGAAAAACAGGCCATTTAGCTTAAACTGCTGCTGAAAGCTGCTGAACTGAACTGACTGACTGCAGGAGTGGATGACTGCTCGGACAGCTTGGTGTTTGCCTTCGCCTTGGTGGAGACAGAGATGGGCTGTTTCTCCCGTTATCACGTCTGGTCCATCCAACCACAGTCTAAAGTCTCAGCTCCAACCTCTACTGCCACAGCAACTGGATAAAAGTATTGTTCATCATGAGGTAGAGGAGCAATATAAACAACATATCAACACATTCAGGTCTTAGTGGAAATAACTGAGAAAGGAATCATTACTAGGAAAGAAGAAAAAAACCTGTTTTGTTCCTGACCAGTACAATGTTGGAAGGTAAACATCCTGAATCCCATGAGGCTGATCTTACAATCACTGAAAAATCCTTTTTTATAAACACCTTCTTTCAAACTTAGTAGCAGTGGAGTATATTGACACTGGTTAAAATACACATGTGAAATTTGAGTTCTACAGTAAAATGTATTGTGGAAGAATGACCTGGTACATTTTCATGTGTATTGTCTTATTAATTCAATATCGGATTCAATACATGACAAATTCAAAGATTTATTCCATTCGACAGTCTTGAAATCCTGGCTGGGCTCTGAAATTACTGACTGTACCTTCATTAGTAATAAAACCACAGTCTGTGGTTTGTGTTGAAGAAGCCAGGGTCTCTCCTGTAAGTGCTCTCGCCTGTGAACAAAACAAGTCAGAACGTAGCAAACTCCATTCTTCATTAGAACCAAAAATACAAGTATGTCATCAAGCAAGTATGCCTTATGGGAACAGCTCTCTTAAATTAAAAGTAAATAGGTGAGAAGAGATTAAAATTTTAAAATCTACTACATTCATAAAAACAAATTTGTGTTACTCTATGAATAGGTGTTACATGAGCAGACCTACACAAAGGAGCAGGAAAGTATAAAATAATTTCTTTATTTGTTAGAAAACCTTTGCCACCTCATGTCATAAATAATTTTCTCTGTTTTACATCTTAGAACAAGCTTTTCTGGGGCCATCTTATTATTAAAGAAATAATTTTGGATGCAAAGATCTCACTGTATAGAATGTGTGCATCATGACTGTTTGGGGCATTGTGAACACTGTGTGAGTTGTAGTAATACAATAAAGGAGAAATCATGATTCATTACTGACTTCATAAGGTGTGGGATTTACCAGTGGACTCAATCAGTGTTTTGCCTTTCTCCCTGGAAAGCTGTAGGTGAAAGAAAACTTGCTTATAATTACTAATGAAAACTCCAGCTGGGAGCTGGTGTCTTAATGAGCTTAGGTGGAGTAGTGTTGCTTATTAGAGTTGAGATTTCAAGTCTTGGGCTTTATTTTGCCTTGAAAAAAATGCTATGGACAGTCTGCCTTTGCTTTGCTTATATTAATTTTCTACTTCTCCCTTCTGCATCCTCAGAAAGAGAGGACCTCTTTTTCTTTTCGAGGCTCACATCTTTCCCCCATTCCTCCATAATTTGGCATCATCTAAAATTCTTCATCTTACAGTTCCAAGGTAGCTCCCAGCTTTGCCTGTGTTGCCTCTCATCCCTCACATTGCGTGACTGGAGATGCTGGGAGGAGACCCCTACACACCATGGCCACCAGTGCAAGCTCTCACTTACGAGATAAATCGTGGCTAAGTTGCAAATGTTAGAGCTCCACATTACTTTATCTCAGGCTATTTGCCATATGTCATGTCAAATTTTATGCTTCAGAAGAAATAAAAAGTTTGTTGCAAAAAACTACACCAACCAAAATGTGAGGAAACTGCCCTTAGAAAAAACAGAGCACACAACTCACTGCCTGTTAGGATTGTTGCGTATCAACGTAAGGGGAGCACACGTCAGTAAAGAAAACAGATTCTGGTTTCAGTTTCACAAAGGAATTGCTGGAATGTACAATCGGGAGTCAAAAATCTTGTAAGTTTTGAAAAATCATCCTATAATTTTACTTCTCAGATGTGACAATGTCCTGGCCTGCAGTGATCGCTAAAGGTCTAAAACAGGAAAAAAGAAAAAGGAAAAAGGAAAGAGATAGGAAAGGAAAAAGATATTAGCTGCAGCAGTGTATCAAACCCTAAACACAGTGCATTTCTACCAGTCCATAATGTGTCTGGCATCTTGGTCTGGAAAACTTAATTTTCACTCTGTGCGAGCACCCCAAAGGGAGCTTTATTCTTTATTTTATTCTCTCTCCTAGGCTAAGAAAAACCAACCTGGTTTGAGCAATTTGGCTGTCATTGTGCATTCATTTTCCATGAGTATCTTCTGATCCACACTAGATGTGTGATCCAGCACAGTCTTATGTGAGCATTTTAACTTTTTATTAAGTTCAGAGCTGCCGTATCCCTCTTGTCAGAACCACTTCCATCTCCAGGTGCTTGATTTAGGATGGAAGCTGGTCACAGAGAAAATTCCATAGTGTCATTACATCTCAGTGGGTTTAAAATCCTCCTGACAAGGCAGCCCATTGCTGCCTGACAGTATCAATCCACAAGAACTCACCACTCTTCTCAGTTTTTCTATTATTCAGAAGCCCTTTGTATCAGAATGCCCTACACAAAAACAAAAGGCAGGGTTTACAGTCTGTTATTATCTACCCAGACCTGGAAGCAGCTGGGATGAATGGGAGGACTGCAAGGTTCTTTCTTGTAATGCTGGGATCTATTAGTGCCTCTGATCAGCTCCCGCCACATCCCTTCTCCTCTGTAAATCCTCCTTGAAACCCTTTGCTTTTCCAACAGACTACCTATTGGGAATAGCTCTTTGAGAGAAAAGAGAAGAATGAAAATTAGTGAGAAGTTAATCTTTGTATTCATTAATTTTGTCATTACAAAAGATGAACAGTTGCATTTAAGCTGTTTTTAGTTGTAATCCTAGCACTTCCAGCTGCTCATTATGCTTGTAAGACCACATGAAGAATATTGCATTAAATTCATTACCAGGAAAGTATAGAAAAACTGGAGGAACAGTAAACAAAAAAGGGTTAGTGCACAACAGTGATTTATTTATGAAGAAAGATTAATAGCTAAACTCAGGAGCCTAGCTGAAGGGAAATAATTGGAAAGGCTCTCAAAGGACCCTCTGGAAACAAGCACAAACCTCAGACTGTGAAAGTCCTTACACATTTTTATTTAGTCCTTGTTCAAGAAAAAGCTCCAGTTAAAAATTAAACAGGGGGAAAGTGGCTACACATATTTTCCAGATCTGAGTATCAAGCAAGGCTTTATGTGGCTAATGTGAGCAGTGGCGTTTGGTGGCAAAGAGCTGGAAAGCAGAACTGTACACAGGTAAATGACTTTTCTTTGGAAGCTTTAGTGGCTACCTCTGGCCCAGAAAAAAAAATAGCCAGGATCTGTTATTTGGTCCTGAAGCTGAACTGTGAGAAGTGCGAGAAATGTACTCGGGGCCTGAGCATCTTCTGGGATGGTGCTTGTTGACCCAGGACAAATTGTGCCAGGATGCCCACAGCTGCTACAGTGTGGATGATGGCACACATCTGCTTCAGCCCTTTTTCTAGCAAATATAGATTTTGCAAATATAGACTGGGTATGGAATCACGTCCCACCAGTCACACATGTATCATGTAGTATCATGGCAGTAGAGTGACCTTCTGCTTAGGAAAATAAAAAACTCTACCATTAAGCACAGAACACACTAAAATGTTCAGCCAAATCCTGAGGGAAACATAACCTTCATTTATTCCTCCCTGTTATCAGACACATAATCTTGAACAGCAAAGATCAGCAAGTACAAAATAGTATTTAAAACATATTTACTAACATCCTTTTGTTTGACAATCTCAGAAGGCAGAGAATTTTCCCATTCTGAGGCCCCTTTCTTGTTAATTTTGAGCTTATTAACTAGATCTTTGCTGTTTGGTTCACCAGGAATGCAGAGATTACATCATTACAGAACATATCTTTCTAAATTATAAACATAAACGAACAGTCTTGGATTCTCTTGTGAAAATGCCAACTTCTGCAATTCACCAACTATTTCTCCTTCAAACCATTAACTGTGACAGGATACTGGAGAAACAAAAACAAGGCAAACCAACATATTATCACATGGTCATTATAGTTACCCAAACTTTAATTACAAATAGCACTGGGGTCTTTCAGAAATTTCATAGGAAGGTGGTCTTTGATTTTCTAGTTGTTTTCTTTTTCTTTTCATTAATGGAACACATTGGGATAATGTAGTCTTTTTTTTTTTTTTTTTAATGCCACCAAGACACAGGCTGTTTTAGAAACAGCACTGCAAAATATTATCCACTGCAAAACTCTGTTAAAGGAGGTTTTATCTGTTCCTGGAGAATTATAAAACAGCTCTGGATTTCTCTCCTGAGAGATACAAACCTGTAAGCATGACATGGAGCCTGGTTAATGAATGCAGTATATTCAAGCAGAATTCTTTGTACACGTACATTTAATTACACAAATAGTTATATCTTTTTTAAGTCTGTAGCAACAGTCATTCTATCCAGAAAGTTTTCTTTGTTGGGATTGCCTTTTCCTCCCTCAGACATAGGAAAGAAACTCACAACACCATTTATTTTAATACTCTGCAACCACGTTAAGTTAAAGTGACCCTGATCCTACAGATAAGGTCACCATTCTGTAAGGGGAACGTCCCAGATGCTGCAAACATTTTGTGGTCTTGGGAAGAAAGAAGAATGAGACCTCACTTCCTGCTATATTTTTGTGGGGAAGATAGTCTTGTAACATCAAAGAAAGTATGCTTGAATTTGCTTTTAAAAATTAATTCATTGTATGTTTGAATAGCTAATATATGGCCATAAAGAACAATGCCTATAAGAAAGGCAGGTAAGGGCTTGTCACAGCATATTTAGTATCTGTTTTCTTGAAAACTTTGAGACTAGAAACTCGCTGTTTTTTTAAAAGTAAACCTAACATTCCTATAATAAAAAGTTTCCAAGAAGAAAAAAATTTCCAAAAGAAATTTCCAAGAAGAAATTTCCAAAAGTTTCCTAGAAGAAAGAAAGTTTCCAAAAGAAAACAATTCTCAGCAATGTACCTAATCTCAGCATGCTCACCACAAAAGTAACACGCTGATTAACAACTCCTAGGAATACCAGTCCTGCTTAATATTCATAGGCCCTTGAATCAAGTTGATCTCTTGTGTCCGATCAAGAGAGAATGCTATTGTCTGTCAAGCACACTGTACTTGGTATTTTGATGCAGCTCAAGCTGACATCACTGTGACACACTAGCAAAGCCTTTTTGGAGAGCTTGAGGAAATTTAGGATGGCTGCATTAATACCAAGGAACACCAGGGTCATGCAGCCCCCGCCCTGGGACACGATACGATGTCAGGGTAAGCCAACACTGTGTTCTTGTCTTGGCTACAAATGCGGTGAGTTGGGGCAATCTGGCACTCCCTAACCGCACCTGAAACTCCTGCTGCCTGGATCGTAGCCTGATCTGGAAGGTACCTGAATTATCTGACAAGAATTGTCACTAAAATAGAAAATCAAAGAATCACAGAATCACAGAATAGTAGGGGTTGGAAGGGACCTTTGGAGACCATCTAATCCAACCCCCCTTCCAAAACAGGGTTACCAAAAGCAGGTTACACAGGAACATTTCCAGAGACAAAGACTCCACCATCTCTCTGGGCAGGCTATTCCAGTGCTCTGCCACCCTCAAAGTAAAAAAGTTCCCTCTCACGTTTAGATGGAACTTCTTGCATTCAAGTTTGTGCACATTTCCTCTTGTCCTGTCACTGGGCACCACAGAGAAAAGACCAGCCCCTTCCTCTTGACACCCACCCTTTAAGTATTTATAGACCTTGATCAGATCTCCCCTCAGTCTTCTGGACTCCTCCCAGGGCAGATTCTGTGAGGTTCAAAGATCATCTGCTGACAAATGCCCATGAAGAGTGAGTAGTTCACTGCAATTAAATTTTGTGAGGTTGAAAAATCATTTGGTACTAATAATTTACTACAATTTGCAAAAAGAGAAAAATCTTGATGATAGGCTAATTTCTACAGCTGTGTTTGTGTCTGTGATTTGATTGTTGGAGTGAACCCTGCCATTTTCAAAACTCTAAGTCGCTGTGTTGATAATAGCAAATTTTGTTAAATCACTGTTGGTTGACTAATGATTGTTAGTATCAAGTATTGTTAAGTGTCATACAATCTAATCCTGTGATTTAATGTAACAGTGTTAGTAAATCTTAAATTGCTGCTGCCTCAAAGTTGTGTAAAATGAAGATTGGTGACAAATTGGTGGAGTCGGCAGGATACAAAATCAATTGATTGGCAACAGTGGCCTTACACTACACACTGCATTAGGTTCTTAAAAGTGTCACTAGCCTGAGCACATGAAAAGCGGCAATGCACACATTAAGGGTTTGATTATATACAATAATAGTCAAGCTTTTTGAGGCAGCCACTGTGGCTTCTGGGTTAAATACCATGTGCCCTGAGGGAACGCTGAAACAGCTTCTGTCTCCTGTTTCTTACAGACAAAAGAATGAGAGAATGCTGAGGTGCTACAGTTGATGGTTGGACTAGATGATCTTAAAGGTCCCTTTCAACCTAGACAATTCTATTATTCTACACAAAGCTATAAAATAAGAACTAGTATCCAAGGCACAAAAAAAGTAATTGCCGAATATTTTTCTAAAGGGATTTCAGTATAGAGGGCTATGACTACATGGGTTAGAGGACCATAAGATTTGTGACATAACCAAACATTTTTGCTTCTCCTCTACCTTTTAGAAACGGGAAGTAGGATTTTTTTACATCTATTTTAAAGCATTTGCAATGCACACTACATCAAAGCTTCATCAGGGTTTTTTGGATAATGAAAAGGTTGTGTTGTTTTTTAGATTCTTCTGAAGCTGTTAATAGGGAACAGTCCTGTGCAAAGGACTTGTCTTGCTTCCTAAAGCTCTGATAATGCTAAGCATATTTTCCAAGCACAGTCCAACACTACTGCTAATGCTACAGTTTACGTTGACAGAGCCAAATCCCTGTATCTGTCCTGGCCACGGGGATCTTACTCTACAACCCTCAAGTTTTCAGAAAGCACATCTTCTAGACAATGATTTAAGTATGCTGTAAGACGATGCTCCCACAACAAATCTCACTTATTGCCCCACCCCCCTAAGTTTATATACATCTCAAGCTCTCCTAGTTCAATACCTAATAAAGCCTGTGAGATATATATCTCATTCATAGCATGTTTGACTTCTTTTGAAATTCACTGTCTGGGGAAAAAACGTCTATGGAATTATCACTTTCTGCTTCATCTATAGAAATCTCATCCAGCTGTCAAGAGATTTCACACAAGAAACTCTGGTAAGCAATTGTCATTTATCTGCAGTCAATTTACAGAACCTTTTCACTAGCCACGACCTTCTAAAAGCTTCCCTGTTTGGCATCTGTTTATGGGATCCTGGACCTCCAAAATCACCATCCTCTAGTACTAGATCATGCCAGTGGTAAATGACAACTCCTGGGCCTCATGTCATCTTCCAGGAAGCTCATTGCTCTCAGTAAGAGTAGCTCACTGTTTTTCGGCTCCAGCGCTTGAATTTAGCATCTCAAGAGGCAGCTAGGCAGCTGTATCTCACTTACAGCTGTTGTCTGTAATTTCCCTTCCTCAAAAGTATTGCTGTGGAGATGTTTCCTCTTTGGCAGCCTGAAAAATCATAGGGAAAAGCAGAACCCTTCCATCACAAGAGGAATGACATTTTAAATCTCTCTCTGCTACTTCTGCCTCCTGATATGCTATACACATTCCCTACTTTCATGCTCTGAGGGCTTCCAGTTGACTCTTCTGCATGGCAAAACCAAACCTAGTTTTGGAGTTGAGCAGACGGGAATCTCTTGAATCCCAGCAGAGCATTGGGGAGCAATTTATATCCAAACGAATTTGAGAAAGGAGGATTCCCTCACCCTCCCTGATCCTAGTCAGACTCAAAGATGAGCTGCCAGTCATCCCTTTAAAGGGGATGTGTGTCACAGGACAACACTAAGAAAGGTAGCAAGTCTCGTTTAATTCTGGAGGCTGGATTTAATATAAGCTGTCGGTGTATAAGTGATACCTGCCAGAATATTCTGAGGACTGCTTTTGGAGTAGGATTTCAAATACTCATTTGAAAGATGGAGATTTCTATGTGCATACTTTTTATTAAGTGAAAACTTGCTACTGTGTGTCAAGATATGAATGAGAAAGAGACAGCGCAAATGATCTCTTCTTGTTCATGGTGACTATTTGCTTTTTAGGGCTTTGTATTTATTTCCCAATGAACGCAGCAATATTGAGTTCAAATTTATAAATAGATTCCTCCCCATGGACAGAAGAGTAATAACTTCTTTAGTGTCAGGTCAGATTATACTCTAAGAGTCACGAATTATCATAGCAGTGATATTACAGTGCATTAGGAGGTAAAATCATAGGGTTGTCAAAGTATGTTTTTCTTTTACTGTATATTGTTGGCTTTTGTGGTGGAATTTAAAGTGAGACATCATGGAGAAAAAGCCAGTCTCCAAAGCTGACTTAAGATTTCAAAGTATTTTTCAAGCTATGATTTAAGATCTTCATGACAGAGTAATTTTTGGCTGAATCTTCTGGCCTTGTGTTCATCTGTTTTTTTAATGCCTAACAATCTTTTCTTGCATATGTGTTGTAAACTCTAAATCTATACAACTACTCTTTTTTTTTCACTCTTATAACGTGACTTTCATGGGTGAAATCCTTCTTGTATTAGGGTTAACAATTTTACCATTGACTTCATAAATTTGAAGATGTACTTTAGCTGCTATTCTTTAACTGCACGGGTAGCAGAATCAAGTACAGGCAATAAAGAGAAACAAGTGGATGGGAACCTTAAACTTGGCTACACTGTGGAGAAGAGCAAATCATATAGTCCCACATTTTCAAGTGGATCCTCTTATTTTCAGTGCTTGACCACCTAGCTCTAGAAAACCGGTATGTCTTCACCTGAGCAGTAAATAGTCACGTTTCTGAAAATCAAGGCTATCTATTTAAAGCTGGGCACCCAGAAAGCTGTTCATAATCAGGATGTACTGAATCCTTGGTATCTGTTCCTCAGTCTTTACAAAACAGAGTATCTCCTTAACATGGACAAAGAGGAATGGAAATGTAAGACACTGTACAGGAATTCAGTATGCACAGTGCATACTGTAGAAGAAGGAAATTCCAGAGTCAGGCTTGCTGAATACGGTATTAAGTTTGTATTTTCAGAATAGACTGGGGCACTCAGACATCCAATTTCACTTACACAAATACACAGTTAAATGTGAAATGATGTTTCATAAGAAAAAGGTATCTTAAAGCACTGATTAAAATGTATCACTGCATAACACCATTAAGCACTTCAGTAAGCGAATGCTTTAAATTTTTTAAATTAACATGAATGTCTCTTTCCTCTCTCCTGTTGCCCATTTATAGGCCATGTGTTTTCAGCCTGCCACGTAAAGGAGTTATTTCATTATCTGTTAATTAGGCTGGAGAAAGAATACCATTATGTAAAGATAACTCACACAAGAACTGAAAACAACTTTTTCGAGACTCTGTTTGCATGAGACTTGCAGCTCGTTTTAATAATCACAGAAATTGTATTTACATGTTTCTCTCTTTTTATAGATATTACTTGACACAGTAAGGTAGCTATTTCCAGAAATAGGGGGGTCGCAGAGAACCACTCCAGGACGTGGGGAGAGTTCACGCTCCTGTGCCTGATTGAGCTGAAGGCCCCTCAGTTCTTTAGGGAGGAGGGTGGCAAAGAGAGTGTTATTCTTTGTAGGGTAGTCCTGTGGGCAGAGAGGTGTGTTATAAAGGATCAGGTCTTTTAGCTTCAGCCTAAAGGAAATGTTATATATTGCTGTATTTTATTACATATCACTTTTTATAAACATATGCACAGCCAACCTTTGCTGCTGTTTTGAATATAGGTATACCTATGCTGCTGACAGCTTCTCAGCAGCTGGGCAAGCTGCCCTATCTAGACTGGCACATTATTTAGTGTAAGGTCAGGCATTTCTATATTGAGCGCAAACCCACCAGTCTTTGCACCAGCAGCTACTGCTTTTGCCTCTCCTTTAACCTGTGTGCCAGTGCTCTGGAGGGGCAGTGAGACATCCACAGTGGCCTGCAGTTTAGTTACTGGGACAGCAGTCCAAAGCAAAACAGAGGAGATACTGGAAGAAAATACTGTTAAAAAAATTAAAGAGGGGGCAAATGAAAATACAAGAGTCAGTAAAATGGAGAAAACAAACCTTGTCAAACACAC
>JAOTQQ010000001.1:36556338-36566637 GCA_026546715.1 Gallinago undulata
AAGGGTTATCAAGCATTGGAATGGGCTGCCCAGGGAAGTGGTTGAGGCACCATCCCTGGAGGTGTTCAAAAGACGGGGTGCCATAGTGCTTAGTGACGTGGTTTAGTGATGGTTTATTATCAGTTAGGTTGATGGTGGGCCTAGATGATCTTAAAGGTCTCTTCCAACATAAACAGTTCTATGATTCTATGATGGTTGTATGATTGGAGTCACGTAAAGCCACGGAATTATCACCGAATTGATTAAAACCTGCACTGTTTCTGCAGTAGGGCACCAAGGCACGAGTACAATCGGTGGTGGGGTGAGAAGTGGGGGTCAGGGCTCAGCACTGCCCATGCCCAGTGTGTGTGTTTTCCACCCTTGAGCCATCACCCGCAGTGACCCACTCTGCCACCGCTGCCCAGCCTCCATTGCCGCGCAGCCCGCACCGCCCCCACCGGGCTGCAGCCGCCAGTAGGGTCCGCGCCGCCAGTAGGGTCCGCGCCGCCAGTAGGGTCCGCACCTCCAGAGGCGGCACGGTGTCCTCAGGCTGTCACCGCCGAAAGGAGAGCGGGGCCGTGGCCACCACCGGCAGCCGACAGTGGCCCAGCGGGCGACACAACACAACACCCGTGTGTCCTTAGTAGCGTCCCCTTCGGGGACCGACACCACACCGTTCCGCTCGACGTCTCCCTCCGCGCCGGGCGCGGGAAGTTGGAAGGGCCGGGCGCGGCGGGGCTGGGCGGAGGGATCCCGCGGGCGGGCGCGCGCGGTGCAGCGCAGCGCGGCTCATGGCGGCGGCGGGTCGACAGGCCGCGGTGGCGGAGCTGTGGGGGGTGCTGCTGCCTCCGCGGCGGGCGACGGCGGCGGGCTCGGAGGACGAGGAGGAGGAGACCGAGGAGGAAGCCGAGGAGGAGCTGCACTTGGCGGAAGCTGCGCTCCTGGAGGCTACCGGGCCGGAGCTGGCGGCCGCGCTGCCCCCGCGCCGAGCCGGTGAGGGGCGGCGGGGGTTCGGGCGGGCGGCCCTCGGCCCTGCCCTGCCCTGCCCTGCCCGCGGCCTCCATCGGAGGCGGATTTGGGCTCGGCCCGGGGCGCAGCGTTTGAAACGAGCGGGCTGGGCCCGGCATCTGGGGCGGGCCCGGCCCTCGGGCGGCTGTGGAGAGGCGGCGGGGCCGAGGGCCGGGGGTTTGGCCCTGTGCCGGGCAGCCTCCTCCTCGGCGGGGCCGGGAGGGTCGTGTCTGCGGGTGCAAAGGTCAGTGGAATCGAAACTGGCCTCTTCCCCGGTTACGGAATTGGTAACGAGTGAAGGGGAAGTGATGCGAAGCAGGGGATGAATCTTGCGCGGGTAGTAGAAGTGTGGCCATGTGTGCAACAGTAAGAAAACAAACTTTTTCCATTCAAGTTAACTTTACACGCAAAAAGTACATTCATTTTTCTATTTTATGACATGCAAGACATTGATACTTGACATTAATGATTCCCCACATTCTGTTTAGTACTTAGAAAAGCAGGTGATGTTGGAGCAAAATACTCTGCCTAGCAATAGTATTTGATCCAAAGCTTGTTTTAAAACTGGCTACATTGAGGTAGGTAACAAGGGGGAAATAAATACACAAGTTGCTGTAGACCTAAGAGCTGCTCGTACTCTAGTTTTGTGAGAAGGAAGTCCTGCTAAACATAGGTGCTCCTTTGTTCTGGTCATGTAATTTAGTCCCCAATTATGGGTTAAGGAGTGGTGTATTCATTTTTGTGAGGGAATGAGGATGAAAAGGGGAGGCAAACCAGGTCATACAAAACATTAAGAGTTTCTTACATTAATTGGTTATAAATTTGGTGGTTTCAGTTGGCATACAAATGTGTCTGAGGAGGATGCAGGCACCATGATGCAATATTTTGTGGTAAAACTAAAATTGAACTGCAAACTTGACTTGGCATAAATGGTGTAATACTAAACTATATGCCAATGTTTAATTGGCTTAATAAATATTCATATGCAAGCTTAATTTTGTAGTTCTGACACTTAAGAGAAGCAGCTGTAGTTCTTGTTTCTGAGGCTGGTTTTGATTTCATTTTTAAATACTCCCGGAAGGACTGACATCAGGAAGTTTATGAAAATCCCTGCTTTACTTTTAGTACTGAAACTTAAGGAAAAAGACAAAAATAATCCTTGAACAAATAAAACACTTATTCAAACTAAACTTTTAATCTTTATTGATTAACAATTGGTTTTATTTTTCTTTTTAATGATTCAGTTGTTATACAAGAAGAATACTCCAAAAAGGAGTATGAAGTGGTTGGACGTTTTCCATTAGTTGACCCTTGGTGGAGAGTTAATGTTAAAGCTAAAAAAATGGGGTCAAAGTACTTTGTGCAAGGATATCCATCGTATTTTCTGCGGACTGATATAGAAGAAAACAACCGACAAGTCTTTTCACTCTTTCTTAAGGAATGTGGTGTTCCTGAGAATTTTAAAGAAAAGTTTTTTACTTGGCTTCCTATGGACTTTATGCTGAGTTTTAAAAATCTTGAAGAAAAACTAAACCAGTTCCAAGCTGCACACTTACGGACAGGGAAGAAACAAAGAAACACCAAGGATTATGACATCTTCTACTATGTTTCAAAATCATGTAGGTATATCTTGTGCTATTTTGATTGTTTAATAAGTTAATGAGTTCTGCCTTGTATACTGTTCAAGCTAGTGTGGCTTCATATAAAGTGCATACTCAAATGAATTTTGAACATAAAATTTGAAAGATTTTTTTTTTTTTAATTATGAGGACAGGGGCACAGTTGACCAATTAAAGATAGATATACAGTTAGAAATACATAAAGAGTTTCCTGAATTCTGCAGTCTGACTAAGTGGAATTGTCTGTGCTAGGGATGCAAAGACATTGGTGCTGGCTTCCTGTAGTTTATTCAGATATAACAAGGCTTATTAAAAAACGGGTTCAGCACTGCTTAAATGTGGTGGTATGGATTTTTAGGATAAATATGTGTTCAGAAATAGTTCAGCTGCTGCTTTGTAGAGCAGGGGAACAGGGAATGAGCTCAGTGTAGTCTGTGTCAGCTGCACTAAATAGGCTATCTAAGTGTATTTGAATCCTGCCCATCAGCAGATGGGTATGGGGAGCAGAGTGCAGAAACACTGGAGTGTCCCCGTGTCAAGATAGTTCAGGACTGCTGAGGATCCTGTTGTGGGCTATGTTGGTGTGACTACATGAGTGTTAGAGACTGGATCAGGAGCGTGCTTTTGAAGCAAACATCCCTCTTGTCCCTGTTGTGTTGCAGTCTTCAAGACTATTGACTGTATCCCTGCTGGATGAAACCCAAAAGATGTGTTCCAGTTGCCCACCTAAGGTACTCCAACCCCTAATGGGCATTGACTGTGGCACCACAGTATAGCTGGGCTGAAACAAAATACTGAAATGTAGAAAGTCAAGACATCTGAGACGTGTCTTCAGCGTTAGCTGTCTTGTTTCGCTCCGATGATCCATTTCCATTACACGGTGTTCCTGATGTGGACATAGGCAGTCCAGGGTTGGTGCTCTACAGAGCCACTTGGGTGACAGTGCCATGAGACTCAGTACTCTGAACTGGAGGAGGTCTTTTAAATTCAGCCACAGCTGTCCATAAATCTGTACAGACAGGTTGGTTCTATCTGCTGTTATGTGCAAGCAAACGAAGTCATCCAGTACCTGGGCAGTGTCAGGTCAAAATATAGAGGTGACTGTTTTGGAGGTCAAATCGTTTCTAACAGGAGAGTTCAAGGCTTCTGCTGTGCTCGAGCTGACTTTACTCCAAATCACATGTGTAAAGAGAGGAAAATTTTCACAGTTCCTTTTCTTTCCACAGACTGTCAGGCTTTTCATTCTGTTTTTGTAGTGGTAGAAAAGTTTTTAGCCCCTGCTCATGGACTTTAGGTCCTTTTGTGACCACAAAGGGATAGGTATTGATTGTGGTAGAAACGCAGCTCTAGTTTGCTGTGTGAGTTTTAAGGGATATATGGATCACTTTTGATTGAGGCATGTCCAGTATGTTCATGAATCTTCAGGAGTGAAGATTGTACAGTGTCCTTGCGCGTCCTGTTCACTGATCTTGTAGTTAGTGGATTTTCCCTAATTTGTAACTTAAATTACTTTGCTACAAATTAAGCTTTCTTCTTTATGTTATCATTGGGCAATAGAAACCATGGCCCATTCCCCTGTATGTCATGTCACTATTATTACTATTGTGAGTTGTTTCTGGTTGTCCTTAATTGTTCTGGGCTTGAGCAGTTTGTTCTTCAAACCTCCATGATGTGGAAAGAAGATGTGTGGAAATGTCATGTGTTGATTTTCTGCGTGTAAATTAAGTACTTGCTTTAAAATTGTAGATTTGCCTTTAAAGTTTTTTTTTTTTAAGTACTTCCTTTAAAGGTTTTATATTTGCCTTCTGTAGGTAAGACAGTGATCAGAAAAACATTTAACTGTGAAAAATTGGTTGTTTAAATTTGGAATTAAGAAATTTCCTTAACAATTCAAAATTGCTTTTATTTTCTTGCCAAGAGATCAAACTTCTAGAAGTTTCACTTTCTTCTGAGACTTATTTCACTTTCTTCTGAAATTTGTTTTTTTAAAGCATGCTGTAGAGCAAATCAGTTTTATTATTCCCCTTTTGCAGGGATCCCAAGACTGATCCAAATGAGGAAAGTGATAGTTTAATTCTGGGTTCATTGAGAGAGCCAGTGGAGAGTACTGTTCCTAGGTTTTCCACTGATCTGATACTACAAATTTAGAAGCCTGTTTTCTTATTATGGATTTTAAGTGTTTTTGTGTACATCTGTATGGAAATTAGGTTAGAGTCAGGTGTGGTGATCGCTGAGCTGACTTTCTACAAAATGCTACTGAGTATGCAGTTTAAACAAAGTGTCTAACACTTATTTTCCAAATGAGTATGTTTAGTTGCAATTTTTATGTTGTCTGTTTATGTTATTTTTTCCCCAAGGCGGTTCAGGGAAAGCGGACTTTAAAAAATTTTGAAAAGGATTACAAAAAATAAGAAACAGAAAGAAATTTGGGATGCTTGGGTGTAGGGGAGGCAAAAGGATAAAAGCCAGAGTCAGTTTAAATGCCTTTACAAATATCTTTATATATTGCTTAAAAATTTTCTTGGTTTATGGTGCATATAGTCGCAGGAAAGGCTGTATTGGTAGCTCTGACTTTTCCGATGCTACTGGAATTCTTGCCGATTCTTCTGCCACGCCATTTTTGCTGTCTGTTGGATATGGTGTGTTGGCAAAGACAGACTGAAGAAAACAATGATACAGATGGTGCGGCAGTACATTTTCTAGACAAGATGCTAACTACATTGGATGAGATACTAAAGAATGAGCCATGGAAACTTGGATTCAGCAGGGTAAGTAATGTTAAGCAGAGTTAAAAATGTGGGTTTTTTTTATGTTTGAGCTTCGTTAGAACACAGAGCTGTTTCATTTACCTTCAGTTCATTAACTGGGCACCTGTAGGAAGTAAGCTTAGTTCATTTGGAAATGGATGATGTACTGCACTCAGTTTTAGCAAAGGGTTTTTCTTCCAATTGGTCTACAATAAATTAATCTCAGAAGATTTTAAAGGTGATTTTGTTACAACCGTTTGTTTAGCCTTTTCTGCAAGGAGCAGAACATGAAGTACTTTAGGTAGTGGGGGCCGAAAGTAAGAAAGCTAATTTAAAACCCTCAGTTGTCCTATTCAGTTTTATACTGGCAAATGAGATCTTCTGTTCTTAATATGTGGAATGGTATAACAGTATCTATGCTTTTATAGTAAGGTAGGTAAGTTACTCTGTCAGAGGTCATCTGGCATAGTGGTTCTCCTTTTTTATAGTGGGATTTGTGGTTGCTGCTTACCTTCCTATTTTTCTTCACTACGCTTGCTGTGCGACTCACCTGAGCACTCCCGTACCTCAGATGTGAGCTGTAGCTTAATCATTCAGAAGTGTGATTAGTTAATCCCTTGGCGTCAGCCCCTCACTGCTTTTACTGACAGACATTCTGACTTTTCTTGAGGATCTTCAGGTTCAGAGATTCAGCAGTCTAGCCAATATATTCCAGTATTTTGCATCCTTTTCTTTAAGAAGCTTTTCCTGATGTGCAATGTGACTATTTCTTGATGCAGTATAGACTTGCTGCTCTCTTGTTGCTTGTACCAAGGATCTGCATTCTACTGCAGTTTTTCATTGCTTGAAGACTCTCTTGAGCTTTTTCTCTTAAGGCTCAGCAAGTCCAATTAATTTTTCATTTCCTCAATAATTTGTCTTTTTTCGCACATCTCTGTCTTTTACTATTTTGCAGTAGTCTCTCTAAAGGTTGTGTATTTCTTGAAGTAGAATGTTTAGAATTGGGTACAGTATTCTGGGTATAGCATTCTGGCTAATGCCTTTCCTATGCTCTGTTTTGACAGGGTGTTTTTGTGCCTTTACTTGAAATTGTGCTACTTTGATGAGCGCAAGATCTTCCTAATACCCAATTCTTCTGCAGGGTTTTTGATTTTTAAACTTTTCATTCTATATGAAGGGGTGATTGAGTGGAATTATCATTCCATTTTACTTTTAAATATCTTGCTTTTGTACAGCTTGAAAAGCATTATAACTTCCTACAGTATGAAAAAAAATAATAATTTTTTTATAGACTTCCACCCTCTGAATTGCAATTTGTATTTGCTAGGAGAAATGTTATCCAACAAGAGACTAACATCTTCTGAAATAAATATATGTTTGCTTTTATTCTTTTTTGGGAGAAGATCACCTATAGAGAACTGAACCTTTCTTACTGTGAGGCAACATGGGCCGCCTTCTGTCAGTGTGAACATCTCCTCTGGAAGATTCCTGAATTGCAGAAGAATGCATTAATTCTGTATGATCAACTCAAGAAAAAGTGTAGAGAAATGGGACACACGTACGAAGATCAAGATGAATTAGCTCGTTTTGTATCTAAAGATATGTCCATTGAGCATGCGTGGCAATCTCTTGAATTTTTGAAAGATCAGAAAATAGTGATTAGGGAGAAAAAACTGGTGTTTCTGCCTCATCTTTACAAATCTGAAAAAGACATTGCAATGTATATAGGTGACCTTCTGTCAAACCATTCATGGCAACTGGATGTTGATGTGAGAAAGATACTTAATGTTTCTGAGACATCAAGAGAAATAGTAGATAACAAAACAAATGTTACCCAGACTCATGAAATGGAACATCTGAAGGAAAATAGCCTGGACAGTCATAACGGTGAAAATCACTTTATTGAAAAGGAAGTGGGATCTGTGTCTGGTACCCAAACTGAACCAGAAGTAGACTTAGATCAAGTGATTGCTGTGGAAAAGATTTGTTCTAATCCTGTCACAATCATAAGTGGGAAAGGAGGCTGTGGGAAGAGCACAATAGTTAGCTGCCTTTTTCGTCACTTAAAGCAGACGGAAAAAGAAGTGGAAGCTGCTTCTAAGGACTTTGAAGAAGACCTGGATGCATCTGAGGAATGGAATACATTTGATGATCATTTGGAGTCAGAGAATATGTACGCAAAAAAAATGTTGAATGTACTATTTACTGCACCTACAGGGAGGGCGGCAAGCCTTTTGAGTGAAAAAACTAAGCTTCCTGCATATACGCTACATCAAGTAAGGATCTTTTTTTTTTTTCTTTAAAAATTGTGTTCTGAAAGGCCTTTTGGCACTGTCCATACATGTTTTGGAAAAAAAGCTTGTTATTGAACTTTCCTGTTGTAGCTATTAATGCTTAGGTATAGCTTGCCAGCATTTGAAAGTCAGTGTTATATTTTGGGGGATAATAATGTATTTCAAATAACTGATTTATTTACTCTAACTTTAGGGTTTATTTGATACTTATACACATCTCAAATTTATGCCTTTCTAGGACATGATGAAAAGATCAGTGGCCTGGGGTTGAATAATGAGATAAATTTCATTCACAGTATTTTCTTAATTGCTGTTAAATATGGTGCAATTTTTTTCTAGAAAAAATAGAAAACAAATTCTTTGTGAAGAAACTTAGGTCAGGTCTCTGTCACAGGTAGCGGAACATGCCAAGATAATGTTGTAGTTCTGGAATAACCTGTATATATCAAAATAACATAAAAAGCTCTGTGGGCTTATTTTATCTGTGGGGATTGGATAGTTGCCTGTTCCCCTTCCCCATGCAATCTTGGGGATTTATTAATGTCAGCAAGTTGTAGAAGGAGGTGTTCTGTTACTGAGCAACCTGATGGCTGACCTTATATCCTTTAAGGTCCCTGCAGAAAATAAGGATGCATTTCTGTGCTTTTATGTAAGTAAGTATTGATAATCACAGCTAGAAATGTATTCACAAAGGAGAAAAATAAGACTGAACAGTTGAGTCTTCTGAGCCTTTACAGGTTCAAATTTGGATTTTCAGATAATAGCTCTAAATACAGCATTAGAAGATAATACACTGCAGATACCTTTATAAGACAATTGATTAGTGTCAGAGCTTGATTTATTTTGATTTTATTTCTAGGTCATCTATAGTTTTAAATCATGGAGGCAGAGTGAACAAGTGCAGCCGTGGAAGTTTTCTACTGTGACGGTTCTGATTGTGGATGAAGGAAGTTTGGTGTCTGTACATGTTCTTAGTTTAGTTTTAAAAATCATGTGTGAGCATGCTCAGCTTGCCAAACTTATTATTCTAGGTAAGTGAAACAAAAAATTAGTATTGTACAATATTTAATAATATACAATATACAGTGTAAGAACTGCCACTGGTCTCACTGAGTCTCTTAAAACCCCCAGAATGTTACATTGTTCTGTACTTGGTTATTTCTGCTTATTCATAAGGTTAGATGAGGTAGACTGGGCTCTTTAAGAGTTTTCCATCTCAACTGTCAGTATGAAAGTACCAGTATCTCTGTTCACTGTTTAGCAGTGTTTTGTCTGATTCTGATAGTATTATGACTTCTGTGTAGTAGCTTACTACATCTTGCAACTGGAAAACTTCTCTGAATTCCTTAAAGAAGCTAGAGTTAGCCTATTGATTGAATATTAGAAGGGAGGTTTCATATTTTAATGTTTAAGATCATCCTTTCATTCAGAAAGGAAAACAAAGCAGTATAAAATCAAAATTTTCTGCTTTCTCAGAGGTTTGCTTTCTGGCATGCCATTTGTGGCATTAATTTTTAAATATGTAACTTTCAAAATGCTTTTGGCTAAGATGTGATCACTGTCAGTGCTTATTATACAGTGATTTGTACCTGTTAGTAAACCATTACTGAGTGAGAAATATGAAAAATTTAAATTACATTATAGTCTGATTCCCCAAAGTTTCTTAGATTGTTGACAGTTTCATTTCAGATGAATTGTATTGAGGAAGCATGTTGCTGTGTGGAGGGTTGAGTATTTATTAATTTCAGTGGTTTTTTTCCAAGACAGTTTTTAACAGGTATTCTCTTACTGCTTCTCACAAATACTGATTTGTGTTCTGTTTAGGTGATACTAGGCAACTACCAAGCATAGAGCCAGGAAACATGTTAGCTGATATCTTTGAGGGTCTAAAATCAAGAGGCTTTTCTGTGGAACTGCGAACTAATCACAGAGCTGAATCACAACTAATTGTAGATAATGCATCAAGGTAGGATTCTGTTTTGTATATCAGAAGCATTCTGGTTGTAGGCCTGGTCCTTTACCTGCAAAACAGTAGTGCTTCCAGATTTGGCTCTATAGTACTGCTTCTGTTACAGTTTCTTATTCAAAATCAGTAACATTGGTTTTAAAAACAAACCAACCCCCTCAAAAAACACAACACTCCCCCCCCTCCCATTTTTTCTGGGGTATATAAAGGACAAAAAATTGTGTGTCCTGAAATACTCTTGAATTTTATGGGACATATTTCACTATCAAATACTCTCTGTTGTTTTCAAATGACTTGTGCATGCACATATCATTTTATGCCTTGTGAAATGACTTACAGTTGCTTCTCCAAAAAGGAAGTTTTAAAGATCTTGCTGGTAAGTGACAACAGTTAAACCAGGCTGATTGACATTGGGAGTTTAGATGTCAAGGGCCATTAAATCATAGTTTCTTTATATTTTTTACTGTATTAATACCTAGAACCTCTAAACGTTTCCAGCATTTTCATTTTGTTTGGTCACTGACGGTGAATTATATATTTTTTTAAACCTCAGACAACAAAATCTAGGTCTAAGTGTCCAAAACCTTTTGATATTGTTTGGAATTTGAGAATATCCTCAATATTTGCAAGATGTCCAGAACTACAAAGTGTTTTACAAACACTTTCTCTTTTTTTTTTTTTGGGGG
>JAOTQQ010000001.1:36566647-36582147 GCA_026546715.1 Gallinago undulata
CCCCCCCCCCCCCCCCCCCCCCCCCCCCCCCCCCCCCCCCCCCCCCCCCCCCCCCCCCCCCAACACTTGTATATTACTCCAGTCTGCTCCTATGAGAAGAACTCTGCGAGTAATACTAAGTATCTACTGCGGTGCTGAAGTGTTTAGAGAATAAGTTACCAGTTTTTAAATGTGAAATTAAGTTATGCTCAGAAGAAAGAGTTTTTAGTGTATGTAAGTGTAGATTACCAAAACTTTATATACGGTGAACTTCAAGCTGATACAGACGGTACATTGGAATCCTTTAACTGGAAGTAATTTTTCTTTTGTGTTTTCCTTCCACCGCTCTGGTCAGAATCTCTCACCGGATGCTTCCCGAATTTGATGAGGTGCTGAAAGTTTCTGATTGGAATGAGGAAACAACAATGCCAAGCCCGGAGAAGAAATTTATTCTTATTGCTTTGCCTGCTGGCGGGGGTTGTGACAGTACGTGTGTGATCTTAACTTTCCCTTTGGTAAAACAGAGACTACTCATCTGGAACTGGGAAGATTTTAGTCTGGTTTTGTTTTTGGTATGAATTTCAATGCTAGATTCATAGTTTACTTTTAGCCTTCTGTAAGTGCATGCAGCAAGACCCATCAGTGCAAAGGATATGCTGTAAAGCTCCAGCTCACCAGTTAGTTTTTGAAATGGGGACCATACAGCTTCCACCACTGTAATCAAATGTTACTGTCTTTTTGTGTTGTAGCGGGAACTATTAAACCTTAAAAGAGGTGAATCAGTTGAGTAAGCAGCAACTGTAACAGGATGGTTTGTTGGGACAGGAATGTGCCCCAAAAATTCTAGTATCAAGTTAGAAAAGTGAAAGCAGAGGGGACACCAGAATTTCTTTCAGAATGTTTTAGGGTCAGGGTTGGGCCATTGTTTCTGATTATTATTTTTTTTCTGACCTTTATTGGCTATTGCTTTATATGCATCAGAAAGCTTCAAGGGAGATGTGGGGAAAAAGTAATAATGCTAACGTTATCACCTTGTCTTACTATAGTCACTTACTCAGCAAACAGACCACTAAAACCAGATTTCTTCTGTCAAATCTAAATATATAGGTCTGTGGCTGAAAAATGTTCTCTCCATACCTCTTTAATGTGTTGTATCAAACCCATATTTTGCATGAAATATGCTCTGTGCATAGAAATAAGAATTTGTCTCCTTCCACCACACTTTTGTTTGCCAGATTTTAACAGTGGGATAACTGCACGAGATTTCTTCGGTGGAGTATATGTGTGTTTTGGAGGAGGGAGAAGTGCATTTTGGTGGTGGGTTTTTTTGGGGGTTTTGTTTAAACAAGTTGAAATGTTATTGAAGCAAGAAATGAGCAAAGGGAATTTCATACTGAATTATGTTCTTCTTTCTTAAATAGTTTGTTCTGCATGTTTTTATGCCTTACCTTTTATGTCTTCTAAATCAGATCTGCAAACTGCTATAAGGACTTTACTTAAAAGAGGACCGGGATTGCAGGTTGCCCAACAATCGCAGTTCATTGCTTTCCGAAGGTAATGAAGCACGTAGGCAGACATTGAAAAAATCCTTGTTAGCAGCCACAGTCTAAAAATAACTGAAGGTGTTAAGTTGGAGACACTAGTGGCAATACCCTAAAATTACTGGAGAGAACAACAAGCCAGGTGCCTTTTCCCGTGCCTTCTCTTGCCTTCTGTCTGTCCCCAGAGAGTTGCTTCTTTTTTTCTGTAAGCTTAATGTTAATTTGCACAGTGATTTCTGCCTTTGTGTTTGTGTTCATCTGTACAGTTTATGGTAAAGAAACAAAGGATGGATGTAATGGGGAGTAATGGTTTTAAATTGAAGGAGGGGAGATTTTCATTAGATGCTAGAAAGAAATTCTTTACTCTGTGAGGCTGTGAGGCACTGGAACAGGTTGCCCAGGGAAGTTGTGGTTCCCCTGTCCCTGGAAGTGTTCAAGGCCAGGCTGGATGGTGCTTTGAGCAGCCAGGGGGTTGGAACTATATCTTTAAGGTCCCTTCCAATCCAAACTATTTTATGATTCTATGATTCTGTGATAAGTGGCCAGTTTTTGTAGTAGATTCTCTGAGAGCTTGTGCTTTGGTGTTTGCTAACAGTGTAGTGTCCTTCAGAAACGAAAGGTGAGGGCTTGACTGCAAGGGGAACCCAGAAAATACAAAGTAACATCCATGTTCGAGTATTGTGGCAGAGGTGAATTCCAGGGTATGGGATGGAACACCTGACCCACTATCTCTGCATGCTTCTGTCACAGGTGGACTCGGACCAAATGACAGAAGATATTTGCATTTTGGCGCGTAATCTGATGTGCATTAGCGCTCGTGCAGTGGCAGTGGCAAGTGCCTACAGTGTGGATATTTGGAAGCACAATACATTTAGGAAGGGGTGGAGTGTAGGGCTCTAAGACACTTTCATGGAAGATCATGAAGTTTAGTAATTGCTGATAATGTGAACTGTCAGAGGGGTGTGAATAGTATGGATGGCCTCCCAGAACCAGTGAAGGGATAAACATAAGGTCCAGTAGTACCAGTAGTTCATAAACTTGCACTTCTGCTCAAAAGGATACTTAAGGAAAACCTCTTCCACTTCTATTTGTGAATAACCTTTTCTCAGCAATTAAAAAAACATCCACTGCTTACAGGTTACTAGTATACAAATAAAAAGAATTTATAAATTTTAGCTAGTTCACCTATTTTTTGTGGATGCTGAGTAACTCTGAAATTTCTTTTTCTTAAGCCTGCATTCAGGTACACTGTTATTAATGATTTCCATACAAGATTCTTCTAGGATATATTTATAGGTACTTAATCTGTGTTTAAGAGTTAAAATTCCAGGTCTTCAGGAAGCAAATAAATCTTCTATCTATTTTTAATATATCCACAGACAGGAAATAATATATCCAGAATTTGGTTTTTCTTTTAGTTCTGTTCTTAAATCCAGGTATGCATCGCAAACATCCTTGCCTCACTTGCTATGTTACTTGGACAAAACTGCTCCTTTACTGCTTTATCCTCTGAACTCCGCATCAGGAATTGCTTTTAATTGTCGGTGGAAAGTCATCATAGCTAAGATAGGCTTTTTCCATTGCTTTTTTAATTAAATGTTAATGTGCCATAGCATGTCATTGTTGTATCCTTTGTATTCGTTAAACACATCAGGATTTTGTTCATGTTCTTGCTTTGTATGTTTTAGGCAAGATTGCGATCTAATAAATGAACTTTGTTGCCAACACTATTCAAATCACGTCACCAGGTAAGCAAGTGTTTTGCAGTTTTTCCTGTGAACAATCTCGCTTAGTTTTTGAAAATGTTACAGCCAGGCCAACAACCTAAAATAAAATTTTGAAGCTTAATATTTCATCTAGATCTGATTATTTAGGTCAGAAATAATTTATACAATAATCTTTGTTTGATGGGTTCTTTAATCTCATCCTGGATTGTGAACAGAGATAATATAAAATAAGTGTTTGCCTTTCATTTAAATTGTCATTATGTTAATTTCAAGACTTTGAGTTACTGCTGAATATATAAAATTAACATAAAAGCAGCTTGGCAAAAACCTCAAGGTTAATTTTTTTTTGCCACTGTATGATTTCCCAATAGATTCTGAAATGTTTTTGGAAGCAGGATTTTGGTGCTACTCCATATTACGGTTTTTTACCAAAATGTTTTACAAAAGTTCCAGAAAGACCTTTGAAATGTGAGTGTTCTTAACTGGTTTCAGTATTATTAAGGCTTTTAATCTGGCCTAAGTATAGAGGGGAGAAAGAGAAGAAATACTGAGAGATGGTGAATGTGTACTTTGTAAATCTATTTCTCCCTTTTTCTTTCTTTGACGTAGAGACCATAAAAACCGTCTTTTATTCCAAATTGATGACAAGATTTCCTGCATGCGGAACACATATCTGAAGGATCTCTTGCCAGACCGTGGTTTGGGAGAGGGTCTGAATTCCCACGAATGCAAAAGCAGACAAACCTCCCTGACTACAGAGGCTGCTGAGGACAAACGACTGTGCAACGGAGATATATTTTTCATAACAGGTGTAAGTTCTTGCTGCAGGAACTTGCCCAAACACACATAGTGGTAACTGATTTCAGTCCTTGTTTAATCCCCACAACAAAACAACGTGCACTTTAAAATTTTAGTCTATAATACATACTTGGTTCTTCTGCTGCACCATCATGTGAAAGGCAAGAAAGATGCAGACTCACAATAGAGAATTAAAAAAAAAATAAATCTCTTGGCATTTTTGTAAAATGTGTTTCAGTTGCTCCTGTCCAGTGTAAATACATTCTGTAAATACTCAGATGTATTGTAATTGAAATGCATGATGTTTTAATTAGAGGTAGAAACATTGATTTAAGTAAAGAGCAGAGCTAATGTTACAGCTGGAGCTCTCCCTTGGCAGAAAACTAAGCTGACCAAAAATACGGCAACAAACCCCCCTGTATTTTTCTGCTGGGTTCAGTGAGTTGAGTTCAGTCAGCCGAGGGTCCAGTGGAAGTGTCGGTATTTGTGCACGGGAAAGGGGGATGGTGCAGGGTTGGTGGGAGAGTGTAGGCTCCTCTCTGTGTGTGGCAACAAATTGTTAAAGGGCCTCACTGATAGATTATCCTAGGGTACAGTGCAGTGTAAGTTTTCTGGGAGTTAAAACTGCCTCTCTCGGCATTTTTCTTAGGAAGCAGAAGGATTTGGGGTAGGTCCTGTACACTGAAACTATTTCCTTCTTTTGGGCTTAGCGTCTTCTGAAACCACTTCACTCAGTTGACATTGCAGCTGTTGTAATTGCAGGGAATGCTGGGATATGGGCACGCATACAGATGTACAGACGTTGATCAAACTGCTGATACGAGCTCACGGCTGAGTGTTCTCTTTCTGTAGGATGTGGAAATTGATAAACAGCGCTTATTGACCATCAGCAGCACGGACGGCTCCACTTTCACTGTGAGGTATAAGGCACTGAAGAAACTGTGTCAGATAAAACACGCATGGGCCAGAACTATCCACACATTTCAGGTATAAAAACAACAAAAAAAAAGCAGCTCTGAGCTGATAAAACGTTCTCATGGCTTTCTTTTGCTCACGCACTGTATTTTCATGTGAAAGAGTCAGAAGCTCTCTTTAGAACTAAAATTCCTTGAATGGAGGATAGACGCTCCCACAGAGTTGAGAGCGTCCTTGGTTGTCTCCAACTTCTTGTTCTTATAAGCTGTCTTTCTTTTTTTTGAAACTACTTACTGGAGGTCTGAATTTAACAAGGTGTTCTTAAATGTGTTCCAGGGTTCCGAGGAAAAAACTGTTGTCTACGTGGTTGGCAATCCTGGCCGCCAGCACTGGCAGCACGTGTACACAGCCGTGACCAGAGGGCGCTGCCGCGTCTATGTCATAGCCGAGGAGATGCACCTCAGGAGAGCAGTCACTAACAAGAAGGTGCCCAGAAAAACCCGCTTACAGAAATTTTTGAGAGAGGCCATTGCAGAAACGGGCAACTGTCCCACACAGGCTACCTCTCCTCCGACGAAGAGCTGGCAAAGTCAAGAGGCTGAGACTCCCTCTGTTTCAGTAACTCAAGGTGCTCCTGACCCACCTGAACCTCTCACTGGCGTCAATAAACGGGAGAGGTTGGCAGCTCTCAGTAAAGAGCAGACAGGCCATATTCAGCAAAGTCCATCTAAAAGACAACAGAGCATTGCAGAGAATCCCAAGGACGCTCTGAAAGTACCCCCTGTAAGTATCTCCTTACTGAGAAAATATAACACAAACTTCTGCATCCTCTTTCACCACCACAAGTGGCCTGGATACTGTTAGGATTGTTTTATTATTACGTATTTAATAATTTTCAAGGTGACCAACTGCTGTTGGTGAAGCAGTCAAGTTTGGCAGCTGTTTTGCCGGAGGGAAAAATAAGTTATAATGTCAGTAGTAGTAAATGTATACATCTCGTTACGTGTGGCAGTGGTCTGTTGGCTAATTTAGCCTCTATTAACTTATGCTTTGTACACAGAATTCAAATTTTAGGAGCTGGAACTGCTGTGAACACTTATATTTAATTTTATCATCAAAGTAGTTACTTTTTTTTTTTACAGTCAAAGATGCTTGACAGATGATTTGTTCATTATATCTAATTTCTGAGCTCTTATCATAGGGCAAAAGCTTTTAGTCATGAGGTTACTGTATTTTAGTTCTGGTGTAGCCTCTGGTAATGTTTTTCGTTTTGTTTTGACAGACAACAGTAGAAGATTCCCCACTTGGGTCTTCCAGACTTAAGAGTCTAACTTTGGGACAACCAACTCCTAGGAAGCTTTTCAAAAGCTAACAAACAATTAACTCTCCCCTTTATGAACCTTCCTTGAACCTGTTTCACTCGAGATCTTTGGATTGGAGAAGCTGGCTATACAGCTGATATTCAAAGGCGTTCCTACATCTGCATGTTCTATGAAGAACAGCTTGTTTTAAAAGGAGCCTTTTATATTTTCAGTGATCTGGTTTTAGTAGGACATTCCTTGGTGTGTTGGTCATCAAAAATTACATCGTTCTTTTGTTTTGGTGAAGAATGAGCGTGCTTACAGGTCTTAAAAGATCCAGATGTTCCCTTAAAACTATACACGGGGATTTCTTGAGGCAAAGATTCTAGCTATCCATACTGAGAGTTAGCCAACTCCTAATGCTACAGCATCAATGAAAGCTGTTACTGATGTACCAAAATTGCAGTTTGCTCAAGCCACAAAACAGTTTACAAAAGGGGCTTCAGATTTTTCCAATGGGTCACAATTACGGGCTTGAAGCTTTGATGGATTACGGATTTTAATCTTGTTATAAATAGAACAAGAAAGTTGCAATCGGTGCTGTAGGAAATTTTTCCCACTTTGCCTGAAAGGGATGTAAAGCCTTCCCCTTGCTGCTCTGCATCTTGGTAAGAAAAGCAAAATTCCAAATCTGAGTTCAAATAACATTCCACTTCCAACCTTTGTGTACTGTGGGACTTGCTGCATTGTAATTTTTGAGATTAAGAAGATGACTTCAGACAAATTGTACTATAATTTGGACAGCTTCTTTGCTTTGTTTTTCCTGCCAAAAACCAACAACCAAACAAAATGTCCCACACAAATCAAAACATTGGGTTTTTTTGCTAAGATTGTGGAAGAAATATGAAGTAGGAAAGTGCTATGTCATTTTAATGTCTTTAAATCACTGTTTATTTCAATTTATACAGTTTTCCATACAAATATTTGCAACAGTTTGAATTTCAAAAACCATAACATAGACGATAAATATCATGCTATTAAAGTATTAAATTTGTACAAAAATACTTTACAGTTTAATACTTATTTGTTACAAATAAAAATACATATTTAAGTGACTCATGAATGTTTTAATTTTTTTTATACATGATTCAGCATTTGAATGTCATTCTGACCTTTTCTGGCAGTGCTGAAATAGAAATCAGAGCTGCCTGTGTGTGCGGGGCAAGGTGAGCTTGTTCGTGTATTGGAAACAGTGAGAGGGATACAGTGTACAATTTCAATTGACCAGAAACGACTCTGTTAAGGTGATTTGCTTAGATAGGGAGACTCTACAAATGTACAAATCCAGTATCTTTATATTCACCAATAACAATAATTACCAATAACAACTTGAATACCGGAATAAACCAAAGCAGCTGCTGGTGAGCATATAAAGCAACTGGCAGTATTTTATTGCTTGAGGGGAGAGAATTTGTGTGATGTGTTTGTAAAATATATTTACAATTTTAAATTCTAAAAATGTGTTGCAGGGGGTCATGGTTTTTTTTGTAATGCTTTATTATAAAGAAGGCTGAAAACAAAGTATATTAAATGGTACTTCTGTCCCTTCTAGAAATTGTAACTTAATTTAAAAAGCTCATATGTGACAGTACAGGTTTACAGGTTTATGGAGTACTGAAGAGCTTTTGTATCCATCTTCTACTGACATACGTGGTTTAAAAAAAGCCATTTTCTTTTAAAACGTTTCTAATTTGTCTCAAGTCACTTCAGTTTCACTCTTATCAGGAATCATCCTTCAGAGGTTTTTATCCCATTCAAAAAGTCTCTGCTTAAAAATCCCCACAGGATGCAAGACAGAGCGGTAGATGTTTCTTTGCATAGGGAACAACAGATGTTCTAACAAACTTTACCGAAGTGGGGGAGTGATGTTCACTGCCTGCTGCAGCTTCCAACGGGCATTTGGTTAAACCATCTAAAACATCCTTTGTCAGAAGAGCTCACCCTTATTGCCAGCAGAACAAAGGTCCCCAAAATCACAGATCTAGCCATTTCACAAGAACACCTGGTACAACTTTCCACTCACCCATCAGGCAACACCTTTCGGATAAAATGCTTTTAAAAGTAAGTAACCTGGACACCACTGTTAGCAGAGGTTAATTCCATGCTTTTCCCTCAAATAGCAGCTGCTGAGGAAAGGATAGGAACATTTAAATCATATTTAAAACATCTCCCCAGTTTCTTTTTTTCTCAGGGAAAAAAGGCCCTTATGATGTTTTCTACTGTTGCTAATGCTAGATTGTTTATAATGGAACGACTTAATGAAGAATTAAACTTTGTCCAAAGTAACCATGAATTACTATAAGCCTTGAGACAGAAAGACTGACCTCCTGTGCTTTTTAGTGCTATAACAGCATCTGAGCCTCAACCTCAGAGAAATCTTAAAGGGGTTTAGCACCATAATTGTCTTTCATTACCGAATGTCCCCCTAGAAGGATGTTCTGCTATAAAGTGTTGGTGGGATCCCGTGTCTCCATACTAACATTAGCGTGTCCACTCTGCTGAAGGAAGGTGTTACTCTGGTCACTCCACTCCCTGCTCCCTGCAGTCTGTTGCTCTGAGCTTCCTTTCTGAGACGCCAGCGGGTTTCTGCTGATCACCAGTTCCAGCTTATTGCCAGATTCCGCAATGAGGGGCACAACTAGACAGCAGTCAAAGTCTCTGGTGCGAACGTGGTTCACCTGAACGATTGGAAGATAGATTTTTGTTACCATTTTAGGAAAAAAGAATCATGGACTCATAGAATTGTCTAGGTTGGATGAGACCTTTAAGATCATCTAGGCCCACCATCAACCTAACTCTGATAATAAACCATCACTAAACCATGTCACTCAGCGCTATGTCAACCCGTCTCTTAAATATCTCCAGGGATGGTGCCTCAACCACTTCCCTGGGCAGCCCATTCCAATGCTTGATAACCCCTTCAGTGTAAAATTTTTTCCCAATATCCAACCTGAACCTCCTCTGGTGCAACTTGAAGCCATTTCCTCTTGTCCTGTCACCTGTGACTTGGGAGAAGAGACCGACCCCCGCCTCTCTACACCCTCCTTTCAGGTATTTACAGAGAGCAATAAGGTCTCCCCTCAGCCTCCTTTTCTCCAGGCTGAACAACCCCAGTTCCCTCAGCCTCTCCTCATAAGACTTGTTCTCCAGACCCCTCACCAGCTTCGTTGCCCTTCTCTGGACTCGCTCCAGCACCTCAGTGTCTTTCCTGTAGTGAGGGGCCAAAAACTGGACACAGCACTTGAAGTGCCGAGTACAGCATGAGATCACAAGAGAAACAGATTAATCCTTGAGACTATGGAACCTGATTTAGATATTCCAGGTGGAGAATTGCCCAATACAAAACTGTTTAACTGTGGCATCTGGTCTGAAGCCACCAGTAAGTTTTCTACTCATCCTTTAACAGAGTGGAGCTGAAGCGGGCATATTTATGCTGGTGATAGCTGTTGGCAGCTGTCACAATGCCCACTCCAGAAGTGACATTTAAAAGCACATAGTTATTCTGTCTTTCATGGTGTTCATGAATTTAAATGCAGTAGATCACATCTAAAATGTCAGTTCAGGTCTTCTCTGGTTTTTATTAATATCTAAAGTATGTTATTAGGCTAGTTGACAAAAAAAAAATATTAGTTTTTCCATCATGATCCAAGTTGGCACTGTGAGAAGTGTGGTGCTCAGTGAGAATCACATTATTACAACTGTGCCAATCAACAACTCGGACTGATCACAGAAAGAATATTCGAGTCTATATCAAGAACAGCAAAAATTACAAATATCTCTGGAAATGCCTCAGGACATTCCAGCTTTCCAGTGAGCATTTGTAATGTCTCCTTTGGAGTTCTGAAATACCTAACATTCTGAAATAATCCGTTTCTTTAAATAAGATTTTACAGAAAAATCTAGCCTTAGTGCCACTGTGTAAAAAGCCCAAGTCTCCTTGAAGCACTGCCTTTTCTTACTGAGGGGTCACAGTGACTTACATGGCCTGTGGCACAAAGCAATTACTGTCATTTGTCCTTCTTCCCGTCCCCCTGCACACATCCTTTCCCAGCAGAAACAGAATAGTACTGCTCATAATTTAAAATTTAATAAGCAATGTCGATAATAACTTGTTCCAAAGAAGTGATGTAAACACTTCATGCAATTCTACCATCAGGCCTGTGCACGCAGCTGCAGCGTCATCACAACACCCTGCAGTGTCATCACAAATCTTTTTACAAAGTAAAATAAAGTATCTCATGGCCCTTCATGCTGAACCTCCGCGGGGCCAGAAACGTTACCTGTAAAAGTCTGTCGTATGGTTTTAAGCCTCCCAGATCGCCAGGGCCAGCTGGGCGAATATTTTTAACATAGACGCCTTTCTCCAATAAACCATCCGAGACACTGAACCCAAAGTCTTCTCCATCAGAGTCCTTGTACAAAGTTACCTGTGGAGGTGATGTGACACAATGAGAAAGAGAAAAAAAAAGTAAAAGTTTGTTCACATTTCTACAAGCACTGGGCAGGCTTTCTTCCTAGTGTGGTTTGGTTTGGTTGTTTTCCACTTTAGCAAGCTCACTTACCTACTATTTGGTACTTACAGTATTATGTGAGAGTTGTCCCCATTTTGATATTATATTAATATTCTCAGAAGCTGTCTTATTCTTCTGTAATAAGTAGCCCTTTTCATTTCTGCTTGCCAGCTGGGGAATTGTGGGTTTCATCCCACCTTTTGTGGTGTCATGTTTTTGAAGTCTTAGTTGTTTGGTTATTTTCCTACCCTGTTCTCTAGTTGTCATGATCTGAGTACAAGCAGCCAACTGGTCATCCAGTTAAGTTTAGGTTTGCTTCAGGGATGACGACCTGGCCTTAACCAATGAGTATCATGTCTTCCAAAACTTCCCTAGGGCATAAATGCCATTGGCATCATACACCCCCACCAGCCTGGTTTTGGCCAGGCAATGGTCCACCCTGGAAAAGGCCTAATCTCAAAAGTGCTCAGTATGAGAGTTATAATGCAATCTTTAAAGAGAGTATGAATGAAGGCTCCTTCAGCGAGAGCTTGCAGGCAGCGTTCTTACAGTCAGTCACATAGCCAAGAGACAGTCATAGAATCATAGAATTGTCATAGACAGTCATTCAAAAGCAGGAAACAAGAGTTAATAAAACTGTTAGCAGAAGGTTTTTCAGAGAACAAGTCCTCACAGATAGTTTTGTGAATTCAGTTATTTGAGAGAAAAGGATTCAGCCTGTTTTGTAGGTACATGGTATGTCTACATCAACAAAGAGCACAGATAGTTGGGTGTGGTTTTTTCCCCTTCTTCTCTGCAGTTTTCTTGAATTTACTTGGCTTTAACTAGAATGAAACCAGACTCACTGCTAAGTTTTGTAGCTCTCCTGGGCAACAGCTGAGATAAGTGAGACGTAAGGCCGGCTGCTGCGGCATCAGCAGCCTTGTATCTGTAGATGTGGAGGATGCATCGCTGGCCTGCTGTGAAAACATCTCTCTGTCTCACGCTGGGGTACGCACAAATACGCACACGCACTATTTGCCCCTTGGGTGACACCAGTTCCTCCTCTTCTGTTGTTTTTCTCTCTGTACAGCACAGCAAAGCAGAAATCCACACCTAGAGCCCCATTAACTAGGCTGAAGGCTTTCTCCCTGCCAGTGACTTTTTTAAACTTCCCAGTGGCTGCTGTGTTTAGGGTCTTTGCTTTCTTTTGTCCCATCTTCCCTCAAAGAATCTTCTCCCTGCAAAGAATCTTCCTCCACCTCAGCACGAATTTTAGGAGTCAATGGCCATTTCAGCTACTGAAAAACCTATTTGCAAATTCAAATAATTCATCATAGATTGTTTTTAATTTCTGTCAACAGCTGCTGTACCAGTAGGACTTTGGGAAACTTGTAATAATTTGTTATCAACAGAGGCTTTTGTTTGTGATATCATAGCATGTCTAACATGGCTTTGATCTGAAGTATGTTTGAAGCTGCTATGAAAGTGCTGTAAGACTACAATTTTACAAGACTAAAACAATAAATAAAGGAGGGAGATTGATTTTATTCACAGATTTTTCTACCTTTCCTGGCAAGAATGAAAAATAATTAGTACTGGTCCAAAACACAAATTCTTCTCAGATGAGATGGTAACTTTTTTTCTGCACTGTCACAGAGGATAGGAGAACATCACGTTAACTGCTTCTTAATGGCACAATTTTTAAAGGGAACTCCCCCTTTCCACTTACACTTTTTCTCTTCCCCTTCCTCTTCCTTCAGGCACTGGAGTTAGGTGGAATTGGATCCAACCTCAGATGAACTACAAAACCATATGAAACGCGGCTCTCTGAAGTCATCTAGACTGTATTCTTGCCCTGAGGCAGGATCAACTGCATGTAACCCATTTCTGAGAGACATTTATCTGTCCTGCTCTTTAAAATCTCCAGTGATGGAGACTCCACAGTCCATTAAAGTAATCCCTTCCAGTGCTTCAGATGTTTTCCGCATGTCTAAACTAAATTGCCCTGGCTGAGAGTTAACCCTGCTGCCGTCCACAGAGAACGAGATCGCTTCATCCTCTCATCTTGTCTGCAGTGACATGACACAAGGATGGCTTTTCTCTGGGCTCTCCTCAGGAGGTTAACATCCTTCTTTAATTTTCAGACCCCAAACAGGACACTCTATTACAGTCTAGATCTTATCAAAGCCACACTAGAGTGATGGATAGTTCTGCCTGTACTACAGATGGTGGTCCCACTTGTATGGTCTAGGACAGTGTTGCTTTCTTCCTATTTTTAGTGAGTGACCTATTAGCAAACAAAATACATACAAATGCTGTTCTACAGACCTAAGGAAGTGCCATTCCACATTAGCTCACCTTACCTTTTGTCTTGTCTATAATAACACCCAGGGAATCCACATGCTACTTCATGCCCAGCTTGTGAGTCAAAAAACGGAGCATTGTAAATGATAAGGGACACGAAGGAGGAGTTTTGCTGTGGAAGTGAGAGCCTGCATTTTCAGAACAGTGGGAAGTACTGCAATAGCGGGGCATGGAGGGAAGCAGAATTTAAGAATAATTATCTAAAGTCTTTTATTGCCCCTCCCCCCACCCTGTTGCTCAGGTTGGACTTTCCTGATTTACATGGATTGAGCACTCCAGAAGGGAATTACTCACTACCCTGCAATCAGATCTTTGACGTATAAAAATATTTTCTCATTTTTCTGGTTCTTCAGATCTGCAGATCATAAAAGATTTTAAAAACCTGTTTTCTTTATGTCTATCTTCTCTTGACTTTTGGTTTACTTAACAGGAGCTTGGAAATTAAAGAAACTCATTCACTTAGGAGATGAGGCTGTGATTTAACTTTGTTGCATGTTTGATAGCTATTCCATTTTTTAGGTGCAAGTCATCTGCACAGAACTTTCTTCTGTATTTGTACAATTATAGGTTGTAATTTTGGGGTTACTTCTTTTTCAGGCAGCATATATTCTTAAAAGGAAATCTCAGAAGTAAACCTCCTGCTATCTGAAGTACTCAGATTTTTATTTAATTTATATTTAAATTATTTTAATTTAAATTTATATTCAATAATGGGTATGGGCAAAGCACACAGGTTTCACGTCTCCACTTGCCAGTAGCACAGCCCTGTCTGAGGGGTACGAGACTGCAGGCAATTCATGCAACACCTCTATCATGCAGTTTTATCTGTACTTCCGATCACAACACTTTGGAAGGTTTGATCTCAATAGCAAAATCTCCATTATGGGTAATTTGTTAGACTTTTAAATTTACAGCAGGAGCCTAAGGGAAAAAGAAAGCTGAACTGGAAATTTAATCCATATTTCATAAGCAATTAAATAGTTACAGATTTTAAACAGAGGCTTACAAGTTTTGAGTCTGTTTCTGTGCCTCTCCTCTCTCTCAAATCTATGGGAAAATGCTTAATTTAAATTCATACATCTTGCACAGATCAGCTATTGAGGTATTTTAACCAACTGTAATTCTAGGTTAATGACTACTTGCAATAATAATATTGAAAAATTATTTGATGTCTAGTGCATATTTTTGCTCTCAGAGGAATGCGTGCTCTATGAAACTTTAAAAAATGGTCCGCTATGATTTTTAGAAAAATATTAATCTATGTGCTTACCTAGGTAGATAAAATCAATTAAAGGCATTAATTAAATTTGGGTACTGATATAGCAATAAGCTATCCAGTTAAAGTGAATGTTACTTATTAAACCATCTGGAACAAATGTTTGAAGAGATTTGTACGACAGTTATCTCAATTGCAGCTTCCTCAGGACAAAGGCAGTTCAAGTACACGTTTGGCAAATGTAATGCAGGGAAATAAGAAAGAGCACTGAAGAATTCAGGTTAACTTGCTGCAAATTTGCAGCATTCAGTAAGATAATCCTCAGGACTGCATTACCTTTCTGACAGGTGTATATCTGAGAAGGACAAGCCACTAATGGCATCTGCTCACCATCCTGTTCTGTTAGACTTACGTAGTGTTTGTAGCCTGAACAGTTTTTATCCGGTCTTACTCTCTCTTACCCTATACGGTCAGACTGGCTAGTAATGCACATCATTTTTACATGTGGCTTTTTCTTTGGTAGAACTACAAATTCTCACTCACACAATCAGATTATGAAAAACCAGGGGAACATTGTCCTTAGCTGGCCTGTTTTCTGCAATCAAACTTAAGGTATGAACTCTGAGGTATAGGGCACAGAGGCCCTGCCTCAACAGGCAAGCAGGCTCACGGCATTGTGGCACCTTGACCTGTCCTGCTGAAGAAACTGGGAAAGCTCAGCAGCACACAGTCAAACACATCATCTTGCTGACCATTTATACCATCACAGTTATCCAAAACAGTGTTCAAAATACATTACTGCTTGTCTCATCAGTGGCCCAGCTGATCAAGACATTTTCCTGCAGAGGGCAGAGCATATTTGCCAGCAAGTTCTGTTATGAAAAATCCCCAAATCAAGGCATTTCTCTGATAGCGAAGCGAAGTAATTCCTGTGGCATTGCAGGTCTTTTGGATGACTATAATTGGATAAGTTGTCCATGAGAAATAGCAACTGTAGAGGTTACTGGTGTTAAACTAGAGGTCTAACACAAAAATCACAGAATCACAGAATCACAGAATTGTGGTGGTTGGAAGGGACCTCAGAGATCATCGAGTCCAACCACAAA
>JAOTQQ010000001.1:36582247-36608492 GCA_026546715.1 Gallinago undulata
AACCCAGCGGAGAGTATACCCATCTAAGCCATGAGCACCGAGTTTCTCCAGAAGAATCCTGTGGGACACTGTATCATCAAAATCACTGTATCACTGTATCATCAAAATGAAAGAGGAGAGAGAAAGTAACAGGCCCATTGCTACACAAGAACCAATAAGAAAACTAACAAGTAAGAACTGGCTAAGATGGGCATGAATACGATACTTGTGGGTGAATCAGACCATAAGGTCTAGTGACTGGTTTCCATTTTGCTTAAATGACTATAAGGATTTGGAAAATCCTCAGTGCAGGTTCAACTTTTAGATTTTTTAGAAAGGAAATGAGTCTTTTTCTGGATGACAGAACAGACAGTATTAGCAAACTCAACATCACTTCAGCAGACAAGGGAAAAAAAGGGTATATTATCTGAACAAGAACTGGAAATTACTAAAACAGAAGGTCACAGCAATCTAAAAAAAAAGGCAACTGAAGAAAGAGAACCTCAAGGACAGGGTATTTTTTTACTGCCCAGGGACTCTAAGAGCTAACAGCTATCATAGAATACTGACTCATTAAGAGAAATCTGAGGACTCCTTTCCAGGAAAGGATTTATTTTATGAATCATGAAAGGCTGCTGTTATAATCCACAGGAGAAAACTGTGCCTTTGCTCAGTGTGAGCACACCATGAGATGCCTACTGGTGTAGCTTTGTTTTGCATCTCACATTTACTTGCCACGCAGGAAAATTAAGCACAGTAACTAACTCCATTAATCACATCAAGCTGGAAATATGAACAGCTTAAAACCAGCACAATCCATCTTATTGATTGTTTACACCGGCAATGGATTAACTTTCCATATACAAGATCCACTCTGTACTACCTACTGCAAACAAACATTTAGCCTACACTCAGCGAGTCCTCACCTAACTAAACTGCATGAACTACAAACGAAACTGAGTCAAACCCACAGGGACTAGAAACTAAACCAACTCTCTTGAGACTGACAACATGTGACCTCTTAATGAAACTTCTCTGTGCTTCTGCCTCCTCTCTGGGAGTATCTCAGACCTTTAAGAGGAAGATGGGTGCAGGAGATAGGATGCTCATTCCCATCTAGAAGAACAGAATTATAACATCCCCCAGAGTTCTGGAAACTGGTTGCTGTTATGGCCTCACTGCAGGGTGTTTGCTGTGCTGTATCTAAAGTATCTAAAGATACTTTATCCAGGACTTCCTTGGGGTGCAGAGCCACCTTCATCTCACCAGGTGATTTCCACAGTCTTCAGCAGTGAAGAGTTGCACAAACTGAAGTTTACTTATCCTCTTTAGAGCAAAGGAATTATAAAGAGAAGAGAAGCAACAGCTAATTTGAAATAACATTCTATATTATGTACATAGAGTCTCACATATTTGATTCAAAATGAGTGGTAATTTGAAAAAGGACCAATGGGAGCCCCAAACCCTCCCGAGTAATTTCCTAAAGAAATGTATTTTCTAGAAATTAAACTTTGCTTTCTTAATGAACACATTTTGTAGAGATGAGTTATTGGTATTGTCAATTCAAATTACCAGTGGATGCTCCTTGCAAAAGAGGAGTCCCTTCTGAGGATTTATTGTAATATGAAATAGCAGACAAGGATGCATCTTATTTGTTCGTTTCTCCCACAAGCATGTATCATTAATGTGTTTGTAAGAACTAATATGCATGGCCTCCAAATTACATCTGTGGAGTCATTATAAAAAGTGCTTACTGTATTGCCATATAATTAGATTCCCTATACTGAATATATTATTTCAAAGCTGTCAGAAGAAAAATTACAGACCTTGTGTAACTCCACAGGAGTTGGTGACATGATTTCTTTCATTTCTTGCTTAATTTTTCTCAGAACCATGGATTTTCTCCCCACATCTGACGGCAACGTGTTGCTACGAGTAGCTTGACTGTAATGTGGCCTTACAGAACTTCTCTCCTGGAAGCTGGCTTGTCTTCCCAGCTGGCTACGAGGCTGTGGGTTTTCATGATTCAAACTCATTGTACTTCCTGACATAATTGTGGCCTAGAGCATTAATGAACAGGTTAATTTTTAACACAGAATGTGAGTTAAGTACGTGGTTAATTCATAGCAGTAGGAAAAACATCTCTATTCTTTGTTAAAACACACAATCACTCAGGGCACAGCAAAAGGCAAGAGGATAGATGTTCAATCGGCTTGCAAGTCACTATAAAATAAAGGACCACAACAAAACACAACAACAATAACAGAACCCTACAGGCAGAAGTTTTCAGATGGCATTTCAAACTAAAATACTGAGCACTAGAATGGCTATGCTTGTAAGTTTGTCCCCTGGCAGGCAGACTGAAGAGCATGTAATATACTTACTTACTTTAAAAATATTTTACATGTAAATAAAACAACATTTAATTTGCGGCATAATTGCATTTGTTGGAATTGGAGCTACAAGAAGGCATTTATAATTCAGACTCTGTGTGCAAGGTGAAAAAAATGTGAGTCAGCAGAATATGTAGGCAGGTCTAGAGTCAGCACTGGCAGAGAGCGTGCCTGGACACCCTCCCAGGCTGGGGAAAGCTCAGTGCAGGTAAGCTCACAGCCTGGAAAGAAATTTTGCATAATATACATATTGCAAGAGTAGCTGCCTTAGCTTAGCACGAATAATTCAGAGATATAAGCCCCTGCCTCACTGCCTCTGTAAAAGGCAGCATCTTGCATCTATGTTAGATGAAAAGCACCCGTGCACAGCAGGGGGCCTCCTCCCTTGGGCAAGGCTTTCTGCTCTGGGGAACGGGAGGCAAACACACCTTGGTGCAGCCACCACGCAGAGGTGCCGCCGCTGGGATACGGTATGCTGAATTTCCTGGTTATTCTCCCCGGTGCCGATGGACCAGCAAAAAGGGAAATTAAAAGGCCACAACCTGAACTCTGACTTGGACAGGATGTGGGCAGCCTTCTTGAAAATGTATAGTGAAAACAAAGGAGGGGAGAAAAAGGGGAAAACAGGCAAATAACTGTTTGCTTCTGACTCTGGTGAACACGTCTCTTGCCTTTCTTTCTCCCAGCTCCAGCACTACTTTAACTCTGTGATAATATATTGTAGCCTTAACAGTCTGTCTTGTGCCCAGCAATGACTGATATTACTGCCTGATGGAGCAAAACCATCCATAGGACTTGGCAAACAACAGTTTTCTTTGCTCTTTGGCTGAGGACCTTGAAATGAAAAACGATAAGGAGTCCTTGACTACGCAATGGCACTTCATAAAATAGAGGCATCGCCGTTCTCAGCATCCTGTCATACTGAATGAGTCTTGCTTTCATTTTCAGAGCTGTGGGATGTGCAACAAGGCGATGCTATAAATGATACAGCATTTACAGTTCTGAATTTAACTTTTGTGAAAGGCTGAGAAAAATTCAATGTGTTGAAGTAAGTGAATTCTGGTCAGCATGAATAGATCATTTCAAAATGATCTATTTCCATATGCTTTTATTGTGCTCTGAATATTGAAAATTGCAAGAGAAGCCTGTGGTACTGAACCATATCTAACTACGGAATTAAACCAGTATAACATTTTCTCCTGCATTTCTCTGGTTTGCAATAACAAATACATGAGAATCACTTTTGCTACCCGTACATGCAATACAAAACCCATAAATCTGAGGAAGTAAATTAATCTAAACTGAAAAACTTTTACCCAGTTATGCCATTCACATTCCTCCTGACTGCTAAAGGACTTTATATAACATAAAAATGAAAATGAGATTCTGCCAGTTTTGCAGCTCCAGGAATTTAAAAGAACATAAAAGAAAATATTTTAGGACCTTTCATTCTGTAACTTTAAGTGGCAGTATAATCTTAATTGTTCTGATTAGACAACTTAGAGAAAAGGTGATTAGAAAAATAAAGACTCAAAGCTACTCTGTCTCTGTTCCCCCCCAGTCTAACACAAAGCATGGTTAGATTTGCAATTAACTTTGGGATGAAACGTGAAAATTTGTTGCATAGTGAAGAAATCACTATATAATGAACATTTCTCCCATTGGCAGCTTTTTTTTGCAGAGTGGTAAGATTGCAGGTAAACATTTTGAAAAGCTGATTTTCTTTTATGTTCATCTTAATCAAATTAAGTTTCAATTTAAAAGGCAACCTACAACATGCTAAGGAAAGCTGCACAAAGCGTCTGTCAGAGAATGGGATGTGTTGTTGCAGGAGGGTTTATGCCCACTTAAGAAGTTCTGCGCCATTTGCTGCCTGGGCAGGCAGCACCAAGGATTATGCACAGCAGAAGCTGCAAGTCAAAGCTCTGAGGTGAACATGTTTATAGAATTTTGGTTGCATTGTACAAAAGAAAACAGCTCTGGTTAGGGGCGGGGGAGGCAGCTGCACAAGCACAAATATAAAGGTAAAGGGTAGGTACCAAGAGAGTCATGTTTCTCAAACACAGACGCCTGTCAGCCTTGTCCTGTGGAGAGGGGTTAAAGCTTTTAAATGAATTGGTGTGATTAGTGCAACTTAAAAGAAAAGAAAAAGGAGAAAATAAAATGAAACTAAACCAAACCAAACCCAACCCATTATATTTCTCTATAATTGGAAAGAAAGGTTAAGATTGTTCTACCTCTAGTTCCCTCAGAATTCCTGACTGGCCACAGGTCTCTAAATCCTCCAGAGCCTGAGACCAGAAATTTTCCTCCTGGTCAGCCTCGGTGTTATCATGGGTACCTGTGAAGCTAGATTTACAATGAGAGGTTAAGAAAATGTGGACTTTTTTTTCCCTTGAAAAATATATTTTATACACGTGCGTTGCCACAGATTGCACCTTGAATGACAGAACGTTACAGTTACAGGTGGGCAGGAGAGTGGGGAAGAGTCGCCGATCAGGAGAGGCTGGGGGAGCATGCAGAGCACATGACAGACAAGTCTTCTCATAACCTGGCAGTCGCCAGCAGCTGGCAGGATCTGAGCAGCGAGTTATTCAGTAAGGAGATAAATGGATTCCAAGAACAATTCAGTACACATTTTTACTGGGTTGAAACTGGGACCTCCCTATGAAAATTAATGAATCAACCAGTAGCTGTGTGCAGAGCTGCTCCGTGCAATGAATATTTGCAATAAAACCTTTCAACCTCGTGGACTTCTCCCAGGGAATAGGAAAAGAGCCCTCATTTTTGCAAACAGCATTTTGCAAAAGAGGGATGGTGGTGCTTTTTACTCAATTCCTTCAGCCTGATCTTAAAAGGTCCCTTCCAACCTAGGTGATTCTGTGATTATCAATTTAAGCCCACCTGGCTGTCATCATATAAACTGCTCCAGTCATTTCATACACAAACACAGGGAAACTCTTGGGGATGCAACTGTCTTGCGTGGAGACTTAGGTCTCTGCTGTTTTATAAATGCGCTGAAGCCTTATTTCTAGCACTCCTGAGCGGGATGTTGGTGACAGCGATGGTTAGGGAAATTGCCCAGCAAGAGAGGTTTGATAAAAAATGCCAACTCTGGACTGCAGGAACACCGCCCAAAGCAACACCATCACAGTGTATGTGTGTGTGGGGAGGAAGCAGGATTTTTTTGCTGGCTTAGCAAGGGGAATCGGCCCGATGAGAGTTCACACAAGCGTCAGAGCTGCTGCACAGGAGGGGGCTGATTATGTGAAAGGCATAGGGGAAAGATGAGGAAGGAAAGAATGAGTTCACCCTTTTGGTGGCAGCAAGCTGTTACTTTGCAACAGCTGCCCATGGACTGCAGCTCATGGTGCTTAACAGCACATAAACAGAGCAAACACTATTATGGAAGCATTTGAGGCCTTGCTCGATAAACAATGTATTACCAAGAATAGCATGGATGTAACACTGTTAACAGAATAGCTTTGAAATAGGAGAATTGCTCAGCACGACCCACGACAGCTCCAATGCTTCAAACACATGATACTCTGCCTCAGAAATGCTTTCTTACAGTTACGATCAGTCAAGCAGACAATGGTCAGCCATTTCAATCTCTTATTGCAATGCTTCTCCATCTAGCACCAGTGTCTCTTCTAAGATATTGCAATAGATATAGCAACGGTGAGAATACCTACTCAGATCACAGCTGCAATTCCTCCCAGGCAAGATAAGCAAGTATTTAAAACATGATTTTAGAAAAATGCTTGACTTCTGAAATTAGCTTTTTCAATAAACCTAAGTAGTTGTTTCAATAGCCAATGCTGAACACAGACTAATTTATCCATTACAATACCTTTCTTTATATTGCATACTAATATTATAACATGAAATGGAACCTGAGTTCATTGTTTGAGGCAATTATCTGTGACAGCAAAGACTGGTTTTCCTAGAACTGGAGGTCCATTTATTCTCTGACTTCCGTGAAATCTGAAATCATGATGCCTATAAGGCTGGACCTCTTTTTAGCTGAAACAATCCCTTCTTCTGCTGTCACCTCCTCCTTTGCCTTTTCTCCTAGCCTTGTCTTCTGGTGTGTGAAATGCTCAACTTTTGCATCTCCATTACAGCCACATGAATAAGCTGATTTGTAGCTGAGCTACTGCACCAGAAAAAAACAGAGGTACCAAAATAGTTTTGCATCTAGATGGCTTTTTTTTTTCTGAAGCCTGAGAGATTGATTTTATGTCATGTGAAATATTGTTTGACCTACAACAAATTATTTGGTTTTCTGATGCTTATTCAAAGAGCCATCAGAAATTTAGATGCATAAAAATGCTGAAGAAGAGGTAGTGGGACAGATACAAAGATACAGGTACCTATGACTTGATTCTTACTGCCATATGAGAGAAAAAATCTTTTTTCTTTTTTTTTTAATTCAGGAGGTGATAGGATATTCTATGATCTGGCAGACTCATTCCTATAAGTATTGTTTTAATGTGCAAAATTTCTCCCTGGAGCAGGAATTATAACAGACTTATCCTACCTGCCAACAATACACACACACCAGGCTACAGAGCAGTTTAAGCTCTCTGGTTTCATTTGCTTGCCAAGTGAACTTTCATTGTCACTCAACGACATGTTAATGATGGGTCTTCCACTTTTACCCTGGTTTTCTCCTTTTTCTCATTTCAACTGTTTTACCTTTCTTCACCCTTCCCCCTGCCCTGCACTGCCCTGCGCCCAGCTGGATCTCACTCCTGTCCACTCCTTCTTCACCTACCTGGATGTATTCCATTCTTCCAGCTGTCCCCCACCTTTCCTTTGCCCACCAGAGGCACCTTTCCACATCTTGCTCTCTTTCTTCATGCTCCTGATGCTCTCTCCCCCCAGTCTTTCTACAGAAGTTTGCTTTAAATGGTTTTCTTGATTCTCTCCCAATGTCTCAGTCTCCTTCTGTTGCCACATATTCTTGGAAGCTGTGCTAAACAAAATAAAGATAAGAAAAAATTACTTTTTTGTGTTATAGAAGGCGTCAAATTGCTTAGCTAGAGGCAGAGAAAAGGGGGTTTTCTGGGGATCCCTGTAACAGGCTGGAAGAACAGACATGCCCTTCACAAATACTCCAGCCCTTGGTATAGGAACACCATCAGGTGTGGCACAATCCATTTTACAGATACAGGGTTAAAATAATAATTATTTTAATTCATGCCATATATCTCAGATGTAAGTCACATTGACAAGTAGAACAAGACTCATCAACGTGCATACTTTCTGTTGAATAGTTCTTGAAAACTGATAGTAGAGTGCATGCTTTTTATTTAGAAGATGCTGTGTTTTACAATCCAGATTTCCGGTTCATTGTTCATCAACTTTTTCAGCCTATGACTTAGGTAACTGCAAAACAGTAGGTGTTCTGGAATCTATGGCTGAATCTCATCTGAGAAACAAAATATGGGCTTTAACTGCGGATAAAGGTGCTGCTCTTAAATATATTAACTTACCAAGAATATGAAGAAAACTATGGTCGTTTCCTTTGTTAAATATTGTCCACTACTAGCCTATGAATACTATGTTTCTGGACAGTAGGAACCAAAGAAGCTGGATATGGACTGAGAACTCACACTTGTCCAGATCTTTGCTATCATCTTGCCAGGCTTGCCTCCAGGCAAAATGCCACTGGGCAATCTGCTGTATCAGAGGGTTTGTTACTCAGATTCTGAAAAGCAGCATAGGTGTACAAGCTTTGCCTTGATTTGTATTTCAAAGGTAACAGGCTGGACCTTATGGATATACTTATCCAGTATGTTTATTCAGGCACCAGAAAGGGTTTTTTTAGTACAAGACCTGAACTTCTCACAGACTGGGATTTCAGGCTCATTGTGCTGCTACACTAAGACATTGTATATCTAATGAAGGACATGCCTTTGGGTCTTCCACTATCTCCAAGCATTGTCAATTAAGCATTTTTCCTCCATGAAGTTCTTTTGCCTGCAGAGAAACTAACTGAAAAGGAGATTTACTTCTCAGAAGAAGAGGAATGAATGCATGGAAACTACGATAGCTTTCAACAAGACATTTCTACCTGGATCACTTTGTTTTACTGAATCACTGCAGATGTCTCAAGCATTTATGGAAGGCGGCTGTAATTTCTGCTTCTTTGCCCAAACCAAAATGAAGAGTTTTCATGGAAGAGAAAAGATCAACATGCCAGTTGCCTTTAGACACTTTATTTGTAGGTTTGTTTTTGTGGAGAGGAAAATGGGAGTTTTTTTCTGAAGCTTACCCAAGGGAATGCCCTAATTTTTTTGTTTGTTTATTCTTAAGAGGTAAATGCTGTGGGAGTTTTTTTTCTGACATATCTCATAATAAATATATGTCTTGGATTTGGCATCATAATCTTCCATAAATATCACTAATCTCCCCTAGTAAGTTTCAGGAAGTATAAATACTATATCCCATATTTAAAGGAAGAGCTGTTACAGCTGCATTAGAAAACAAGAATTTCATTGCAGAAAGGAAGTGTTCATTTTTGAGGCACTGCTGCAGCTGCAAATTAGAAAACAGAAAAGCATATGGGAATTTACCTGCTTGCTGTAGGTTGGTCCCATTCGTCATCACTCAGCCCTGTATCATGAAATGGGTGGTTTCGTGGTTTGCTTGGAGGGGACAAACTAGTCTGTTTAGGACTCCTCCATTCATAGGCATTGAAGTTATATCCTGAAGCCTGATAGCTGTGTCCTAAAAAGATGAATTGTATATTTAGTGCACTGTAGGCTTTGTAATAACAGAAAAGCACATCTCTGGAGCTGGGTTCTCTAGAATTTGGATGTGGACTCACGATTGCTACTGTTTTTTTGCAGTAGTAATCAGGTCATTTATGACCTAAATTATGCATGGAATTAGGTGTGCTCTACAGCTTCTGCTGTGAAAGACCATTGAAAGCAAAATCTGACATATCTAACATTGTTCTCTTACTGCTTATGTCTTGGCTGCTTCTGATGTTTAGTTCTAGACACCTTCACAACTTATCAGTTTCCAATTTGACATCAAACATTAAATACTACTGAATAAATCACATGTGTTATGGATATGTGAAATATGTGTATACGTGGTCATGTGCAATGTGCCCAAAATTAAACCTAAGCTATTAAGAAAACTGTGCTTCAGACCTATTGAAAAAAGAGTTTGCAAGGATGCATGAAAAAACCTCATCAACTTGACTTTTCAGATGACAAGCAAGAAAGTTTTTTCTTCCTCCTAGTAACTTTCTCAAATTTGGAAGCAATGCAGCCAAGAATTAGTGACATATTAACGTCAATTATACTACCCATCTGTAGAATGGCTACCTAGATGCAAAAGTTGGCATGGTGCAAAGGCTCTCGAGTGACCAATAAATGGAGTAATGACAGAAGAGGAACGAGAGCAGCTGCCTTGGCACCGCTGAGGCAAGGCCTCATTAATACAACTGCAGGACTGTGTGGTCACAGTGCTGGACAAGACCAACGTGGGAATCTCTGCACCCCTGCCCCTTTGTGGAAGGGGGACTGGCACTTAGCAGAGAGCTGAGAAAAGGGCTGTCTCACGATGGGCACACATGCCCAGGACCAATATATACCCCTGGAAAGCTCATCTTGCAGGAAGTGATTTATCTGTCAGCCATTTCCAAATATCTCAAATATCTAAATGGCATCAGACGGTCTTTATGATGACCTTTATATCTGAAGAGTTTATTTCTGGGTGCTTTTATCATACAAGCAACGTTAGTATTAATTCAATAGTATTTCTTTAACTGAATTAAGTGTAATTTTAATTCCAAGTAGAAACCAGACAGTCTGGCTTCCAAGTGATGCATCAAGAAGAACACGTGGATCAACTTGTCACAAGCTGATGCTGATCTGTTAAGCAAAATCCATTACAGTAGAGCTGCTATGTACATATATATTTCATCTTGACATATTCTTTTTCTAGCTCTGTAGTTGGTGTTTTCTGATGTGCATATTGGATTAGGATGTTCTATTTTGTTGATGACTAACAAATATCACTGCTGTCACCTCTTCAAAGAGGGCAATTTGCTTCCATAAATCAGTCTAGACCTGTCTACCTCAAATCTCATGTATCTAGAGAATTGTGTGCATTTTCCAGCTAATTGGCAGACATTAGCATACCCCCAGATTCTAAGAAGGGTTTTGGTTTCAAAAATGTAACTGCTGTGTGGGGAAGGCTCTGGATTAGTAAGGCAGACACATTTGACAAAGGTACAAAATGGTGTATTAATTCGAGGAGAAAAAAGACCGCTCACCAGCATTAAATTAGTAACTAATAGGATTAAGCATTATCTGGTGCTCCAGAAACATTCCCCAAATTCCTCAATTTGCTTAGCCTGTGCTTATGCCAAAAAAGGTCTGGAGAGAAGCCAAAGTCAACTTGACAGGTTCAAAACAGAATGAACTTTCATAGAAATGTGGGTCACATTAGTACCACAGCAAGGGATAAGGCACAAATCTGTTTACACTTGGGCTGTTTAGCAGAAGTGCCATGTATCCAAACAAGTCTGGGCTGATTCTTTCAAGAGAGTTAGAAAAAAATCTGCTTTGAGATACTGGTTTAATTTTGGCATTGCATCCGAATCATCAGGACATTGGAAAGCAGTCTGGGCCTCAATCCTTTGCACAGTTGAACAATTTGCTCCAAATATAATCAATTCACCCAGAATATGAGAACTATCATTTGGTCACTTTTTCAGCAATACTTCTCCTTAGAATGTAAAAGTATCAGAAGAAAATCTATTGTGATTTATTTTGATAAACTGACCAAAACAGTTAAAAACAGAAAAGCGGACAAATTCATCCCAACTCTTAACTCCAGTTAGATACAAACTATACAAGGGGAATATAGCCCAATGCATTGAGTACTAAATAAAACATTATACATAACAATTAATTAAAAGTAACATGTAGAAAACAGGAGTTATAATTCAATATAGTGAGACTGTCTTGTTTAAAACAAGTTGATGCCAAACATATGCAGTAAGGCTACAAAATACTTAAAAATTAAAGAACAGAAAAAACATGGCCGCTAGTGCTGACATCAGCTACTTCCTGTTCTCAAGCAGCTCAGCAGATTTCAAAGGAAATGTTCTGCTTTCCAGAAGCAACTCTCAGTGTTATCACTGAGCAGCCACATAAGAGAATAGCAATGAAAGTAATCAGCACAGAACCTCAGTCTAGATGAAAAATCTGCTGGGCTGAGCTCGGTTTCAGTCCTCTGTGTGAGGGTACAAAACAGAGCTACTGTCCAGGAGCTACTACCCATGCTCGTGGAAAGCAACAGAAAGAAACAGAGAAATCAAATTGAAAGAATGTGTGAAACCAGAGTGAGAGAGAAAGTAATATTTGAAGTAAGCATCTACCTATCCATATACCTGCCAGATAGTGGGAATACCTGCTTTACTATGGAAACAGAATTAAATAGAACACTGAAGATATGTGGAAGTTATTTTTCTCATTATCTAGACAAGACATCTGCATCCCTCACTACCTAAAAAGATGTCTTACAAATTAAAATGAGATTATTTGAAAATCCTCTATAAAACAAAAGTCAAATAGAAGTAGAAAACTTAGTGTAAGGAAAATCATGTCTTTAAGCAGAATGCTTGTTTTTGAGAGCTGAAAGTTAGATGTTAATGCTGCAGGAATGAAGAAGAAGCATAAGATTTACAAATCACAAGCAATGTCTAACATCCCCCCTTCAGTAGTCTGTAAGTTAAAATCTGTTGTCAGTTAAAAATTACTGCATATGGGCATCAAATTCATTAACATCTTCAGTGTTTTCTATGCCTTGCATTGATCTGTATTTAAAGGATAAACTCATTTAGTTGTGGATGAGCTATGGACTAGGCTATTCAGATGTCAGTAAAGCTAACAAAAGTCCATTAATGTATTGATAAATGCTTCGTAACACATCACGTTGTTATGAACAAATGAATCTGAGGCCAACCAAGTGTAAGAAATCATGCTGCCTGGCAAGGTGTGTGGTCATAATGAGACACTGGCACATTACAAAGTACAAGGTTTAAGGTGAGTACAGATAAAGGTCTCTTTAAGGCAAAGCAAGGTCAACCATGAAGGCGATAATTTCTACTTTAAATGTCGATTGCATTCTTAATAGTACCTTGATTTCCAAAGCTGGTGTCAATACCAGAGCCATCCCACGACTCTACCGCGCTGTCAACACTTGGGACTGTAGTGGAATAGATGTCCGAGAGTTTGCCAGATTTCTGTGCAGCGGAGGTTTCATCTTCAGCATCACTCAGTTCACTTATGTGACCCACAGGGACAGAAAATTTCTTGGGACTGGAAGCTGAAAAGAATTATTAAAAAAAATAAAAAAGGAGGTGGTGAACATTGCTTTCCTGCAGTTCTAAGCAGTAAGTTCTCTGCTTTTTCCTACTGACACAACGTTTTTCCAAGGATGGCCTAAATGCTTGTTAATCTGCAACAGCACATGCATTAAAGACCACTGATGCTACCCTTGGCCACTCACCATCTGTCTGCTTCTTGATTTTCAAGGTGACAGTTTCTCCTGCCATCTGTAATAAATGAATGGCTTCACTCAAAGGTTTTCCTTTCAGACTGCTACTATTTATTGCTAGGATTCTATCTCCTATGTGAATCGCCCCGGTCCTACAATTAGAGAGAGAAGTAAAACATTGAGAAGAGAGCATAAAAAAGCTCAAAGGCAATTTCTTTGCATATTTGGAGAATGAAAGTCTCATCTTCTTTTCTTTCTTTCATTTTGCTTCTATAGCTGTGTTACAGAGTAATTCTTTCGTTTGAAACTCCTTTGTTGTAGTGACAATAGCAGAGCTAAGGCATGGAGACGTGGATTTCTGTGTTACTGCAGTAGTTGAGTTAATCACCTATGGATGACAGTCATTGCAGCCCACGTTTCAGAGCAATCTCAGGCAGCTCAGTAAGTTCTGAAATGAGTCAAATTTCTAGAAGTCTCACACCATAACAGGTAATGGCACTGTGAGCCAGTAACCAGCTATTTCACCAACATGGCTTTCAGGATGGATCATATCAAGAGAAGAAAATAAATTCTCTTTGTGAATGCACTGTTTGTTTTGGCTGTGCGCAGTATCATGTTTTCTCTGCTGTAAGTTCTCTCTGAAATGTACCAATTGCAATGACTCCGCCTATATTAGAAATAACAGGTGATAGACAACTTTAGCATTTTCATCATTCTCTATCCATCACTTACCATAAGGAGCGTTTCTGCTCCTCGGATAATGCTTGCTATAGTGTAAGTGCTCACACAGATGCAGTACATGTATTAACTTAGACACATGAAGTGCTTTCCTTACCTACTGTTGCATACGAGGCTATTGCTTTTAAAAGGATGCCAAAATGTTCCTGTGACTGAGCAGTTCGATTGACTAGTCTTTGCTATAATAAGGACCACAACCCTCTGCTCTATCTTGTACAGTATGTGCAAGGACATTCTGTTAAGATACTGCTCATGCTCCTGAACTTGGCAATCAAAAAAACAACAGCAAAAAGATTACAGACTCAGATCTGTAGAATTAAAAAATATTAAATTCCTGAACCATGAAAATTAGCATCTTCAGGTAAAGAAAACAGGTCTTTACCTTGACAAAAAGAATGTTTAAAAATAATTTGCTTTCCAATTTACCTTTCAGCTAATCCTCCTTTTGTAAGGCTGGAAATGATTATGGGATCAAAGGGCTCTTCAGTACCAGAGATTGTAATTCCAAGAGGCCCACCATAGCGCTTGAGCTCAACAGTATAAATAATTGCTCCAGAGCTCTCCTGTTCATCTGCAATAAATGCCAAGGGGATGCAATTGGTTTCTTATGAAAGAGGGAATGAAAAAAATAGCACATTCAGTCTAGTGACTGGTAATCAAACAACATTTTCAAAGGATTACATTTCAAATACACTTCTTAATCATATTTGACTGGATTATTTTGAAAAAAAACCCCACAAACCAACACCAAACAAGGAAAACCTTCTCTTGTGCAATTTCTTTTTTATTACCAAAACCTGATTACTTTGAAGTCAAAAGAAAATCTCCCCTCATTCTATTAAGACTAAATTTTCGTCCATTAAAAATCTTTATATCTTTCCTGTTAAAATGTAACTTCAGGCTATTTTGTTACACAATCACAGAATGCTTGAGGTTGGAAGGGACCTCTGGAAGTCTTTTTGTCCAACTCCCCACCCAAGCAGGGCCACCAGGATCAGGTTGCCCAGGACTGTGTCCAAAAGGCTTTTGAATATCTCCAAGGATGGAGACTCCACAACCTCTCTGGGCAACCTGTGCTAGTGCTCGGTCACCTTCACAGTAAAAAAATGTTTCCTGATGTTCAGGAAGAACCTTCTGTGTTTCAGTTTGTGTCCATTGCCTCTTGTCCTGTCACTGGACACCACTGAAGAGAGCCTGGCTCCATCTGCTTTATGTTCTTCCTTCAGATATTTATGTACCTTGATAAAAGCCTTCTCTTCTCCAGGGTAAATGGTCCCAACTCCCTCAGCCTTTCCTCATAAGAGAGATGCTCTAGCCCCTTCACTATCTTTGTGGCCCCTTCCACTGTGTCCATGTCTCTCTTGCACTGGGGAGCCCAGGACTGGATGCAGCACTCCAGAAATCTCTCACCTGTACTGAGCAGAAGGGAACGATCACCTCCCTCGACCTAATGCAGCCCAGGGGGTTGTTGGCCTTTTTTGCCACAAGGGTACATTATTAGAGAAAAGTTACTACTGTTGTATAAATACTGGTACTCATCCGTTTCTTGAACTGAATGGAAGGTATTTAGAATCAAAGATAATTGAAAAATTTCAACACCAAACTTTCTGAAAAGAATTGTGGGAAAATCAAAAGTTATAATAAGATGAGCAGGTGTCTTACTAAGAGAATCTGAAATACATGTTTTTGATGGACAAGTTTTAAGCTTTTGTAACAGAATCAAAAATAGCTTCTGAATTATCAACTAAGCTGAATAATAACTCTGCTAAATTTGATTTCATGATATTGATCAAGTCATTTGCATTATTTTGAAATTTTAGTCTCATCAATCAGTCATCAGAAATGGAGAAGTATTCATCAATGAGTAAGCTTAAACACGATGTATTTTCCTTAAACAATACCCAGCAGGTGTTACAGCAACAAGAAAGGCTCCTGTATATATACAGTGCATGCTCTTTACATGTTATCAAAAAAGTATCACAGCGGGAGATCAATCAACTGCAGCATCTTTGTGTTGTGATGAGATATTTTAAAATTTAACATGCTAGATTTCTCCTCAGATCAAAATAACAAATGCTCCCTTGCCCATCTTATGATACTGGTATTCAGCCATGATGTCTGGCCTGGCGGGCAACTCTTCCTAGATCTGTGGGTAATGACATTTTGAATGGCTCAGCAAGTGTGGAAAATGTCTAGGATGCACATTCCATAAATGTTACTAGAACTAACGTGAGGCAAGCTAGAAAATTCAAATGTTCCCATTTGTATTTTTTAGATAGAAAAACTTTAAAAGGAAAAAAAAAAGACACCTGCATTGCTAGCAAAGGTTCAAAGAGTTGCTTTCTTCTGATGCTGAACACGGTACTTAAGCAGAGCTGGAAAAATACTTTGGAGAAGTAAGGGAGAAATCTTTGGAGCTACTTTGTTTCTTCCCAATTTGCAGAAAATTTAGGCCTTTAGCTTCCCCCCATCCCATCTCCCTCCTATTTCCACCTTGCTATCCATATAAAGAAATTGGTAAACATATAGAATCAAAGGAGAGAATGAATGGTGTTTATTCTGCAAAGAATACTGGGATTTTCATGCTTAGTGTTGGGCTTGCATTCCTATTTGGGGCATTATCATCACTGTTTTGGCACAGTTTACATGACCTACAAGTTATCTGACATGCTTTTTCCAGAAGCACCCAACTCCCTAAACCCCACTGGAAGCCTCAGGCCGGCTTACAGTGGCACATAAGCTCCCACTGCACAGCAGAAGAGTGGCAGCTTTTCCTTGCTTGCCAGAGTGTTTTTGGAACAACAACAAATGCCCTGGGATCTAATGCCAACAACATTTACACAGGTGTGGCATTCACCCAGTACAGGACTTCAACTGAAGGATGAAAAGTAATCCACCAAGCTAATTGAAAATGTAATAGCCAGTATTTGCTAAGGGTTAACACATTACTGATGTTTCTCCCCTACCAACAGTAAGTGAATAAGAAGTTATTAATCATACAGCGGCCCTGCCACATGAGTTGGAAGTTTATAGATCTTAGTGAATGACTGGAAAGGAGACTGATCCATTATGTCTGTCTTCCGATTAGCCCTAGTTAAGAAAATTAATGGCAGAGTGCAACAAATGTCAAATTGCTACACTGATCTCTTCAATGCTCTTTCCAGGCAGTTGAAACGTGAGCTATGCCAGAACATGGCATGCATGTGGCCTGAATTCACAATGCAGGCCAGTTTTGCCATGAAAGCAAAGAACTCTGATATTCAAAAATGGTGCTAGCCATTAGGTTAATCAGGAGACAAAACTGTCCTCAGTTTGGGAAGCTGGCAGGAAATACAGAAAAGAGAAAAAATGCTGAAAACAACCTTATATGGCTGCACCTGAGGGGAACTAAAGATGCTGTTTTGCAGTGCAGCTCCTGTAGGCAATATAGCCACTGAGAAAATAAACTTCATATACTATTACAATTCTTTTTAGTGTGATGTTTTCTGATTGGCATTAGCATAAGACAGCCATGCTTAGAAAAAACATTTCACTGAAATTTAAATGCAAAAGAATAACCCTCTGTTCTAAAAATCTCAAAAATACATCAAAATCTGCAGTAGGCTCATTGCTAATACCCGAATTATCTTCATCTTTGCGGATCTTTAACTTTACAAGTTCTTCACAGTGTTGAAGGATCTGGACAGCATCTTCCATTGAGCAATTGTCAAGCCGAATATTATCTATTGCAAGCAACTTATCACCCAGTTCAAGTGTCCCAGTTCTGTGAACAAGCAAACAAGCTTACATGAAATTCTAGTAGCATTAAAGTATCTTAGAAGATAAGAACATTGTTATACAAGCAAGATGGACTTTCAAAAACCAATTATTTCTTAATATGCTGGACTTCTCATTTGGAACCGTTTTGTTTTTTTTTTTTTAAAAAAAAGCAGTGTCTCTTACAAGCTCCCTCTCTTTACCTTAAATCTGTGTGGCTTCACAATGGAATTCGATTTTTACTGGGAGCTTGAATGTCTTACCTGTGAGCAACACTTCCTTTCTTGATATCAGAAATAACCAGAGGGTCCCCTGGTTTTCTACTGGATGGAGCTGTAATAAAGAATACATACAAGTATTTGTTTGGTTTTTTTCCTAGATATGCAGATGGGCCAATTCTGTTCACTTTATTCACTTGCATTGTATTTCCCCTCTTCCCCTAAATGACATGGATACAAATAATCGTCATCAGCATATTAGTAAGACTGCATACTCCTCAAAAATTAGAAAATGCCAGGATTAAGGTGGCTAGTGCAAAGTGAATTTAACCTGATATGTCTGCATTCTGGGTTAGGCCAGGACTGAACAGTACAGCTCCAGTGATCTATCATAAAATGCTGTGTAGCTACAACATGTAAGGAAGACTTTCTGTTAGTAGAACCTTTCAGCACAACTACTAATGCTGATCATTTGCCACAATATTTCTCAGTCACAAATCATGTTTTATTAGATCCCTGACTAACAGAGTTGCTGTGGCAAGATATCTATAGTGAGCTACCCCATGTTCATAGAATCTATAAAATTCATTTTCTCATTCAGTGCTTAAGGCAGAGGTAGGAAGATGATGCTTCCTGGGTGAGAAGGAGGAATCTACTTTACAATAAATGAGATGCTGTGGATAGTGGCCACACATACCACTAGGTAACTGATACGCAGTTATCACATCTGCACAGATGTAGCCTATACCACACGGATGCTTGCTTCACTGCGACCCTCTGCTTCCTCTGAAGTAAAAACGTGCCTCTTTTGATGAGTAACCTTGCTCCTCTCTACTGCTGCTGAACCTTTAGCATTGTAGACTTCTTCCCACTTTGAACTGAGGATACCTACTAGAAGCCCTGCAATTCCAGCAACGGTCAAATTAGTAAAACCCCCACCAGTCTTCCCCTGCACACCTAACTCATTTCTTCTTGGAGCTATCTGACAGAACTGTCAATTTTCTACCTGTCTATCATGGTTAACAGGATGCTCTGCTGTACAAAGCCGGTCATTGCACTGATTTGTGCAGAAATATTTGATAACTTTCCCTTGACCGGAAAATTTGCTCAGCAATTTTGCTTGACTTTGGTTGCACAGGAAGCAGAACTACCCCAGAGAAAGATGATGGTGATTACTGGCTGCTTCCAGAGGACTGTTTCTTGGAGCAGCTTCACTGAATGCATTGTTTTGGAGGGTTCATCCATTTGCCGGCAGAAGACTGCACTGAGGATCTGATATGGTAAGCAGTGAGCTCAGAACTTGTGACGAACGATACATTTTTGGACAATGGTGTGACACATTCTCTCTGCCATCAGGAAGCACACCACCTACAGCTGCTCTGGCCAGGAGGCAGTCCGTGTGGTGCAGGCAGACTCACTTCTGGGACTGCTCTTAACAAAGAGGGTACTAATATTAAAACATTGCCTGTGGTATAAGGCACTCAGTTCTCCTGAAGTGCTAATGGTTTTTGTACATGTAGGGCTCTTCAACTGCCCCAAGCCATGTCTGCTCTGTATACTGAGGACTCTATGTTCATTCACAGAAGGTGCTTCTCCATTAGGCTCCAATGCCTAACTGACAATCACCTAAAAAGCTACCCAACATTGGAGGATCACCTACAAAATTCTGATATCAGTTACTTTAGCAGCTCATGGTTCTTCTCTTTGATGGAAAATGACAGATCTTCACCTACAGCAACCACAAGGTGTATTACAAATGACATTTCTAACAGATCTTCTTAACCTTGGCTGCCCTTACCAAGAAAGCCCTTTAGTGTCCAAAGGAACTGTTTAAGAACTGCTAAGTAGACGTATTGCAAATGCAGTGTCTTGAAAATCCAGGAGACAGATGCACAAGGACTTTCAAGAAGTTTTAGAAACTTGTCTAAACCAGCATGCTTTCAGAAAATGCCTATGTTGTAATTTAGAGAACAGCAATTAACTTTTTGCAAGATGTGTAATTTTCCTGGCTTGTTTCTCATATGCCATGGGGCAAATATATCTTATATGATAGTTCGATGATTTATTTGAATTTGGGTTTGTTTCACCAATTAGTATCTTGTTAAAATTTAAAAGTATCACTTTGGTGATTTTTTTAAAAAAATTCTATGTTTTTACCCTCTAGGTTGCCTTATAAATCTTTGAGGTTATATGCCATCCACGGTACAACAGCTGCAGTTTGAGATTTGAGTATTAAGATAGTCTTCATGAAATTGCTTTATAAAAATTACCAGCACTAAAGAAAACAGTCCATTCCTATTCCAAAAAGAAGAGAGAAGGAACCAAAAAGGGGGAAAGAGCACAGCTCAAAGCAGGAAACCACAGAGTAGAAGTGGACACAAAGGGTATGATATTGCACACAAAGTTATTACAGTTTCACACTGAGGAAGTGTGAAGCAGCAGTATTTTGTCAGTTATCCCGGGCTATTAATTGTGTCTGGTGGATGAAAGCCTTTTTTCAGGCAGCAAACACAGCTCAGCGTGAAATGAATCCCCCCATGCTGACAAGCCCTTAATAAGCAGCTACACCACACTTTGTTTTATTCTTGTTCAATGCTCATGACATACTTGCTACAAACTATTCAAGTTGTATTGCAGAGATAAAAATCATTAATTTCCTCCTGAACTTTTGTACTGCACATCACTGCAGCCTAAGATTGCCTCCCAAACACTAGCGAACAGATGCTGTCCCCAGCAAGAAGATCAAGTACTATTAACCTGATTTTACAGATGAGGAAAGGAAACACAGGAACATTTAGGTCAAAGTATGACAATTTTCAGTGAGCAATTTGAGATATCCATGCCTTCATTTCTCACAACAGTTTGCAGTATGTTACAGCTTCTATGTCCAAAGTACAAGTACTGGCATTTTCAGCAACAGCTGCAGATGCTCAGCATTTCTGTGAGTGTGATGCCAGGACCTCAATGGTTTCCACAGAAAATCAAGCAGCCACTTGTGGAAAATCTCTCTCTCCCTCTCTCTCTTTCTCCCTCTCACCCTCCCACCCTCTTCCTCCCGCAGCCCCCACCCAGCCCCGTGAAATGACCCATCTCGGCACAACTCCATTGCAAAGAAAAGGAAAAAAAAAAACCCTGATTTCTCCAGGGTAGCATTAAATCATCTTGACCATGAGATCACCTCCTTTTTCTTTTCTGCCATTCTCCACCTCATTCATTTTGCAGCCTCCATCCCCTTGGATGCACACCACTGTCTCACCTCTCTGCAGAGAGCAGAGAAGCAAGAGTCCCAGTGAGAAAGTAGTATTTGACCACTTAATTAAAAAACATATCCTCATGAATTAATGCAAGTTTGAAGTCACACTGTATAGCTCTAGGTCTCCATTTTTATGTTTCATTTCAGAATTGTGTTTGTTTTAAAGAAGCAATTAAACCCAAAGCACCTTACCACTCACCCATGTCCAGCCTTCTTGCTCATGTCCCAGTTTCCCCTACTCCTGCGCACCCCTCAGCTTCTTCCCTCATCTGCTGTCTCCCTGTTATGGCTCTTTACTCATTTTCTCTCCTTATCCCATTCCACTTGTCCACCAAAGATCTCATCTTTTCTCCTCCTTGGTCCAGATATCAGTCTACCTATTGTTGAGCTTTTGCAGAGACCCTACACAGTCTGTATGATGAACTGCAAGTTCATGAAGTTGTACAGATACTAAATTTAGTGTTGCAGCTGGAAGGCTGATCATTTGCAACTTGTTCTCTCTCTTTAAATTAGTCTATGATCCTCGGTCTCCATCCCAGGCCTCTACCCTAGTCCTATCACTAAAGACACCCTTCCCCTGCTGATCTCCTGCCACTTGAAAGCAAGTTCAGTGAAGTGTTGTCAGATTTGTAGATCAGGTGTTCCATTTGATTAAAAAAAAACCCTCAAACAACCCTCCTTTCTTATTTCACTGCTAACCCAAAGAAAAAAAAACAACGTGGGACTTGAATAGTCTTTGGGGAAGACATCTCACCTACTACCCAGCCAAAACTCACTCACTAGTCTCAGTCTGGCTCCAAGTACTGGCGTTTGATCAAACTCCAAACAAACTGAACAAGCAGAGGAAAGTAGGATGGTATTTATTTTTTTTTTACAAAGGCAGTCCACGTATCCACAATGCTGGTTAACAATTACTAGACTTTTTAAAAAGAGTGTGATTATTAAGTAGATGAAAGAGCTTTTCAAAATTAGGCTGATGTAGCTCTTTTGTTCCTAAAGTACTGGTTCACGTGGAGCAGCTGAGAAACCTGCTGATTCTTCAGGCCCTGTCTAGAAAATAATTACTTGTAACGTGCAAAATGAAGCTGAGTTGGCTAGGTGAAATCCCAAAATATACAGAAAATTCTCGTAGTCAATGCTAAATATCTGTAGATATTTACAAAGCTTGTTTCTGATGAAGTACAAAGGCAATAAAGCAGACCACAGTACAGCTTCTAGTCAAAATGACTTAGAAGAACTGATGATAATTTGGGTGAGATTCTGATATTCTTACCAGCTTTGCAGCTTCTTATTCCTTGAGTTGTCCCATTAGTTTCAGAGAGATTATTTATGAAGCAAGGTGCTGCAGTTCATTACCAGTAAGGATATCAGAATCTTACTTAAGAAAGAAAGAAAAGGAAAAAAAAAAAGCTGTTAACTACAATTATCAGACTGTACTAGTAAGTAATTTTCTTGCACATTATTTAAGGATTTAAAAAATATTAGTCTGTGATAAAGTAGCCAGTGGCAGAAAAATTTATCTTTTTAAAAAAGATCTACATTCCATTAGATGGTCTAAAATCAACGTTGCTGGAAATAAATTGAAACAGATTTGAACACTACTCGATCTACATGAAAGCCATCCTTCTTCTAGGGAATGGTTCTGTTATAAAAGCAGAGTCACACACATGAACACTGCTGTGTCATGCTTTATTTGGATGATGTAATTTTAAGAACTGAGATGTTGTAATTGCTCCAACCAGGTAACTGGGTGTGAAAATTATGGTACCCAAAGCATGAAATATATAGTCAATTATATTTGCGAAGTATGAAATAGGGTCTTTATTGAGTATAAGTAGCTGTTAATAGGAAGATTAGACAGTTACTGCAGAGATAAGGGAAGGATGACAGGACTCCAGTGTGTGTGTGTAGGCAGCAGTGGGCAAGGCCAGTATACTGCGAGGTAACCCACATGCACTATCCAAAAATCAGTGCCCTGGGCTAACATTAATAATGACACTCATGAAACTTTCTTCTCTCTTACTTTCTAGGGGTGTCTGCTATCTAAGGGAGTTTCAAAAATTCTCTTGTTTTGTTTTTTTCTCTTGTATTATTAAATCTGAAACTAAGAGAAGCTTAGTTGCTTCCCCTATTACATGTTACACTTTTCAAAGACCGTGTATTAACTTAACTGTCTTTAGTGTTGTGTGTCACCTCAGATATGCTTTCAAGTACCTGTCTGTAACTCCATGCAGGCACACTTCATGTTTATTACCAAGGAAAACGGCGCAAAGAAAAAAGAAATAAGTTCCTCTTCCAAGATGATATCAACCCGAGGTGAGGCTTATGTTTCCTTTCTGACAAAAAATGTCTGTCTTGTCTGTCAGTTCAGGTCATTTTCTCACTTTCTCATTCAAATCCTAAACTAAACTGGTGATATGAAAAGCAAGACCATAATGTATTTAATGTAATGTTTTTATAGAGACAGCACTTTCTCACTCACCATTAACTCCACTACTGATCTCCTCTATCACCTCTGTTTAAGCCTGCTCATATCAACTCCACTGAGTTTCCCTTAGTATTTGTTTTTTAAAAGAAATCATATAGCTTGCTGACAGTATTGGTAATAAATGGCATGCTAACATGCGAAAGTGCTCTGACAAAAATTTGACAAAATGAATATAAAATGCTTATATTCTTCAAATCACACTGCCTCATTTAGGAGTTAATTAGGTAGAACAGAGCAAAGCACTGAAAAGCAAGCATGAAATGCAGCAATTCAGGACTTCTACCAAGCAAATTCACAAACTTTCAGTTATTAGAATAAATCCTTTAAAATCAAATAAAGAATTAATCCTAGACAAATTTCACATGCATTAAATGCTATTAACAAGTGGGATTAATATTTATAACAGATCATTTAATTCAAATATTAAAGATACTGCAATATACTCAGAAAAGCAGAACTAAGACCGACCAGGTGCTGCTCTGATTATATAAAGCACTAATTTTATAAAGCCCTAACTTTTCCAAGTTCCAAGTCAGGAAGGTATGCAAACTTTGGAAGATGACTGCTAAATACTAAATCCCAAGAACATTAGCTTTCCATTCAAAGTTTACGCCTACAGACAGAAAAAAAGAGTAAAAGATGTCTGAATTCCAAAAAGCAATACAAATCAAATTATTAGGAAGACTGCATTTTTACAATAATCCTACAAACCATTACTGATCCTAAGAATAACATTCAAAGAAAACAGCCTCTCTCCGGGTTTTCTCATTTCTCAATATTTTCATTTGCATAAATACACATAGAGCTATGATTTTGCTTCAAGCCTCACATCACATCTTACAGAACCCAACAATTACTCATTCAAGTGTGCAATGCAAGCAAATAGGCCTGCAGTGTCTCTCATTTGTTCCTCAGATGTAATTCTTAGCACTGGGTTCCCTGCTGTACGTTTGATTAACCTTATTCCCTGTGCTGGTGGAAGCTTTGAGAACATAACTCAAAGCACAATCTTCCCCCAAGACACATCAATAATTTCAGAGAAAAACTAATAGTCTAAGAAAGGCCACAACCATAAAGGAATGTTAATTCTGGTGAGACCAGATTCTGTACTGTCACTAAGTATGTTAAACACAAGCCCATTAACTTTGATATGGATTTATCTTCTTCCCACCAAGGAGTTTATCTGGTCATAATCCAGTCCTAACACAACGTTTACAGTCTGCTCTCAAAATAAATAAGTACAAAACCACTTTCAAACAACAGTAACAAATACTTTTTGAAAAACAGACTAATGTACACCCTTATTGTCTTCTTTAGCAATCTCTGAAATCCCTAGTGAAAGGGGATTTTGCTATGTGACCTGCACATTTAGGATTGTCCACTAGTTTTACACATTGAGGATGTATCTTCAGATGCTGGATTCTGAAGAAGAAAATAACCCCATATATGTAGGTCCTCATGCCTGTGAGAACCCTTGAGTTCAGTGGGGTCATGTTCAAGAGCCTGTGAGACACCACGGCAAACTTTGCTTTAAACTTCCCAGCTATGGAATAATATTTGCATGGGTCTAATTTTATTGACTTGGGTTTTATTTTGTTTTGTTTTGTTTTAAATTTAATGGGAGATAAATATGTGCTATACATAAAGGAATAGGTCAAGCTTTAAGCCTGGAAAACTTCTGGCTTCTTTAACTACTACAAGGGGAGCATAAATATCTTACAAAATGGTATTTCATCAGAAGCAGAGCACTGTTAATCACTCCTTTCTAGAAAAAGGAAAAAGAAGCTTTTACCAAACCAAACATGAGTCTATAGCTACAGAGCCTACTATCTGCAGATTATCCCATAAACATGGTCTTAAAAACAAGCACTTTCACTTACAGCTTATGGTGATGCCAAGTTCCACGTTATGCTTCTTTGGTAGTTTTACATGAAATGTTCCACTGCTTGGTATAACTGATTCTATTAAAAAAATATTTAAAATGTTAGATAATTTATACCCACAGAAATTCCAAGTTCATGGAACTATACGTGTAGTTCTATACTGAAACCACATCAGCATCATAAGCCACAGATGAAGCATAGGTGTTGAAGGAAGTAAGTAGGACATAAGAAGTATGATTTATTCCTCTATTGGTAATTTCAGAGTAACTCAATTTTTTTTGAGGTTTAACTGAATTTACGGAGATTGCATGGGCCAGCAGCCAGCTGAGACTGCAGGTTTTTAGCTCCTATGCACGTTCTGTGAGCACACATGAAAATTTTAGTGCTGGCAGATAACTTTTAATTAAAGGAACAGGAGATCAAGTCTTAAGGATTTCAGGCTTTTGCTGCTGTAGGTCTAACAAATTTTTAACTGTCTGCTCAGGTAACTGCCATGGATTTTACATCTACTGGGAAGAAAAAGAATCAAAACTTCACTAATGGAGAAGAGTCTGGAGCTGACTGAGGCAAAAAAACCTAGAACGCACAGCACTGTATCTGAATTCTGACTTTTGGCATTACTGCTAGCAGAAGTCTGGGCCTTGGCCTGAAAAGGAGCGATAGAAATTACAGCTATAGAAACATATAAACATGCATGTGGCAGAGGATTCTAGCCATACGTACGAATCTGTTGTGATGGAGCAAATAAATGGTAGGGCACAAACAAGTGCAGGGACTGAAATACATGTGACTTCAGTTAAATTTAAATGACTTTCCCTTTATTTATTTTTTTAAATTTTTTCACATTTCATTTCCTGTGTATATGAATGCACATATTGTATTTGGTGCTTTTTGTTAAACATTATACTAGATCTGTGCATAAATTCGCTATTGCCCAGGGAAGTTGTGGATGCCCCACCCCTGGAGGTGTTCAAGGCCAGGCTGGATGGGGCTTTGAGCAACCTGCT
>JAOTQQ010000001.1:36608592-36631620 GCA_026546715.1 Gallinago undulata
TGCCCATGGCAGGGGGGTTGGAACTAGATGATCTTTAAGGTCCCTTCCAATCCAAACCATTCTATGATTCTATGATTCTAAAAAGTTATACAAAACTATTCTAGGAACCTTTAGGCTTCTTTTGACATCATGATTTATAATATCATTAACAATAATCACACTATGCAAAATACAGCACATCTGACATTGTCATGACTTCAAAGGAGCTACTGTTAGATGAACACAGAAGCCTTAAAAGTTTTTACTATGTAAATAGTGAGGTAGTGCACACATATAATATGTACTTGTTTGATTTACACAGTTTGTGATTTTAGAGGTGTACTCTGTATGCTTAAACACATTACAGAAGAAAGGAAAGCCATGAGTAATAATAAAGATTCACCAGCAACATTAACAATGATTCTTCTGGCTTTTAAAAATTCAACTTCTATTATTTTGTTTGGATTGCTGGTTTGAGATACTGTAAGTGAAACTCTTCAGAGTTTTATGTTTATTCACCCTTTTATAATATTTTTCTGTCTAGTAAAATATTTCATTAGCTGGCCTGTAGTGGAATTGTTTCTGTCTCAGGACAGAAAAATGTCTGGAAATAACTCAGAGGAGGGATTGTCCACAGATCTTACTACAGGACTTGTCATTTCTATTTGCATTCTGAAGCACGCTGCAGGACTACAAGAAATGAGAAAGCTGTACAAAGAGACAAACATTTCAAATAGGTCACTTGAAAACTGAATGGTGTGTTTGTGAAAAGAAAGTCTCCACCTTGGATGCCTAACACTTGCAATGTACTTGGGATTTATTCCTTCACTTTTCTTGCAATACAGAATAACAGTATATTCATACCTGCAACATCAAATTCTATTTCCAAAGTGACCTTGTTGGTGATAGAGGAGTCTCTGAGCAGTTGATTGGCCTCATCAAATGTGCTGTCTTCCGTTGGGATACCGTTTATTGCCACTATTCTGTCTCCTATTTGCAGCACCCCACACCTTGGCACACAACGATACAAAACAACCATCAGATGTGCAGGTTACCAGAACTAGCAATATCAAACACATTCAAGCTAACCTTGAAGGAGAAGTGTGGCACAGCAGCTCCACAGTCTACCCAGGTACAGAGGGGACAAAAGCTGCTGCCACCCCTTTGCACCAAGATGCTATCAACCAATCTGGGATGGAGCATGGGTCGTGCTCTCAAGGTGCCCCCAGGAAGAGGGGCACAGCCTTCATGCCTCCACCCCACCCTACGGACGTCACCTCTGCCTGTGACCATGGGCTACAGACGTAGCTCTGCAATGGCAGCTGCCTGTGCAACTACTATTTTTCTCATATCATGCTTAAAGACATACATAAGCATGAAAATGCAATTTAAATGATGCAATGAAATTGTAATAAAGTCAGAACTCTGGTATTCCCTAGTATTTGGTTCTGTACCAAAACTGAACAGAGCTGGATATGGCTTCACCCCATGGCACACTGAATTGTTACTATTTTGACTTCAGCGACGTTTCTGATTTTTTTTCGCCTTTTGCATGAATATAGCTTCCAGTCTCCTGCTGGAGGACTCTGGATGATAAAAACGCTGGTGCTTGTCATTCTTCTTCTAGCTGATCAAGCATATGAAATATCATTGTCAGAACAGACAGTTTATTACCTGCCACACTTCCATTGAGCAAGGCCCTGCAATTTATCACAAATTGGAAGCAGCAAGCCCGAAGTACCCCAAGGAATATTCACCAAAATGTACTTAGCAGTCAACTGAAAGAAGCTCACCTTTCTGCCGGACTGTCAGACTCAATATAGGAAATGAGAGGTGGAGAAGACAAGGTCTCAGTAGCAAACACGCTCCCCTGGAGCTGTATCCCAAACCCTACTATGGGGTCAGCTGTCAGCACCACTTCTGTGGTTTCTGTGTGGACGACCTGACCAGCCAAACCAACGGTGCTAGAGGCTAAAGACACTATAAAACAGAGCAGACCGGTAGGAAAGACATTCATATACAGCAGAAATTTCATCACTCTTTGAGAAAATTGATCTGTACAATAGACACAGTCCATGAAACATCTCTTTTAAAGTCAATTTAGGCTAAAGTTATTATGCATAAGCAGTTTGCATAAACAGTTATGACATATAAGTGAACAGAAAACATCTGGCTGTATGTTAGAATGCAAAAAGATAGTTCTTGTACTGAGAAAAATAAATGTGTTTGACACCCTCACCCCAAAAATCTCAGAACATCCTTGAATCCTGTTTGCATTAGGTCTGAGGCATGGATGAGCAGAATTTTCATAGGAACTGGAAGCATGAGCCCAGCTGTTATTCAGGCCAATTCCCACGAGCTCTTTTGACCATCTCAGAGCAATACACTGTTATTTGCAACAAAGCACATGGCCCAAGCTTGCTTGCAAGAAATAAGGATGCCTTCCTCTTGTACATATTTACTACAAGTCAGCAATTTGTCAGGCTAATTGGGTAGTGTAAGTTAAACAAAGCCCTCTGTTTTAGCAACCAGTATATCTCAAGAGATGGTGAAAAAAAAAATTCTTTGGGGTCTCTCAAAGGAACCAGGGGACCCTTCAGTGAGAAACATGGGCAGCTACTTCTGCACTCCTGATTTACTCCCTCTCTGTTGTCATTCTTATTCTGAACAGGCTGCATTACAGAACAAATTAAGATAAAAACAACATTGAGATTCAATACAACTACCTATGAAAGGAGGAGACTGCACCTTTGGTTCTTTGATCTCTGCTTAAAGCTCTATTGTATCTTTGTTCGAATTCCCCCCAGTGACAGACTACTGCCTTTCATTATGTCATAGACAGAAAGCTGATGTATTTTCAGTTCCTGTTCAGACCAGTAAAGTAATGGTATGGTTCCATAATGACAGTCCTCCAATGCCAAGGATTTTGAATATTTTCATGTTATAAATCTACACTATTACCACTCCAGCTCTAATTTGCCTTCAAGACACATTGCTGCCTGAAGTAGCTACTCAGCATTAGGTAAAAGTTAATGGTTTATCTGAGGGATAATTTAGTTCATGGTTTATTTGAGGGACAGTTTAACTGTGGAGCTGACTCTGTAACTTCCTTACTCTTTTTCTAATACTGTATCAAGAACCCAAAGGTCTTACAACATTTATTTCAACTTTTAGAACAGCTAAGGTTTTAATTCCTGTTAGGAAATTAATTTAGTATTTGTGGGATTTAAAACTCACCCTCATAAATCTTTTGATGACATAAACACTTAAAAGTGACGATTAGGAACTCCTCCCACTCCCAAAGAAAATGAAACAGAAACAGGAACAACAAAAATGCAGAGATGAAAATACCCTTTCCAAATCAGGTAACAACAGCTACCTGCTAAGCCTCTATAAAATGCCAGAGGTGCCCAAAAGCCTGACTTAAGGCTTTTTGGGGTTTGTAACTCCACAATAATTGCAGCAAGAAACACTGCCATTTTTTTTGGCTTCTTGATGGATTCAAAGTTTTACAGGCCAGAAGGCAGCCTTATTGTTTTAAAAAGGGAGCACAGATGTGTACGAGGCCCCAGTGAACCCTCGTTCTTACTGCTAGGGGTACATTTTAGCATGCTTGCATATTTTGCATCCGACTTTTGGCAACAATCCTGGGAGTTGCTTTACTATACTCTCTACAATATGTAAATAATAATCTTGAATTTGAAGATTATTTGCTTCTTACTTTTATTCCTGCAGCTGTACAAGCAGCAGGGCAAAGGTAAGTATATGGATTAAAGGTATTTGGATTACAGGTAAGTATATATTATTATGCCTTCAGTCTCCCACTCTGACCCTTGGGAAAACGCAAAATGTTCACTATTCCTCCTGGTATCAGCTAAGATGGATCTGCTGAGAAAACAGCACCTGGGCATGTCTAATGCCCTCTCTAATTTCTCCCAGATATGCAGCTCTAGAAACTATCATGAAAGTTGGTATAAAATTGTGTCTTGTTTTCAAGTAATAATATGGAGCTATTACAAAATACTTCAGGATTTAAGCTTTAACCAAATAATAACCTAAGTGTTTCCACAATTAATACCATACTTTAAAAACAAAACAAAAAATAGCAGAGGAAGAATAAAAATGGAAAGCAAGTGGCATAAATAAAGCACATGACAGCAAGGCATGCCTTCAATTTCTGTAGCCACATGTTTGGAAAGATTTGTATAACTAAAGCAATGATTACAAAATCATGGCCATAAAAGTCTTGTAAGCCCCTGTACCATTACACTTCATCATCATGAATTTTGGCATGATCACATTAAGTTATGCAAGTTTTCCTAAATCACTGGCAATGTAAACTTTACAGCATCTTTCAACAAGACATTCTTTTCTTCCCAAAGGACATCCTCAAAGATTTATTGTTATATTAATAAAGCCCTCAAACGACACAATTAGATTAAAGAGAAAAGATAATCACTAAAATTAAGAGACCATACTACTCCTTTTCTATAAAAGGACAGCAATTGATGCTACCTGGTTCTCATGAGCCTCCCACAAAGGGAAAGGGGCAAGGTCTTTCAAATCCTGTCACTGGATGGTGGAAGGGTACAGGACCAGTCATTCTCTATCATAGTCACCTGTAGTACATTCAGCCCAGTGAGGGTGTTAAATTGGCTGTTACTGCAGTCATAAGTATGGGTATAAGTCTAGCAACAGTGGGAAGAAACCCTGTGTGGGCCAAAAAGCAAGCTCTCAGAAAGGGCAAGCAAGCCTGGTTGGCCAGCTAATTCCTCCAAAGCCAGCTCTGCTTCAGGGTTGCTGATGTAGTGAGGTACAGACTGACTCAGCAATGGGGCCAGTATTTTGTAATGCTGTATATCCAGACCTCACATTGTAAATGCATAATGAACTACCCCTCATCCTAATTCCTCCAACCTAGAGATTTGCTTAATCACAGCAGCCTGTCATCCTCCAGTCCTTCTTGAGGAATCTTTCAGGTGGGCTGCAGTGCCTACATGACTGTCTTAAATTAATGTCATTGGTCTTGTTTTGAGCCTTTACAGGACAGCAAAGTACAGGGCAAGGCCTCCTTGAATGAAAAAATATTCAAAAAATATAACATGAGTAACAGCTGTCTCCATGACCCATAATAGGATTAGCTTTCAGGATTAACAGTCCTTTGTTGGATGGAACAGCTATAATATAGCACAATCAAAGAACTATTTTTTGCATCCAGGATTATTATTAGTGTTACTAATAATAGTTACCAATTAGTGTAACATTACTACCGTCTCTCATGTGTACGTGAGGACACCTAAAAGCTGGACCCCTACTGATACCATGGTATGGACAGACGCACTATCTCCCTGTGACCCGAAAGAATGTGTTAGAAGCTAACATGTCGACAGATGAGTTGTGAAAAATGGCCAATCAGATTACAAATCCAAAATGCACTTACAGGCAAAAGTTACATAAAAATATTTGCTTTACAAAAGAAATAAGAACAAGCAAGCAACAAAAAACTCTGCAAGAAAGCAAAACCTCAATTCTTCTCTCAAACGTTTCCTCTCAACTCCATAGTGTCTGGCCCTGGTTGGAGGCTGCTGATTTCCTCTGATTTTGCTATGACCATGGGAAATCTTTAATATGCTGTAATGTGTAGCAGCTCACATTTTCCAGAGTAGACCTGTGAGCACTATTAGCCAGACCAGATGATTTACAGAGCAGTTCTCAGCTCCCTGCTCTGGAGGAACCAAGCTGCTGTGGAACACAGGAAGACAGAGAAGCCAAAAGGAGAGGCAGCACTTAAACATGGAGTCTGGGAAATGACATGCTGATATAGCCATACGCTCTCTGGCCCAGTGGATACTTTGCAATACACAAAGTGGAACAGACAAATATATCAGCCCTGGCTTGGAAAATTACTGACTCATGGGAAATTCATGCTTTGAATCTCAGAGTGTGGCCAGAAACAAGGCTATTTAGCCTTCACTGTTATTTGTCGCTGATCCTCAAAAAAATAATTGCGCAGCTTGTGGTGTAAACATTTAAACTACATAGGAGGTATCATGTCAAGCTCTTTTCCTTCCATAATGTGATAGTTGAGCTTACCAGCAACCTGGTTTTGACTAGTCACCTACGAATTTTATTCCCGGATAGAAACGGGAAGAGTTGAAAAAGGAATTTGAAAATCACTTTAGTAACGGTATGACAAAACCTTGCAGAATTGTCTGAAGAAAACATTGCTTTAAACATTTCAGATGACATAGTTAAGCTGTATGGCCTCTACTCATCTCATTTTAGAGTTGGACAAACATTTTTATGCTGATGTTTCCGTACATCTAACAGAAACTCCAATTGTTCTCTCTTCTGCCTAGCACATACATTAATTAAGGTATTTTGTACCTTCTTTTCTGCATCTTCCCCCTCCTCCACCCATTATTTTGAGCAAATGCTGTTACCACCTACAGGAGCTTTTGAAGTCCTTCTTTTTCATCCTCCGCCTCATCATTGTCCCACGTGGGCTGGTGGAGTAGAGGCTGCGAGGTAAGGTCCCCATGTTCAGGGAACTCAGGCTGTATGCACTCATGGAGGTAGGAGAGAAGGATGAAGACACCAAAGCTGCTGTAAGAAATCAAACACTTGGCATACAGCACTCAGTCTTCATAGAAGAGTGCGGCACATGCCTGTAACTCATCAATGAATAAAACAAGGTGTATGATGCACCGGAATGGTTTGTGCATTTCCAATAAGAAAGACATTAAAGCACATAGGTGATCCTAGGTAAAAATGTAGCCAGCACTTCATGAAAATACCTGCTGGAAGCTAACAAAGATAATGCAAATACAAAAGGTACATTCATAGTACACAACTTATTTTAGGTGAAGCATGTTAAATTAAATTTTTTAACACATACTCATGAACCAATGCAGATCAATACGTCTAGATACACTGACTTTAGAAATGCCTTTTGTAATAGGTAATTTCTGACAAAAGATTTGTAAACAATGCTTTGCATTCAAAAATCATACTTTATATAGACTAGTCAAATCTAACGGTCTACTCATATAGCAGAAGAGCTGATTCGTTCAGAATTTGCAAGCCTTTTTCCGTCTACAAAGGTCACCTTGTTAAAGAAAGGAAAAGGTGTAAAATGTCAGAAATAACCTTGGCATGGCTATGAAAAAGTATAGCATCCATAAAACTGAAAGGGGTTTAGCGCCTGAAATGGGAGGAATATGAGTGAAAGAAGAGAGGAGGGAGGAGGAAGAAGAAGAGGAGGAGAATATGTCAGCAGGAAAAAGCATGGAACATTACGAAGGCTTTTTTGAGGAGGCGTTTTCTGGAATTTCAAGGCTGGCATCCTGCAATGGTCAGGGTGGTAGGTGTTATAATGGTGGTAGGTGAGGAGGCTGCTGTGGCTGTTGGCACATGAATCCCAGGTAAGTTGCCTGTTGCTTCTTTGAACATTCACTGCCCGCATGAAGGGATGATGGAAAATCAGAAAACAAAAGGACCAGAGAAGAGGGAAAAGTAACTGAAGTGCACAAACAACAACAACAACAAAATCAAAAAAATGAAAATAAATTGAAAATAAAATAAAATGAAATAATAAAAAACCTGTTCTTGTCTTCTTACCAGGGGGTGCTAACTTGAGGAACAGATACAATATTTTTTCTCAGAATAAATGCTGTCAATTGTGGTTTTTTGTTTTCTTGTATTTGTTTTTAAAAAGATTAGTACTGAATCAATTTTTAATCTCACTCTGGTTTCACGAGTTAAGACAGCAACCTTCCTTAGAAAATACTAAGAAAATACATATGACCACTAACTGAAGGTTAGTAAGTCTCTGCTTGTATTTATCTACATTAAAAACATCAACCAGATACTATATACAGCACTGCCTGGAATGAAGATGTTTACTTGCCACTCATTTAAATTTACTGCATTGACATTTTAATTTTGCCACTATCTATTGTTGGCATTACACTATTCTGTGCAGTAAACAATTTCCCTGAGCCAGCAGCAGAAAAACTCTGTTATGAAGCCTAGTTAATAAAGGAGTTTCTATTGATTAGTTGGATGTGTGATTTAATGTGGGTTTTTTTAAACTTGATCTTCAAATCTTCAAAAATGATCCTTTTCTGGATGAAATTTGAGACCATATTTGATTGCTGATTCTACGTATGGAGGGTCTTGGATATGACAGAAGGGAAGGCCAGTATTTACCATGAGAATGGAAAGCATTTCAGTTGATATTAAATCAAACATTAAAAGGAAATTATTTAAGTCACCCTTCATTAAATACTTTCTATTCATCATTAAATTCAGCATAACTGTATCCTTACTGAACTGTAGAGGAACACTTCAAAATAGGAAACACTCACTGAATTTTTGTCTAAAGTACACTGAGGGATTCACCAATTGTAGGAAACTTTAAGTTACAGTCCATGAACCAAAGTGTCTCTGTGTCCCTCTGCTACCTGCTATATCTCTAATGGGTGCAGATGAATGTCACCCTGTGCTGGACTTTAACAGTAGCCAGAAATTGTTTTGTTTTGGTTTGGTTTAGGTTGGACCCACACCTCATGTTCACATGACACAAAATAAGGGTGGAAAGGGCAGCCACCACAGTAAGCCATGTGCAATGCCAGAAGGAAAGCTACCCTTCTGTTTCACTTCATGTGACAGGAGTAATGATTTGCCAATTGCCTGAACATATTAACCTTCCTCTGACTTAAAAGCAATGCCTGTCACTACAGCGAGGAGTGCACACCAGGGGAGGGGGAGGAAAAGGAGAGTGCAGAGGTCCACCATGTCCCCACAGCCTTGTGAGGCGTTTGGGACTCTGGCGGCCCCAGCACTGCCAGGCCTGGTGTCCTGGTTTCAGCAACGCAGGACTAATTTGTCTTCTAATGCTTGGAAAAACTATACTTTTAGAAGACTCCAGTGTCTGAATTTGTAAGAATATTTACTTTACGTAGCCAGCTATGATATGTGGGTTTCAAGATCTCAGTGTTTTTGAGGCTGGCCAGGTGCAGGGCCAAGGAGGAGTGAGACTGGGCACTTGACCCAAGCCGGCCAACAGGATTACTTCATAGCATGAACATCACATTCAATACGAGTTAGAAAGTTTGCTGAGGAGTTCTCCCTCCCTTGATGGTGGCGGTCCAGAGAACTTCTTGTCCTGGTGCCAGATCCCAGAGCCCTTCCCTTCCTCCTGAAGCCGTAGTGCTCGCAGTGTCTGACATTTGCTGTCCACTGCTGGGAGTGCACGGCTTCCTGCTGGTAGAATGGGCTGAGTATAATCCTTGTATATTTTATATTGATATCAGGATCAATACTGGTTATTTACTATTATTAATGTTAATTATTTAGTCTTATCCTATTACATCTATTTAGATTTCAACCCACGTCTTTCCTTGTTTTCCCTGATTCCCCATCCTGGCTGGGGAGGGGTCATCTAGTGAGAGAATAATTATCTAAATGACAATAAATTGTTGTGAGTTTCTCAAACCGTAACACCTGGCTCTGCACCCCAGGTCAGGGAGCCCTGGGCCTGCAGCCCTCCCTGAGAGCACCCCTGCTGTGCTCCAATGTGTTTGCATTGGAAGAATTAATTTTTTTTAAATTTTTTCTCCTCAACAGGTAACAAAGATGAGTGTGGGGTATGACACTAGCGCCAGGAAGAGTGCTTGGTGCCACCAGCCAGCCTATGTCTCAGAGTACCTCATCTGCTTTTGGAAACTTTGGCACTTTGGAAAATCTCATGTCAGCCAGACAAATCCCAGAAACGGCAGCAGTAACCTGATATGGACATATGTATCTTACAGATTTATCATTTCATTATATTTTCAAATGAAACTGTCTCTTTGATTATGGGCACAGACAGCAAGATTTCTGAACTTTAACTCTGCTGTAAATATTAAAATCTGATAAGAACAATGTGACCAGGTGGATTTTCATTATTTTCAAATTGCTGTGAGCCTTGTTTAATTAAAAAGGCTGCTTCCAGCAGGAAATGATCTGGTAGTCTTTGATTTTTTTGGTAATGTTTTGTTTTCATGCTGAGAGTAGAGATAAAAATGTCCCACAAAGTGGGAAGGTACACAAATTCAGTTTGCTCAGCTTGTAGAAGGATAATCCCAATTCAACAAAAGTTCTGTAAAGGAAAATCCTGTCATGTGTAACTGTAGTAATTTAGCGGTCATTTGAGCTATTCCAACCCAGCTATGTGTACAGTGAACATAAAACTAATGGGACAGCAAGAGAAATGAATGTTTGCAACACAGTGTACACACACACACACAAAACCACCCTGAAAAAAATCTGATCTTTATAGTGCTCTCCATTTTATTTTAGGGCTAAAATTGCAATTTATTTTATATACTGACTTTCTTGCCTATTGTTAATTCCTAACGTGTTCCCAGAATACCAATAACTGGGCTTAAGATACAGCCCGAATGCATCAGCTTATCCCAGACACATAATGAGAGCTTTTCAAACTCTGCAGCATCTAGGCCATACCACACCTGATGAAAGGTTGTTTCCAAGAGGGTACTTGCTTCCAGAAAGCATGTTACATCTTGAATTGGTCATGATTTTTGGAGTAGCACCACCTGGTTTTTTTGTCTTACTTAAGAAAGCAACTTTATTACCTCAGGAAGATTTCTCCCCAAAAGATGTGCTTATCTAGCTTTTGCAGATCCCCTTGATACGATTTTGTAATGGCCAGTTCTTAACTCTGGCACAGTGAGAGCATTGCTTTTTCTAAGCATCTACACTGGATCAAGGTGACTAGTACATTAATAGCATCAATTTGTTTTAAATGTTGGTTAAGAAACCAACTATTTGAAGTAATACAATCATCCACACATCTTTGGGTCTGGTACTCATCTTCCCAAAATAAATGCTCTTCAAAGGTTTTTCAGCCAGCCAAAAACAGATAGTGTGACATCTTCCATTCAAAAAAACCTGAAAGATCTGTTTGCAATGTCTTTCATAACTGAAAAGAATGGAAATATACTGCAAAATTTGGTCTCCATCTCATTCTGCTTCTGCAGTATCACTCTCTGCTCCCTCACCTCTCTAACTGGCTTAAGTAGAAAGGGAAAACATATGCAGCTGAATAATGGAAGAACTTGGTATTGCAAGGGCTACTTCTTTTCACCCTGGTCTTGGAGAAACAAGGGTCTCCTCAGCCATTATTTCAATATTCACCACTCTGGCAAACCAACTAAAGCCTCCCCACCCAGGGACAGCTTGGATCTTAGATAGGTGTCAAAGAACATTTACCATTACTGACATTTCTAGACCTCAGAAATACTGTGATGGTCTAAAGATACCACTGCTTCATGCTGCAACACAGGTAACTGCTCTCTGTGTATCTGATAACCCTTGTTACTTCTTTGACGTCCACCAACATGTGATATTTTAGACTGAATTTTTGAATACTGTGAATTAGTCACTTTCTCAGGATTAGTTAGAAGACAAGACAGGCAGCCCCCATCTTCAAATACTAACACTTTTTATATATATTTGATTTGAAAATCGATAGCGATTCTCTTCAGGCTTGTTGGTATGAAACAAGTATCTTGGGGAAAAGGGCTGGGATCTAGGAAACTGCTTTCAAACAACCCTTTTTCATAAGCACTGACAATGAACACATGAAGCAATCTCAGAAGTACTTTAAAAGATGATGACAATAGATAATAATGCCATTAACATGAAAAAATATATTGGGGTTCTTCTGAGCTATTTTAGGGGAGAACAGGTGTTATAATGAAGTGGTCATAACAGACTATCAAGTCAATATGCTGAAAAGAAGGTGGCTGTGGTCCTTCCTCCCCCCTCTAAATTTAAGAAGCAAATTAGAGATTCATTTACTGAAGTTCCTAGTTGCTCCCACAATGTTTGCAACACTAGAGTCAACAGGTGTCCTTATGTACATCCACAAATGCGCAGAGCCATTTCCAAGTAAAACTCTTCCCTCTCTATCCATAAGAATCTCAGAGGGTAAATTAAGGCCGAGAAAACACACAGCTTCTTAGAAACTGCAGAAGCATAACCTGGAGAGCTGAAACAACATTTACAGCCTTAACTGCTGCGATAGCTTACTTGACCATTCAGCAAGGGCAGGCAAAGTAAAAGACAGAAAAAGAAAGGAGTATTTGGTGCTGCAAATCCTCTTACCATGCTCTGGGCCTTTCAGCGCAAGCCGCGTCTGGTGGTGAGGAAGGATCTCAAGTTTCACGTTATCCGCTGCATTTGCCAAAAATTGTGTTGCTTCTGCCAGTGTACAGTACTCCATACTGGTGCCATCAATGGACAGAATGTGGTCTCCTACATGTAACGCACCACATCTGCATAAAAGGGGAAAAAAGCTTGGTATGATCAGGTATGCTCTTTGCTTGGAAAATGGGTTTTACTGCCTTCAAACTGGCCATGACAACTATAAGCGTGTTCTTTTTTTTCGAGAGAGATTTGTGTTTTGTAGGCATTGTCACTGGTCAGACTTTATTTAGTACAAACCTTAAAAACAATTCAGTTAATACAGTATATGCCAAGACATCACTCACAGAACTGGAATGGGGTATCTGATTATAAAAATATGCGTGAATGACAGCAGAATAATATGAGAAGAGCTTAAGGAGACTCAAATAACTTGGTCACATATCCCTCACACAAGCACCCAGTTCATCATTTTTTGAGCTATAGTTCCAACATTTATTAGTACAAAAGCTGTAAATGATGATGAAATTATGCAGTAGTCAAACAAATAATGAAACCAGGGCTAGCATGGTGACTTCAGGAGTGGGGTGGGGGAAGGGGGCTATCTGCTAAATCTCGCTGCACTCAAAAGACTGGCTACTGGATGAGTTGAGAAATGCAAACACAGCAGTCAGCATCCCGACGTACCAGTCAAGTAGACAGCTCCTTTAATTGGTTACCCCCTGTGAAATGGGAAAAAACAGAGGGAGAAAATTAAAGCATCCTGCACCATTGAACTGGAGAACACCCCTGGATCAATGGTCGTCACTCTCAAAATTTCTACTGTAGGGAAAAGCCCACAGAGGAGCTGTAGACTCACTGCTACAAGTCGGTGCTACCAAAAGCACCGTTGTCAAAGAGGAGTTAACAAGGTAGGGTGACTGGGGACATGCAGGAGGAATTTGCGGCTGAAACGTAATATTTAAGGATTTTTTTAGATAGAGATATGTATATAGAAATATACTGTATATGTATAAACGCATACACACACACACACGCACACTCACCCCAGAAAGGATCCCATGGCTCTGTTAACAGAGGCTTAGACCATTGGGAAAAACTATCTATCATTTTAAAAATGGTTTAATTGGTTTTATTTAAAGGTTTAAATGAAGTGGAAAAAATTACTGCAAAATAACTCCAAGACACAGAAGCCAGTCTTCCTAATGCCTCAGTCTTATTCTAAAATATCAATAAAAATATCCAGATATAAGAAGTTCCATTTCACTGTGCCACAAGAATGAGTGATATATTCTAAAAGAACACTTCAAGGTTGCAAAGCCTTGAAATTTACTTCTCTTGACAGCTGTTCCATATTGTATGTTTACTTTAAGAATTCCAGGGGGTTATTTACTTTATTTTAAATACTAATTTCTGCTGCAGCATTACATTTAATCCTCAGAGCAGAGCTCTCAACTTTCGTGTTGCATAGTGCAAGCAGACAGTCACATTTTACATGGGGGCTGGCTTATGTCATTGAATACCATGTGAATGAGCTAAAGTAAATGCTGCCCTGGAAGTCTTAAACTCAGCAGTATGGAAGGAACAACAACCTGACAAAGTGCTAATTTTAAGACCTAACAACCTTGAGAGCATCTGGTTTTGTGAAATTCATCAAAAAATGGAAGGGTTTCTTTAAAACCAAACCAAAGTAGAAATAAAATGGATGTATGAACATGTAGTACCAGCTCTGTCACACTCACCTGTCTGCAATACTCGCAGATTTGATTTTGTCTATGACAATGACCTGTTTGTTGCAGCACATCGAGGTAGTTAGTGCAACCCCAAGAGCAGCACCAGGAGTTTTGGCAACTTCAACCAGCAGTGGCCCAGATGCCGTTGCTACTGAATCTGTTAAGATCAGACAACAAAAGATTAGTGTTATACCCATGTGATCCTTATGCCATTTTCATATTTTTCCCCACATAAAATCTCCATGGCTATTTTATTTCTCTAACCAGACAACAAGCCACTTAAAGAAATTCTGGAATAGCATCAACCTAGGTGTCAAGAAAACAAAAGCAAACGGAAGTTTGTGAATCTGGGATGTCGGAAAGCTTCTGAGTGTTGAGGAATCAGAGATACACCAGGTTAGGGAACTAGGATGTTAGTGAGTCACTCTATCGCACAACTGATCTCAAAATCACCCAGAATTTCAAACAGGCATGCTGAAGAAATAGAATTAATAAAAAATTAGAAAATTATCTGAAAAAAATTATGAACTGAAGAGGTTAGAGAAGGATGCTAAATTGATTTCCAGAAAAGAAGGGGAAGGTCTGCTCACAACAGCTGTAATAATGAAATTAAGAAGGTGAAACAAGGGTATACTGGAAATCGCTCACAAAAATAAAGGACAATTTAGGTGAAAATGGAGAAAATACAGGATACATGACAGCTAGAAATAGTAGGAGTTAAAGCAAAATGCACATGAGCAGAGTCAGAAGATTCTTGTAATATCTTGTCACTGGATAAAGTACTGCCTTGCAACAGGGCACAGATAGTAAATGACCAACACTGAAACAAGAAAGCAGAAAAGCAGGAGGCAGCAATAGTCGTGACTGATGACTATGGTGAGGACCTATGCCCAAGAAAGACAAGTGCTAGACAGAACAAAGTAAAAAACACAGCAGGCTGCTTCCTAAATGCCAAAACAAAGCAGGCAGTGATAAGGGTGAAGTACATTTTGGAGACCACCTGAGAACTCCTACTAACCGATAACCAATCAACCACTGATCTCAGTGGAGAAAGATACAGTAAGGACGTGAAAACACTGAGACAAAGAAAGTGATATCAGAAACCTTTGGAAGTGCTTACAATCAGCACAACTCAAAAATGAATAACCAAAGACTTATGCTGAAGCAAAGTTACCAAATGTCCTGAGATTCATATTCACAGAGTACTGGAGCCTGCTGGAAGAACACTAGGAGAATGTTCACCTGAGATGTCTCTCAGATGTTCCTGAGATTGAAGCTGTAAAAGAACTGCAGCTGGGCTTCAAAGTATGGAAGAGAAGATAGATATCAAGATATTCAATTCAGTCTTAAATCTAGAAAATTAGTCCAAACTGTAATTCTGACACAGAAGAGAAAGACTGTGAAACAGTGTATTATTGTATAAAACTAACAAGCTGTATGATGGTACAATAAATTGAATGAGAGCTCGATTAACTAACATTCAGCTAAGGTGCTATTCCTAGCTAGAGAGTAATGTAGGTAAAGTAAATATAGAAATAAAGTGGAAAAAAGTTGCTTTTATGAAATAACATATAATACCAGTAAAGCATCAGTTAATTATTATAGAACTCCTTTTTTCCCCACAACTTGAAATAATTTTTGTAGTCTTGTTGCTTTTTTTTACAGTTAGAAACCTGAGGATTTGAAAGTGTCCATTAAATCTAAGTGATTTTTGTGCCCAACTGGGACTGACTTTTAAAAAGTTGAACTTCCACAGGTGCTACCAAAACAAGCTGCTCCATAAATCTGAAGATAAATTGTGATCCAACGGAAGAGAGTCCACCCAGCAGCATTCCTACCTGGAGCTTCAGGCACTAAATAGCTTTAAAGCTAGAAGAACTGCCCTCAGCAGCTACCTCTCTTTCCCTAGTAACTAAAGATGGAGGTTATGGCAATTGAACCCCTATCTTAGATGCCTTGGTTAAGGGTCTAAGTAAGGCAGGATTCACGCAGTGACTTGCATAGAGCCAAATAAGCACATGCAGCAGAGAGAATTTACAAATTCCTGATTCCCCTTCCTGTGCAGAGAAACGATTATTTTCTTCTTGAATATTCCAGTGGTTTCTGGAGCTCCAAACAAGCTCGTAATTACAAACATATGGGAAGAAGGTTCAAACAATGTTTGTCACCAGTACTGTGACAAAGGTCTGAACTCATGTTGATACAGAAAATGGCAAAGCTCAACTTGTTATTGGTCTAACACAAGTTCTTTCTGTAACAATTTCCTCGAGGACAGAGAAGAAACTAAATGCAAGTATCTGTTGAGGATGAGTAAATCTTTCAAGATGCTGCTCCGGAGTTACTTGAGAAATGCACGATCAGTTTATGCCCTAGTGTTATTTCCCAGGTGCCTGTCGAAATGCACAGGGAAGGCAAACCAAGGCAGCCAGGATGAATAAGTAAGATAACTACATTAGAGAAATCAGAAGAGAAGAAATGGAGTGTGTCTGACTGTGGAAAATAAACACAAGTAAGAGAAATTGGAAGGCAATAATCAAACACACATTCCCTGACAGAGAAGGATTAGTTTATCAAGTTGAAGTAAAGCATGGATATGAAAAATGAATCATACAGGTATAAATAATTCATGTGTGACGATGTTTCAGTCATTAAGATATTTACACCGTGACTGAAGCACTTACACACGATGCTGATTTATTTGCTATGTAATTATATAAGATATACTGATGAATGTTTGCGTGAAAAACGCTCTAGATTTTTGATTTTGTTAATCATTTTTCTCACTTTTGAGCACTGCATCTCAATCAGTACAAGAGGCTTGATTAAAAACTCCCAGAGGAAGAAGCATTGCTTTCCGCATGCTAATGTATTTCTTCAGTTAGATAGCAGCTTACCTTTTTTATTTGACAGCTTAAATCACTGGTAACATAAGTTTTTATTCTGAATATACCTTTATGGTATGTAAATATACTATGCGATGTCTAAAAAAGTTTTTGATAAAATAAGCAGTTACCACCCTCGCTCACCTCAAAAGATAATCACAAATGATTTTGCAATTGGAAAAAAAAAATAATTTAGCCCAACAAAGTGATCCCCTGACATGCGTTTCTTTATGTCCTTTCAAATGTATGTATCTACTAATCCTTACCTATCCTCACGGCTTATCGAGTCCAGTTTAAAAACTGGTGGGTGGTGGAGAATAGAAAACCTCTTTAGGATTCCCACAGTGGGGAAGCCAAAAAGTGAGCTGCTTGTATTAGGCAGCAGAGAATCTACATGTGGAACAGTACCACGACATCACCCAAACCACGACATACCTATAAATGCGCTAAAAAAGGAAAAGCTTCAGTCACAGCTTGCAACCAGTAATTACAATAAATCCACAGAAAGCCATACTATTAGTTTATGATGCCTTTTCTCTTCTTTTTTTCCTTTCCAAAGCCTTCATGTACTTAAAGCTGGGAATTGCTGCTATACTGTGAGCTTGTTCCTGTAGGAACACTGAGCTCTGTTGCTACTATCTGTGCTCTGTAGCTTCTCACTTCTCTAACTGGAAGGCTTTGGGTGCTTGCAATACAAGACACAAATAATTTTTTTGAGCAGCTTAAACGAGCTAGACAAGGAAGCAGGATGTCAAAACAGATTTTGACCTTAAGAGCCAGCTCAACCAATTGAAACACACAGCTCCACAAGACTGCTATTGATCTTGCCTGGATGCTGCTGTATCTTCTAGCAATGGTGTGAGTGACAAACAAGTGGGTACTCATTGAGCTTCTTCCCTATTAGATGTCCACAGGCTAACAATTTTTTCACCCTCAAATTGTATATAGCAGGTCCACGTAGTCTTCTCTGTTGTTTTGTTGTGATTCTTTGACTGAAAGCAGTGAAAAAAAAAAAAGGCAAGTCTGCACTGGTTCGGATCAGTAAATAAATACATAGCTCCTCCAGCCTTGCGGTTCCCCAATGCAAAGTTTTAATGCTTTTGTAGCAATGCATTCACAGATATAAATGTGTCTCACTCCAGTCAAAACAGAAGCCAGTATTTCACACTTATTTTTTCAAAAAAAGTGTACTCTCCTCCTCCTCACATCTATCTTTGTTCCCTTCATGCAAAATCTTTGCAGCCCACAGAGAAAAAGTAGAGCAATCTCTCCCTCAGGTAGGAGCTTTCTTTTGTCCATTCAGTTCTTGTCAGTACACCAAATTCTTTACCTTCTCTCTCTTTTCCTGTAATTGCAATTTTTATATTCAGTACCTGTGTACCTCAAGCTCAGGCTAGTCAAGAAAGCATAATGTTAATTAGAACAATGGGACACCCGGATTATATTTTCAGAACAGTAACCCTCATTAAGCTCAGGTCATATGACACCTGGATATCTTTTCCTAACCCTCCTGAAAGGAAAAACTTCTTCTAGCCCTAAAGCACAATTTCCAGTACCACCATGCAAAGACTGGATAGCTGGGTAAATCACAGAGGTGTATTTTAGGGAAGTTAATGAAGACTTCTTTTACTTAAGGAAAAGATCTGACATATCTGGCACTCCTTCTTTAAAAGCAAAGCACTGTGAAGTTTACAGCAAATTAGTTTGAAGAAATCAGTTTGAATCCACCCATGACTCCCAAATGCCTGACACTTTATTCTTGCTTTCCTCTACTCTCTCTGTGCTCTTTTTTTTCTTCACAAAAATCAATTATTCTTTTCCAGCAGGCGCTCAGCAATCATACATGCTACTGCTCTGATGTATATAGGGTAGTCAATGATTGTTCCCAGTTGAGTGAACTTTCATAGAAGGACCCTCACAAGTCCTCAAATGCAGACGTGCACAGCCATTTCCTTGAACTTGCTTTCTTCAACAAAAGCACAACAGAAGGTAGGGGGCTGTGTGTACTTATGTACCTGAGCCAGTGTTACAGAGAAGGTCCAATACAAAACACTCTATGGCAGTTGTTTCTTCCTCTAGAAAGGTTGAGGCAACCAACACATCACCGTCAGCATTCAATGCACAAGTGGACGGTAGTTTGAAATTGTGGTGACTCTGGTGTCTACAGCACAGAAGGGGATGACAGCAATCCCAGCTCCTGCTGCCAGACCTGGGCCTTTATTTGCCATACTTCAGTTGGGGAATGCCAAGCAGGCATAGCTGTGTCCATCAATTCAGAATCGGTGCGTTAGGGATTAGGACCTCCATTTTCTGTACTAGGTAGCAGGATCTGAAACATCAAAACCATTTTTTCCCCCCAGAAATAGCTCAAGATTTCAGGTTACAGACATACCATACATTTTCTACCAGGAATTTAATGGCGTATTTAATTTTTTAATGGCGTATTTGCCATTAAAAGCTGAAATGGAAAAATCAGTCTCGATACATTTCTTACAGGGCACTTAAAACCCATGGCCAGTTGAACAAAGCTGAACCCATGTAACCAACCAAAACAACACGCAAAACTTCTAGCAGACTGAATGAATTTTGTTTCTAAGACCTGTGGCTTTATCAGCCACACTCTCCATACAAATGATTTTCCAATGCCCTTTACAGCACTTCTCAGCTGACAATGGAGCAACAGAAAAGCACTCAGGGATTCTGAGTGCATTCACATCCACTTTTCTTCATTAACCACCAGATTATTCATTACTGTCATACAGTATCTTAAACTGCACTTAATGAATCCTGTCATCGTCCATATGGTTTGCTTATTGTATTCTTAAGGACTTTTGTTTTTTTAAATGAACACCTACCCAGAAAGAACATTCTTTGTGTCCATTTAAACACTTCTTCTGTAAGACTAATAAACTTAAAGTTGTTCCAACTCCTCACTGTCCAGTGGCAAGATCTTATCCCTATCTGTGATAACGAGACTCATAATATTTTATTGTACCATGGCCCCACTATTTTCCTTCTCAGGTTTCCCTGAGACTGCCCTAGCAATATGTGGTCGACCTCCTGCAGTTGTCTGCCTTTTCTATGGTCTTCAGCAGAACAAAAGCCAACCCCAAAAATGGCTAGTTACCTTACTGTGCAAGAGAAAGATTTGCTGAAAGTGGGGAAGCTTTTCTCCACCTTTCTCCCTCTTCTGTGCGCCTCTCCACTAGCACGTTTACTATTCTTTCCCCAGGTTTGTAGTTTAGCAGGTCACAGATGCAGAGAGATGAAAAAGCCCACTTTTGGCACCATTTTTCAGCCAAATCCAAAAATATTCCTTAGGCTATCTTGCTAATATTTTTCATTTCCTTTGCAGTGGCTTTTTAATTCACTCATATTTAACACCAACTAGATGATTAGCTAAGTCTCCCTTACACACACAGAGCTGACTGATGTTTATTTAAATACTAAATTTTTGGGGGTGCGAGGCTACTTTTTTATGTAATATCCTTTCCTTGTACTCCAAAGATAATTTGATCCCTAATCTCCATTTTGCAAAAAAAGGGAATATTAATTACATATTTTAAAAGATGATCTAATTAAGAAATTGAGATTGGGATCATGGGTCAATGGTTTCAAGAGGGAAAGTAGCAGTTAGGAAGAGAGGCAGGAATAAGACTTCTACAGCATCTTAAAGGGCACAGGAACAACATTCAAGATGCCCTACAGCTGGGTAGCACCATTATCACTCATTCAGAGTAATACGTTTTGATTCCTCATATTTTTGTGACTGTAAAGGTCACAAGTAAACCACACACATGGCACTGATGCACAGTCCTGGCCCTGGTTTTCTGTTCTACTAATACTGCATAATGTTTGCACTCTGGCTTTGTTCATGCTTCATTTAGCAGAGTAACCTTTTTTCATGTGAGATCCTATGGGAAAACTAGAATCAATGCCAGCTAGCATGCTCCGATAATGATGTCTGAAAAGCTAAAAGTCATTGACAGTGCTTCTAATTCTCCCCTGAGAGCTAGAATACAAAAAATATTAATAAGCTTAATGACATGTGAGACTTTACTCTTAATATATTTTGGAACGGAGTAAGCTGGCATTATATATTACAAGTAGTATTTGGGCAGAGAGGTGGCAGTTTGTTTAATAATAAAACAACTATTTAAAAATTAAATATTGCTCTTGTTCAAAGGGTCAGTGGCAATCTCCTAGGCCCAACTTAGAACATACATAAAATATGTGTGTTCCTAGTGTTCCCTTGATTATGGAGTATCTGAATGTTTCAGGCAGGCTGTAGAGTGAGCAACAGTTGTTCTAATTTTACTCGTCTCAGACAGAATTAGAGGGGCAAAAACAGCACTAAAAAAAAGGATAAAATAGTGTCTTTTTCCTTATTGCCAGTAACAGCATAGCACTGAGGCTGCTGGGCTACTAATTGAAAGAAAGCTCACAGAGTCCACAGAAAAACATGAAATTGCTGCTAAGGAAAAAAGCCACCAGTGTCAGTTTACACTCCTCTACCTTTAGAATAACCAGATTTCAAAAATGAAAAATAGGAATAATTTCAGGAGGATGCCAGCAGTGATAGTGAATCCGGAGGGACCTCTCAGCCTCAGAATGGAAAACGGAGACATTATTCTCTAGATGAATGTGCCGCCTATCTCCTCCCCTATACACAAGCAATTTCATATTCTAGTCAACTGACTGGCATGGTCTTTCCATTTATCTCTCTTGCCTAATTCCTGCAGTTCTTTCATATGCCTCTAATTCAGCCAAGTTCTTCAAATCAGAAGGTTAGGAGCTGCCTTTACCTAATTTCATACTTTGCAGCCTTAGCCCCATCATCCTCCTCAGCTCAGAAATGCCTGCTAACCAGCTGAAGAACTGTCCTCACCTTCAGAGTGCTCACACCAGTGTGGTGTGATGTGTGAGGTACTCAAAATCCCCTTGTGGACTTCCTCTCATGTTCAGACTGCAAAAGCCTGCCTAAACCCCTTTCACTTAGAAGACCTTCCCCAATTCACGGGACAATCATCCCTCCTCCTAACTCAGCTGCAAGCTCAGACATCTTTCTATTTTACTAGGTCCCCTTCTCTGCTCAAAAGCTGTGTTAAATCCCTACCTCTTTATTAATCTGCACCCTTCTTTTTGTGTGCTCTGTTAATTTAAAACCCGATTTCTCTGTTGCTGAATTTACAACAGAGAGGGGACATGGTGTATGGAGCCTGTACAGAAGATTCTGAATCTACCTCTTTGAATCTAGTCTGAATAAGTTTTAAATAAGCCCAGGCTCTGTAATTTCTTTTCTTTGTTATCTGAAAAATGAATACTACATATAAAATTCAGATGGCACTTAAAGAACTACTGAAAACTCCAATCTCTACCCCTGATGGCAACACATTGGTTTCAGAACTTGGGAGTCTATCAGTACAACTTTATGCTTAGTTTGCTAAGGCCTCAAACACCAGCTTTCTGTTGAAGAATGGCTCCTGAAAACCACCCTGAAAAACTCGAGAGCATTAGATTGATTGCAAAATGTTTGCAGAAGTCAGCAAATAATACATCAAGTCCTCTACTGAGACCCTGCAATACAAAACACTATTTTTTCTATTGCACAAAGCATAGATAAAATTACAGAACCACTGAATCATAGAATGATTTGGGTTGGAAGGGACCTTTAAAGATGGGCATGGGCCATCTTTCACTAGAGCGGGTTGCTAAAAGCCCCATCCAACCTGGCCTTCAAGACTTCCAACGATGAGGCATCCACAACTTGTCTGGGCAACCTGATAGATAGATACATATGTAAAAGGAGCTTCCCATACTTATTTTTTTCTTGGAAGTAGGACAGGAAATAAAATACACCAGAACTTTGATTTCCTCAGAACACCCCAGCTCTTGCATGATTCTGTACCTGACTAATCATAACAAATAGAACAAATATGGATGACACAATCTGTATTTCTGCCTGCAAACTAACACACAGCTGGTATGCCAAATTCTACATCTGCTAGCCTCAAAAGTATGCCTGTAAGTACACACTACTATAGATAATATAAAGTGCTGCAGTATCCATAAATTATGTCTATTTGCCATAATGACTATAAGTTTCCATCTAACAGGAACACTAATAATTAAGAGTGGGACTGTATTATCTTCAAAAGCCTACAAAGCACAAAGCCCCTCAACTGCCAGCACTTGACAGATGGAAACAAACACTGCGAACA
>JAOTQQ010000001.1:36631720-36654329 GCA_026546715.1 Gallinago undulata
AATAGAACAAATATGGATGACACAATCTGTATTTCTGCCTGCAAACTAACACACAGCTGGTATGCCAAATTCTACATTTGCTAGCCTCAAAAGTATGCCTGTAAGTACACACTACTATAGATAATATAAAGTGCTGCAGTATCCATAAATTATCTTCAAAAGCCTACAAAGCACAAAGCCCCTCAACTGCCAGCACTTGACAGATGGAAACAAACACTGCGAACACCTAAACTTTGTGTTGAGCCGACAGTTCCCATCTGCCCAGGGCTCTACCAGGATAATGATGTCTCAGATAATCCCAAAAGCCTGAGAGCAAAGGTATGCCCTGGAGAGTCAGGACATCTTCAGCTGACATGTACACAGAGCAGTTAGGGCAAGTAAGGATATAGCAGAGCCATACGAGCAAGGTGGCGTGCCCGAGACAGCCACTTCTGCTTCTCACCAGAGGGCTGACCCAAGTGGCTGGGCTTTTTTGCATACTCGAGGTACATGACTAGACCTTGCTCAAGGGTTCTCTGTACTGAGCCATACTGCCTCATACATTCCTGATTATGTATTATTTGTATGCGTTAGTGACCTCTGCACACAAGCCAAGAGTAGTCTCTGGTGTGGAGACTTCTGGTGGAAGTCACTTTCGGTGTGCTTCTGCTAACATGGAAATCAATAGATTTGGTTTGGTTCAACAGGTAGGAGGTTTCAAACTAGTCTAAAACGCGTCTATGCAGAGCATATTAGTTGAGTATAAACCAGAAAAAAAAAGAAAAATTGAAGTAAACTCTACATTGTTGTCCATAACAGATAATACAAATTTCTGATGCTACAAGTTTGTACTATCACTACCACTTTTTTCCCCCAAACTTTTGGTCTCTTTTCAATATTCTGTGCTCTAGAACAGATGTCTTATAAATAATTGGTGCATTGGCACAGCCACAGTATAAAATGCTACAATGCAGAAGGCTGAGACTGAGATTGACCTTGATATTTAGGCACCGAGGAGCAGAGTGAGAGTTTTGCAGCCCTCTGGGGTTGTGCAGGATATTTTGCCATTCGATGCCAACTACTCATGAAATGAAACTTTGGTAGAATGAGTCAGGAAACAAGTTCATTAACTGCCCTCTCTCTCCAGTTTGGTATTGCCTGAGCAGCAGTTCAGAAAAACATTTCAAAGAAATTGAGAAAGTAATTTAAGTAAATTGCCCTCAAAACCAACACAGAAGCCATAGTTTTGAACATAAGCTCTTTGATCCCACATTGCAAAAATAATCCAGGATGGCTTATCTATTGCCTATCTATTTCCGGCTTTTTCCTTTCCAGTGCTTGTTCCAAGCGATACAGAAACAGGACTACGGGGAGTATTCACACATTTAAAGTAAAATAAGGTGTCAATATTGCCTGTTCTCTGCAGCATGCTTTTCCAGCAATAAAAAATTCCCCACATTTCTTCTCCTAAAATCCCAAGCACTCTTTCATCTGCTTCCACAGCAGGCAGCCTGTCAGCTTGCTGCCAGGGTCACCCTTAGCAAGGTTCCTCTGCAGCTCCTCTTTTGTGCTGGACAAGCCATTTACCTCCTGCCAGAGCAGCTCCTGCTGCCAAGCTCGGAGGGACTCCAGGTCCTCTCATGCCCCCTGTCTGATGACTTTTTTCTTTTTGAAGAAGTTCCAGTGCTCAGAAGGTACACAGATTTGTAATTCAGTAATTTGGTCATTACTGACTCTGTGTAAAGGAGAAATCGTGAAAAGCCTTTGCCGTGTGTGCTTCTTTTTCTTTTTTCTACAAGTGAAAATACACCCAAATTTACCTATACTGTAAAGCCCTTGAAAAATTAGAGGTCACGGTGCTCAGGAGAAGACTACGCCATTCAATATTGCTGAGCTGACCGTAACAGAAAGACTGTGCTTATGCAAACTGTAAAAACCCAGATGAATCAGGAGTTGATTAAAGTCAGCACATCATCAACATAAATCATTATGAAAAAACATGCATATAAAAAAAAAAGCTCACAAGTATGTGTTTACACACAGAATGACATTAAAAGGAAAATATTACGGTCATCATGTGGGCACAAAGCACTTCAAACTTAATGAACCCCAGAATGAATATTGCCTGAATGAACTTATTTTTACCTCTCTTCTTTAATTAAATAATCATATTCTTCTTTCTTCAAGAGCCTCATGTGGAAGGTAGACAGTGACTATTTAATGAGTAGCAACACTTTTCCCTTTTTTTTCCATGCTCATGCCTTAATTACTAAACAGTATTCTCATCCTTCTCTAAGCACATGTGGTGGGAGAGAGCTACTGTATGGTGCAGCCTCTGGATATTCATTACAACACACATTTATTAACAATTTTATCTTATAACCACCCTTCAGAGAAAAAGCATGGCATTTTCCCCACTGTGTAGATAAACAAATGAGGATCAAAGACATGAAGTTTGAATGCATCCATTATACCGGGGAGGCTGACCTGAGACACCTACGCTGGGATTCACTGCACTAAACTGCAGGCATATGTAGAGGAGAACTGAGATAGCTACACCTGAACTGGAGTCTTAAACTCCCTCTACAACCATCAGAGAAAACTGGCATTTTTAAATGTGTTTCACCTGCCCTACTTTAGTAATCTCCATCAAGATGAGACAAACTAGTCTATAGAACATTTGCCTTGCTTTACTGTTTTCCAGATCACTCAGTAGGTGACTGCAGGTGACTACCGACTATCACACAGCAGGTGACTGAAGAAGAAAAAACAAATACAATCATTCCGTTTAAAATCTATATCATAAGACATATGCTCCAAAGCACCTGAGTAAGGCTGCATCTTTAATTCTTGCACTTCCCATCCCTGAAGAGCTGAATTGAAAGGAACTTCACAATAACAAGAAAAAACATTCCCCGATATACACAAAATCTTTTGGAAAAGTTGTCACCAAACACGGCTTCCTCTGAGCACACTGAACTGTATCCCTTCAAAGACTTCCAAATCTACCAAATCTGGTGGATTTTCACTGGAATAAGCAGAAGAGACTTTCCTGAAAAGGGCTTTCTCTCCCTTAAGCAGTACCTACTGAATTGCATGTCCGTGTTCCAGTGCTTCAAAAAAACTCATCTTCACAAAGAAAAGATTCTCCCACTTTCTCATCACAGGCAAAATGACTTTCTCTAAACTCCTTTCTGAAAATGGCAGAACAATTTTGCATGAAAATGCTCTCACAACCCTCCCGCCCCCTGAAAAATCCAGGCTCGGGCAGTTACTGGGGGGAAGGCAGCCACAAAAAAAACACCTTAGCATAAACTGCTGAAGCTTTCGCTGTTCTGAAAATCATGGGTGTAACTGTGAGGCAGTTTACAAAAATCTCAAAAAAGCCATTCTTCTTGCAAAGGGGGATCATAAAGAACCACAGAAAGGACACATCCTTCCTTCTTTTCCTTTGCAGCAGTTTTCTAGTTTGAACATAGCAGCTGACACTTCTCCCACATTCCCAATCCAACTAAAGGATGGCAGAATGCAATGAGACAGACCAGCAGCACCAATGTCTTGCAATGATTTACAACATCAAATGCTAACATTTGAAATGTGGTCTGTTATGTCAAAGCCAAAAAGTAAATGAAATTAAATGCATGGTGGCTGCTCATCTAAGAGCTTCTCTAGCATGCTTGAGGGTGAAGACTTTTGCTGTGATCTAGATCCAAACTGAGATGACCTATAAAACTTACCACAAAACTGGTAATTTCATGCATGCATGCTGTTTTCCCATGCTAATGTTGAAGTACCAGAAGAGAAATATTTTAGCAAAGGAGCAAAGAGAAAATGAGCCTGGCATGTTTAAGGTTGGATTCAATGATCTTAAGGGTCTTTTCCAATCTAAATGGTTCTATGTTTCTGTATTCCCTTTTCATTAGTAGAAGGGCGAGGACTGAGTGGTAACTGAGTGCCATTTAACAGTGTAAACAGCATTATTTTTAAATAATGTGTGTCAGAGTTAGGTCCTTGTAATACAGGTCTTTCCTACACTTCAGACTTGAGTTGGCTGTAAAATCCTGAAAGTAGATGTTTTTACCCTGACAATGAAATACAACATTGATTTGGTGCACACAGTCCTTAAATTAGGATACTTTTGTGCTGGCAGAAGACATTTTTGTTGGTATAAACTGGGTGAGAACTGAGGAGCGGGGCAAAGAAGCACAGCTCTACTGTTTATTTCCCTGTGAGCAAAGCTCTTCAAATGTAGGACAAGAGCTACAATTTTTCTCCTTTGGCTCCTACTTTAGAACCCAGTTGATATCAGTAAGTCTTCCTACTGGGTCAAACAGGCTTGGATCAGGCCTTGGCTAACTTCATGAAAGGCACCTGGTGGCTGATATAAAGGATCAATAGTTCTTGTTCCCATCCTAAATGCTTCAGACGACAGCACACTGCTGTCACTACGGATTAGATGCATGCACATGTTTTGCATGTGCATGCAAAAACTACTAAAATTTGTGGAAACAGCTAGCAGAGCACATTCAACAATCAAGATAAAACTATATATTTAGCTAAAAATGCAATTCGAGGGTATTTAGTACCTAGATTGAGCATTTATTTTAAAATGAGGAAGTTAAATGTGAATAACAACAACTAGTTATAAATTGATGGTGGCTTCCCTGAGCTAAATAATGGCAGGAAGAATTGTTTTAGATTTTCTTTGCACCTATGGGGGACGTTGTGCCAAAATCATACTAGTGACAGAGGGGAAACGACAGGCTCAGTGTGTCTGCAGTCCAGGTTTTTTGTTTTTCATTTTTTTGGGTTTTTTTCCTATTTAAGCTGCTTGAAGCCTTTCAGTTTCAATAAAGAACTCAGGCAAGATGACCTGAATCAGCAATAGTTTTTGGAAATTAAAAATAAAGGATAAAGGAAAACTCACCGAGGAGTTTTTAAAGAAAGTGTTGAGGGACTTCCTAAGTAACATGAAACAAGTCCCAGAGCTCTGCCTCAAGGTGTACATATTATCATCTTTTCATATATATATCCTTCTGTATATAGCCAGAAAAAAAGTGAAACTAACCCTGTAATCCAGAGGCAATATGGGTTATAGATGCTTGTGTATAATACAACAGGAAACCTTACCCTAGAAAGCCCTTTCTTTCTCATTAGCATCTCCATCTCTGTTCCCCCATTGTCTGTCTCTTTTCTCCCCAGAGCCTCATTGCCTCTCATGTCCTACAGTCAATTTTGTCTGTTGGCAAAGCCCTACTTTACTTCCAATTTCATGCAGGTAACCTGAGGGTCACCACATGATTTGACTCAGTTCCAAGAAAGAGTGCTTTTATACTGGTGTGGATTCTGCATGTAAAAATGCAATTTTATCAGCCAGGGAAGAAATGTCTGGAGGCACGTAAGAAGAAGGAAGAAATCTCAGGTTGCCACAGCTTTACCTGTAACCTTGGGAAGCTGTCATATCCTTCATTACTCATCTCTTCAGGAGGGCTTGGTGTTCTTTTTTTGGCTGCAGTGGGCCATGACTTTTCTGCTAGTGTCAGAATTGCAATTAAAGATGAAACTGGTCTACGGTCTACAGAAGTACTCTTTATAAAATCACTGCCACTCTTTTCTCCTCCTCCAAGAAGAAAACGGGTAAGATTTAACTGAAACCTGCAGTCAGGTGCTTGCCTTTGGTTTCTTTCAAATGCATGTTCAATTATCATGGAAACATACTTTTGTTAGTGTCTTCCAGAATCTACACTGAAATAGCAACACGACCAATCAATAATAGCTGTCAGAATATTCTGGCCAGTTTCCTTACAAATTAAAATCATGAGACTCACAGGAGGTCAAACACCACTTACATGAGTCACCAATTAATTGATTAAAAAAAAGAAAAATCCAATGATTTTTTGGCTAAACACAGGCTAACACACAGAGCAATTTTTATCAATACTGTTTCCCCAAACCGCTCTGATAAATATTGAGTTCATAGGCTATGAAATGATCTCTTTAAATGAACAAAGCATGGTAATCATGCATTTAGGAAAAAGATGCAAAGACAGATTATTATAGGTGTTTAAGATTACTGTAGGGGAACGTGGTTTGAATAGCAAAAGCATAGAGAACATAACATGTCACTCATCGTACAGCTGAGCAACACCATCGGAAGTATAATTCTGTGTAACAAGATCATGTTGTAAGATGTGGCACTGGTGCAATTATCTTTGAGTAACTATGCTGATTTCAAGATAAACTCGTTCAGCTTAGGTGTTGATTTTTTTCCCTATCTAAATTTCTCGCTTAAGGGCCTTAGTACTGTTCTTCTCTGAGCAGTACACACTTCCCATGTGCTGAATACTACATGGTGCAATTTCACAGGATCTGCTTCAAATCTCATTCATGCTGGTTTTGCACTAGAATGCCATTATTTAAGACATTTCATATTTAGGCATAATACCTAAAAATATTCATAATATAAAATCCATCTTTTTTCAACATGAATGTTCTGTAAAATGATGAAGGAACCACGAATCACAGTGTAAAGGGATGAAAATCTGCCCTATTGCATCCCATTTTAACCTCTTAGTTTATACCCAGTACATGTGTTCCGGGAAATGATTTGTGGGGTTCTTGGGTCTTCTCCCCTTGGCCTAACCTGTCAGGCATGGTCAGTGTTATACTGATGAAAAAAGTCAAGAGGATGGAGTAGTTCAGTTCTGGATATTTTTAAACCTCCCTCAGGGAAAGTTTGGGAAGACATTTAGTATTTTCATCTCCCTGGAATGGAGGCAGGAACGGAGCCTTTGCTCCTGCTGCTATTTCCTTAGAGGTGGGCCCTTTAAGAGACAGCTTCTGGGGTTACAACCTAAGTTCTCTCTAATACAAAGAAAATCAAATCTGTTCCTTAGTCTCTCAGATGACTGCAATGCCACTAAACCAAATCCAGGGCTGAATTTTTTTAACTGGATTTTTTTTGATTACAGAGTTTCTTGTGCATGGCACACGCAGGAGACCCTTTAATCTCCAAGAAGCTTAATTATCATCCTCTTTGTAAAACTTTCACACCTGAATTCTGAATTTAAGTACTTCAGTTACCTGCTCCATTTTCTTTTCAGACCAGCACAAATCAGGATACTTTACTATCCTTGTTAGTCTGCCGTTGACCAGGACGCTAAGTAAAAGATAAGCCCTTTACGTGAAAGATCTCTTGACTAACTTCCTGCTGACCAGGGGTATGAGTATGTAGTAGATGGAAATTCTCATCCATGCTGCATTTCATGGAGCACCTGGATAGCCCTCACGCAAAGTGGAAAGATTTGATCAATCCTTTTTCCCCATCTTTTACTAAATAAATATGAGGGTTATTTGCCCCTTTGCTCTGCTTGCTTGGAGCCTGGATGGTGGACAGGAGAGGTTATTACAGCAATCTCCTCCTTCCATCATTTGTTTTTAAATACTTACTAAAAAAAGCACAATAGCATATTTTTAATAGGCAGAGACTGCTTCCATTTGAAGATGCAAACCCTTGAATTAGCATCGAAAAATTTACATTGCATGCTTTGTGAGGAGATAGGAGGATAGATTAGGGAGGCTCTACTTTAATGAATACCCATCATGAAATACATTGATATTTCAGACTGATTTTTTTGAATTGTACGCTGTTTAGACTAACCCTATAAGTACAGGTTTCACCTTCCTGACAAGTCTTTGAAGACAAATTTGTCCATTACTCTTAGTACCCAGGAAGTAAAACATAGAATATTTTCATATAGAAAGTGGCACTTGGAAGATAATATGCCCCCTCCCCACCTTTTCTAGTTCTTTATGGCAATTAAATTGTATTTTTAGCTTTCTGTTACATGGACATCTCATTTCACCTTTACAGTTTTTTCTTTTATACAAAGCCATGTTTATTAACATGCTTTTAATGAGGCCATGGTTTCAAAAGCACTAGAGAGAAATGTTAATTGGACCTGATAGAGTAATTTATAACTTATATGGTTCAGCTAAACTCCACTTATTTCTCTTTAGGGATGATCAAGGAGTTTGTAAAGAAAGAAATATCTGTAAGATTTATGAAATCCTTGTAAAACTTCTCCTTTCTGGAATCATCTACTAGCAATACGGCTATCAAACTAACACAAATCATAAACGGGCATAGAAAAGAAAGTAAAAATAATTCTATAGGATAAAAATACTTGGGAATCATAGACTTTTCTCATTATAACTTCTTGATTTTAATTGCTTACAACTTACGACTTGGCTACAGTTCAAATATTTGGTGTGATTTTTTCTTATGATGGTTACCTCTCTCAGTCTGATTTTTTTTTTTCTCCCTTTAGTTATTTCAGCTGAAACAGGTCAGCTGAAACAGGTCAGATGCGTCTGAAAGCATCATTAGGAAAAACCATACTGTTTTGCCCAAACACAGAAAATTCTGTAAGCTTCATATTGAAAATTCATGTTCTCTATGTGTCTTCATTACCTGACAGATCTGGCACAGAGAATCAAGCGAAGAGCCAGAAGGAAGGGAGAGTAGGACTTCCTGGGCAAAAAGGGGAGGAACTGAGGTGAGGTGACAGATCTGAAAAGAAGCTGCAGTGCAAGAAACTTGGGAATGGTTTGATAAGACACAGGGACGGGAGAAAGGGCTAAAGGAGTACATGCATGAAAACTGCAAAAGGCCTTTACAAAAGGAAATCAGCAATGTGGGAGAAACGTGCTGGAAAATTACTAAAGACTTACTTGGCAAAAGACAGAAGAACAAACTGAGCTGTAAGGAGAGGGATTAGGATGTTGGGGATTCAGGACCTTCTAGAAAAGACGACTCAAACTAGGTCAGTAACGAAAAGGAAAACCAAGCAGCTGCTGGGAAAAAAAGACAGTAATGCGGCTAGGAACCAGGACAAGAACAAACAACAGAGGAAAAAGCATCACACTTGCAAGAGACAAGAAAGAACACGGGATCCCAAACCTTTACAATTCTCTGCTGTCAGCAAACATCTTAGAAACCCATTGGCCACTCAAGTCTTTTCTGGTCCCCAGAAAGCACGCTGGACATACTATGCTGGACAGCTAGCCTGACAACCCAGCTAACAGGGAGCAGACTGGTGAGCTTAATGTTTCTCACTCTTTTGACGAACTATTTGGGTACAGACATCACGTCAGATATAAAGTTTTTCCCACAGAGAAGCCTAGGTAACAATACATAAAATGTGTCAACACTGTTAGGGATGTAAGCTCACACAAATACTGAGAAATGACAAATTGACAGTTGCAACACAGTGATGCCATTCATTAGGTAGAGAAATGCTATTTTCTTAAAAGACCCCATTTCACACCTCTTTCACTACTCAGCAGCTCTTATGAGGAAACAAGGTCCTGTCCATAAGACAAAGCACCCAAAGTTCTGAGGGAGCCAGTAGTGCATGAGTTGGGTGGCAGGTATGTAAGGCGTAAAGAAGGAACTGCAAGAAAGAGAAGAAGGTCGTGTAACATGGAGGAAACACCCAAATGCTGCTTTGAAGAACCAGATTGTCTTTCTGTCATAATTTCTGTAAAGGCTGAAAAGGACATTTAAACTGTATTGGTCACTAATTACAAGCATTTTCTTGTTTTACTATTAGCAGTAAGTAGCAGTATCTCTTGATCACACAAAGTACTGATGAATCAAGAGCTGGGTTTTGAATCTGCCAGCCCAAAATGATGAATTTTTTAAAAATACCAGCAAGTTTCCATGCTACTCATTTATCTCCAGAGGTGTTCAAAAGGTATTTATCTTCCTTTTAAACCAGGTAAATATAGTAGATTAAAGCAGGTAAGCAAGCAGGAACTGATGCCCGACTGATTGATATCAATCCTCTTATAGGCTCATGATGAGAGTCAGTGAAGTCAGCATGTCATACTTAGTAGCAGCATGAGAGAAGAAGGGTTAAAAGGAATAGCCCTCACTCCCTATTGTAAAAAAGAAGTCTAGAAATCCAGAAAACTCGATAGCAGAAAAAAATCACAAGCCTCAGAGTTCTCTGAAGGGAAAAGCCTCTTTTGGTGCCAACGATAAGTCATATCCCATCTTTTGCTACATGAAATCCTAACAAGCCAGCACTATGTAGAGAACTGAGTTGCTGTACACATCCCCACCTGACTGTCAGTTCACACTAGTGTCCCTGATGCAAGCATCTGGCACTGACAGCAGAAAGCACAAATAGCGTGTTTGATAAACAAGGAACTTGCACAGTAAGATGAGAAACTAAACTGCTATAGCATGTAGATTTAAATAGCTACTTAGTTTGTGCAGCGTGAATGTGAATCATGCGTTGGCCTCCAGGAGAGACAGAAAACCCCACGTGTTTTACCTAGTGACACATCTGCTCGTGGATATTTCTGGAACTGTTAGAGAGAGATAGGTCTCTGTCACCTTCTGCCTTAAGAAACAATATATTTGGAATGATCTTGGGACACGGAGGTTTCTTCCTTGAGATCTGCATATTGCCTGAAGGACTTAAACTGTGGCAGGATTAGGGCCTCAGGAAAAAAACACACTAGGAAATTAATAACTTTGCATTCAGACGAGGATCTGGGCAGTGCCTTCGATAAGCCTGTGGTCACATACTGAAGAGAGAAAGAAAAGTCAAAATGAATAGCTGCATGAAAAGGTTATTTTCTCTCCCGTGGGACTTGTGACTGTATTGCATGCACACATAGCTGAGCAGAGGCTGAGCAGGCATTCTCAATCCTGACATTCCCCAACTGGCACCCTCAACTTTTTGACTTCAAACATTATCTCCTAGCATAATTTGTGTATGTGTTTGTATAGCAGTATTTAAAGTAGAGTAATACTTCAACTAATACAGCTATCATGACCTTTGCTTTGCACATGAATTTTCATTCAGTCTGTCTCTGAAGCAACATAAGAGAGGAAGCATTCTTTAAAGGTTTAAGTAACTAATTCATATTTAGAATTTCAAGGGATCTAGGTCTGTTGCACTGTGACAGCCAGGAGACCTGCAGTTGCAGTCAAATGCAACAGTTCACTACCTATCTGTTCTGTCAAAGACTTGTAAGAGACAAAGGAAATGTTAATTTTAAATTTACAAAGACACAGAAAGAAAAAGGCAGTCTGGAATCCTACAGGCTTCCTGACTTCCCTTTAACTTTCAAGGTCTTGCAACATTTATAAAGTTTATAAGGGTCTTGAGTCTCTCCTTGAAGTCTCTGGAGCTCTTGTTCCTTGGTCTTGTAAAACTCTTAAACTCTTAAAGGTCTCCACAGCTCTGGATACACTTGAGTGATACTGCTTTATGAAACTTAAGGGGCAGCCCATAAGTTCTTCTTTCTCTTGTATTTCTTCTTTTGCACAAATTACTGAAAGTCTACATTGGAACACAGATTACTTCACCTGATGTTTAAATTATACAAGCTTTCTTTCCCTAGTGTTCTTCTAGTCATACAAAATTACTGAAGGGTGAGGCAGATTTCTTTAAACGTACTCTCATAAAATCGTTATGGCCTTTTCTTTTGCTTTGGATTTTTTGGGGGATTGATTTTTTCTTTTTTTCTTGAATGGGTGAATTTGAAGGGGAAAAAGGCCCAGACAGTGTTTGTTAAACTATTGTCAGATTTACTAGCAACTGATTGTATAATTTCCTTTCTAGAAAGTTGTATCAGTGGTAAAACAACGAGTTCAGAAAATTAAAGATGGTGCTCTAGCTAAAGTTGCCTAGTTCTATGTCACGGTGACTCTGGCAGCTTGAGACCAAAAAGTAAGTGGATGGTACCTGTTTTTCAGAGAACAATTACAGGGTGCCACATTCCAGCAAATCTATTCTGGCTCAAATAAGTGCCAGAATTGTTACAGAAGCCAGAGGAACATATGGAATTTGAATGTGCAATATGTTCCTTCATTCCTGAAGACCACAGAGTGGTTTGAGCTAAGAAACACCCAGTGAAGGGATGGAAGAGAAAGATGTTGTGTCTCTCATATGCAAATAGCTAACAAAAGCTTACTTTGGTGCCAAAGTCCTGGCAATAGCTAATAGTTTTGTGTAACTACAGTATGCTCGATTCAAAGACTATCCCAGCAAGAACATCCAAGACTTAAAAGCAGATTGCTCTATAACTGAGCAGCAGCAATTTTTGAACTAGAGTTACATAAAAATGTTACGGGCCAGAATGTAAACTTAAGATTGTCATTATCTTTGAACTCTTCTGAATGCTCCTTTCCAGAGTAAATAGGGAAGATTACCCAGGCAGATGCAACCACAATTACAGAGAAAACAGAGAACCCAGTAACATTGAGGCATATTTTAGAAAACTTGAAGGGAAACTGCACCTGATCTGCTTCCAACTAAATGTAGTGATAAATTTTTATTTCTTGTTTTAGACAGGGGTGGTGTGAATCGCTGTTTGTGGCTTGTTACTAGCATTGCATTCTAGTTCTCACTCTCATCTAACTGAGGATGCTTTCAAGCTAGTGAGAAGCTCATTAGAACACTTCACCCAGACCACTGCCAAACAGTCTTCAGTCTTCCCAGATTAAGTTGGTAGCTTGGAATTAATATTTGCTGTTTGGTTGCCACAGGAAAAGATTCAGGCTGCAAAACTATTTTGGTGGTGGCAGCAAGTCACTGCTAGCCACCACCCTGCCTCTACTTCTTCCCCTCCACAAGACAAGGGGCACAAGTATAGTCACAGAGAGCTGTAGTATTCAGACCTCTCCCACCACTGGATGAAAACAGATGATCCACATAACCACAAAGGCTGGACCTCCTCAGATGTAAGGATTACAAAGAAAAGTGATAAAGCCCACAAAGTTTATGTTACTTCTACACAGCTTTGTGTAGGGCAAGTCACCATACTCATCTCCTCTGTAAACAGTGAAGCGCAGCCCCCCAAAATTAAAAATGCAGATAGTTTCCTCTAAAATCAACAAGGAATATAATCAACCACATTGCTTTGTGATTGGAGGAAATGTTTTGAAAAACAGAAGGATGTGGAAGACTGCAACCTCCATAACTTAAAATTTAACTTTTATCAGGTTATAAAATATTTTCTCAGAAACTATTTTTTCCTATTTTCTTCTTGCATTTCCTTGATACTTCCAAACTCCTACTATTTCAAAGTCTCTTTGAAACTATGTAACAGTACACTCCACACACCGACCTGGAAAACACTTTCAGCAGAAAAAAACAAACAACACAACACAACTCAAAAAGCCAACAACATCTCTTCCAAGAAGCTGAATTGACAAGTTTATTTCCTAGGACCCAGCTGAGCAGGATATTTCAGGATGTATTTAAGCAAGCACAAATGTAACCCCAGAGAGTTCAATGGGACTAGAAACATCTCCTACATTATATACACACTTAATTACCCTGCACAGAACCCCTTGATGCTTTTTTTACTCCAGTTTGACTAGGTTCCAGAAACAATAAAATGTACAAGCTTCCCAGGTGACCCCTTGAAGACTTCAGGTGAAGAAACTAAACTTAGAGAAATATAGCACCTTTGAAACAGCTTATGCTTACAGGAGTATAAAAAGTCAGTTACACACTACAGGACTGTAATTTAAAAATATTTGGGGATTATTTTCCTCATCTAGTGTAACCTTTTCAAATCAAGTTCCAATTTCATGCTATCAGGATATACTTTATGGCTCTTTCCAGTTCTGGCCACATGGAATGCCACTTTACAGAATATAATCATCTGCTAACAGAAGAGAAGATATTAAAGCATGTACTGGTACAATTATATCTCTAGGAATAAGATATTCTACTGAAAGTTTATACCATGAGGATCCTATAGATTGCATCAGACTTTTATATAACTTTTGGATTCTTGCCCCCTCTCAGCAGGCTAAACTACTAAACTAGCATCAGTTATTGATAATCCACCTTACCCAATGCTCTTGCTTTAGCCTATTTTCATATTCACATAAACCCTGGGGTAGGACTGCAAACAGCTTGTCTTGTGAGTAACATAAGAGCTGGGGAACAAAGTAACGTTTCTTTTAATTCTTAAATTTCTTTTCATGGCTTGTGAAATCCCTTTCATGTCACTCCCAATTTTGACTACACAGCTCTTGAGCAGAAGTAAGTGAAGATTCAAATCAGCACTGTTTTTCTGGGCCAGGAATCAATGGATTATAATGAATGATTTTCAGCTTTTGCACCATGGTCATAACGTAACTGCAAAAAGCAAAGAAGGCTTCCCAACAAAATTCTTCAGGCTGTTGCCAGAAAACTATGCAGGGCATGCAAATTGGAAAAAATCAAAACCTATCACGGGCTAGGTAAAATCTACAAAATGATAATGCATTAGTATGAGAGCCTACTGGATCCCTCATTATCTCTTCTTGCAGACACTGCAGGACCACCTTCCCATACATTTCCCAGTATTTGATTCCCTTTTCCTCCCTACTTTCTGACTCCACAAGCCTGTTACTGAGAACAAAAGAGAGACAGCAGAGTTTATTCAGAGAGAGAATGATATGAAGAGACCAACTGGCAGGTACTGCATGTACAGCTATAAGCCTGCAATTTCCAACTAAGATCTGTACCCTCCTGCACTGAGCTCTACCCTGGTAACACTGAAAAACACAGGTTCCTGCCTTGAACAATCTGCAATTTAGAACACCACAGAGCTTCTCATCATGTGGTATTGTCCTCACACAAACCTACAAAGATTTCTAAAAGATCCACAGTGAAATTGAGGATGATGCCCTGCCTAGGATATAAAGGAAAATGGGGACAGGAGCTTTCTCTGAAATCACAGCCTCGCTGGGAACTGAGTCTGTCTAAAGCCAGGTAGGCTTTGTTCAAGGAGATCTTGCTCTTAGAGAAAGTGGAGTAAAAGAACCTGGTTTTAACTGTGATACATACGGTTTGGTCATCCATCATCTTCCAAAGAAAAAGAAGAAATAAATGAAAACACCTAAATTCTAGTTCTCTTCAGGTTATACGATAACCTGCATTTCCATTTTCCACGTGGGAGGTTCCTACCCAGATGCTGAGCTGTCTCTACCTTTCTGGACATGAACCTTGCATGACTGTCCAGCAGACCTGCCAGACACAATGCAAACCTGTCACCCCATTCTTGATAGTTAAGTAAACATATATATATATATATATATATAAATAAAATTAAAAAACAAAATAAATCTCTGTCTCAGAGAAGAACATAGAGGGCTCTTGCAGAATAAACAAATATCTGACATTATTATTCTATGTATTAATCTTTTCCAAGGCTTTGAAGTTTGACAGTGCTATTTCACAAATTCCCATGAGGCTGGTTTACTGCTAGGCTAGAAATCCAAGTGTGGAACTGAGGAGGAACGGAACAGAAAGATCCTCAAACAGAAAAGAAATATTTTAGCCTGACTGGTGAGTGTTTCTATTTCTTGCTGCCATGAATTTTCTCTATCTTGCAAAAACGGAGGGGATATGACAATTTCCAAAACAAATGGAAATAACTCAATCCCAAATCTTTTGTGAAAAATCATTTGCTGTCCTATACTTTCCAAAAAACCTCACATATCTTCAGTGAGTTCAATCAAAGTTTGTATAAAGTGTAGGCTCATTTTTCAAGCCATGATTTGCCACCTCTGCATTTCTTAACAAATTTTCTCTTCCCCATTCATTTCTATGTAGCAGTTTTGTGACTTTTTTAATAATATCTTGGCCATCCAGCAGCACTGGCAAAAGGCAAAAGAATTTCTGTTAGACCAAGTAAACCCTTCTTTCATGTGACATAGAAATGCTTACACTTCATTAACCTTTATTATAAACTAGTCACTGGAAAAGTTACTTTGCTAGAATCCACACTATGGTTTCACTCTACAAACCACGAAATGTCAGAATGCTAAATTACAATAAAATACCGCTCACCTCCTTATGAACCCAAGATTAATGATACGGTGTAGAAGGGAATAGCAGTGCTAGGAGGAGCGTAACAGGTCACCATCACTTCTAAAATAGCTCATCAAGAACAGGCAGCAAAACATCATGGATGGTTCCAAAAATAAAGCCCCTCTTCTCAACCTACCCATCACTGAGACATCATATTCAACCAGCAGAGTTGCCTCCTGTCCGCATTGTTTGAGAATACTCATGGCTTCAGCGTGTGTTGTGCCGAGCAGTCGGATCCCATCAACACTCAGCAGCCTGTCTCCGGGTTTGATTGTGCCCTCTCTGAAGGGATATTAAAGGAATGATCTTCATTAATAGAAGGTAGATTGATTTGGAGATAATACCATTTTTATGGAGACTGATTCTCTTGCACCCTCTCTGACATCCATCCCTCTTGCCTTAACATTTAACATTTACTTTGACAATGAGAATGTTCAGAGGGCGCAGTGGAAAGGAAATTGCTTTAATTGGAAAGTCAGCGAATGGAAAGCTTAACACATAGCTAAATAATCAAGTCATGTTAAATTGCAACTAAGTATAGCTTCTGCTTCAACATATGCTTTCTCTCTTCCTTGTCCACACAACTCCTCTTTCATTCATATAAAACCACCTCCTGCTCAGCTATTTTCTTAAAAATAAATACAAGGTGCAAACATGTGGGTGCAGAAATGGTTTGCAAAATATGAATGTCCATTTTCTGACTTTTTTCAAAAATATCCCTTACTTGGATAATTCCACTTTTCTTTCTTTCCCACCTAATTTGGCTATAAATGTACACTGTCTCCCATCTCATAATGTATTCAAAGTTATAATAGAAAATGAAATAACATTGTCATCTCAAGAACTGAGGAAAAAAACAAGGAAACAAAGGGCATGGGGGTGGGAAGAAAGGAGGGACAAAAGACAAAGACTCTCTTGAAACATTTGCTTCTCAATTAATGTTTCCAAGGTCCAAAATGTCAGTGTAGTCTACAGAAAATCAGTCTCCTTTAAAGAAATTGTCCTTTGAGTTTCTTTAATGGTTTAAGGACATAAACACCATTTTTGAAAATATAACCCATATACATAAATAAAATGAATATTCTTTCTTCATATAGATACAATATGTTAATTGAGCCAAAACATATATCTGTACTCAGAAGCTGTCCAGGTGGTTATTTATGAACCTACATGCACATATGTACAAACACCTTAAAAGAATAATACACCACCATTGAAACACATGACAGATTTTTTCAGAAGTGCAAGATAAAAAGATTGTGGTACTGAAGTATAAAAAGCATAATTAAGAGCTACATTAATTGTCTGAAGGCTGCAAAAAGCGTGCTTTGACCTACAGCAGGCATTCATTCTAACTATTTTAGGTTGATTTTTGAAAGTGTTTAATGGGAAAATTTTGAAACGTGGAATATACTACATTAAAGCTCACACACACCATGACATGCCAAGCCTCTGTGGTTGCCAATTACTGTTGTTATTATTACAATTAATGCATAAAACCATGAATTTCAAAGGAACGGGTTGGAATAAATCCACCTCACTCCAAATCCTAAATTCTGTCCCAAATAATTCCCTTTCTCCATTTCTCTTTCACATGCACTCCAGAGAAAGATGAATTGTACCTGTCAGCAGGCCCTCCAGGTCTAACGCATGTTATTACAACAGGACGAGATTTATTTCTGTCATCGTGTGCTCCACCTAGAAAGGGAAAAGTGAGAGAAAGCACACCTTCATTTTATGCTTTTAATGAATGCTCATTTTGAAAAGGCAAGCCTAAATCTTGCAGCATGCAGACTTACAGATGGGATAAAAAGATCAAAAAATGGCAAAGCCATTAATATGAACTTCCACTGAATATTATCTTAAATAAAATCAACCTACTGTATGGTATAGAGAATTCTTCATGAAATATTTCTACCGAGTGATTCTTAATAAATGTATGTTCTTAGAACCTGTACTCTGCAGATCTGATCTCAGTGTGAAAACTTTCTGTTCTGCAGTCTTTGCTGCACAGAGATAAAACATCTGTACTTCATGTATATTCAGAGTAATGAGTAACCACAAGGAATTTATATATTAAATTAAAAAAAAATTTACATGAAGAAACTAATAATTCATTGTTGGGGTATATTATATAGCAGCTGCATGTTTTCTTCTGTTTTCTAATACTTAAAGTTATAATAATTTGTTGTACTATTCAGATTATCAGCATGATTAATCAAATTTTGTACCTAATTTATACAAATACTACAAGTGAATCTTTCTTAAGAACTACAGTTTTCCTATCTATTTCAGTGGTAGCAGAATCTGGTCTTATGTCAAACAAAGTTTGCCATGTTCTTGACATAGTTGTTTATTGTTCTTCCATAAACAAAAATTAGAGTGCTTCATAAAAGCAGTACATGAATGTATGGAAAAAGTAATACATAAATCACAGAGATTTATACAAATTGTAAGCCATAAATCTTGAAATTATTCCCTAGTTCCATAAAAACTTAGAGCTTTTTTGGTGATTTAGAAAACACAATTCAAATTTAATAACTCACCTCTTATTACAAATCCAAAAGTGTTCCCCTCTTTATGTAAAGTAACTTCCACAGTTCTAAAGATGAGACCTGATCCTTGTACAGCTAAAAGAAAAAAAAAATAAAAGAAAAAAATCCAAACCCTAATTATTATTATTTTTCTAATTATACACAGAGATTTGCACCTTTTCCAGTTCAAGCTAGCTATTGTGTTTCTGGTCATACAATTGGACAGATTCCACCACAGAACAGTCAGGTTAAAGACCTATAATTAAATACAACTCATCCTCTTTTTGAGAGAATTTTTGGCCAGATATTTTGCAAATTGCCAACTATTTGGATAAAGAGCCATAGATGTATATAACAGATGAGGAATTTGAGCCTCAGTGTTTAAATTGTTGCATAATTTTGGTTTTCTTATAGCTGCAGAAGAGAGCCAGAGCAGATGGAAATCCACAGTGAGACACAAGACAAATGAAATTCTTAAAACTACCTAAGGAGTTTGTTGTTCAGCCATGAAAACTTTTATTTGTACTGTACGACTCAAGCCAGTCGAGATTTTTAGGCTGCATCCCTCATCTCAGGTTGCTAGATTAAGATGAAAAAAGTATTTTGTATCATAAGGATTTGTTATATTTTCCATTTTCAAAATTTAACATGCTCCCTCATCATTGGTAAGTGAATAAAAAAATCTCTGACTTCTAGTCGAGTCAGTATTTTTTCTGTTAGCACTAGAAGAGTGGTGAACAGCTGGGTTAGGAGGTGAGAAGCCTAATGCACAGACCGACACATTTGGGTGTGATAATCCACTTCACAAAATTTGAAACCACCACTGTTAAGAGACCAGTGGGCAGTTTACTATTAGATTTTACAGGAAAAATGTTGGCAGGGCGTAAGAACTCTGTTTTCTAAAGGGAAAAGGATGCTGGGCAAAATCACCCGCACACACACTTCCCAGCTTCCAGTAAGACAATGCCAACAGCACAACACACATAAAGATTAAAAAAAACCACCCTTCTATAAAACAAATGTTCTGTGAGCAGCAGAACTAATGAAAAATTATGTCCTTTAATGCTCCTGCCAGCCATAATCAGAGTTCCCTATCCCTTGTTAGGATACCTGAGGAGGCAATGGACACCACAGGCTGCACAGCAGGGGAGGTGTGTGCCACCAGCTGTGGAAGGCCCTAGGACCCCCTCAAGTTCTCTCTCTCTGAGGACTCCCCTGCTCACAGACTTGCTCAAGTAAGTGTCTACTTCCATGAAACGTACTGTAACATACTTTTTTTGGGGGGGTCTTTCAATCTCTGTTATAAAAGTTACTGTAGGGAACCAGAAGAACCACCAAGTGAAATCTAATTTCCTTAGGAGAACAGGTGAAAAGACAGCCCTCCAAAGCATTGCTCTGTATTGCAGTAATTCCTGCTACAGCTTGAAGATCGGAACCGTGTTACTCAAGTCCATGCGGTTGTTTCCTTTTCAGCTAGAAACATTTTACTGACTGAAAGGATTGAATTATGGGGAAAAGAAGACAACTCTTGCCTTCATTCCTGTCAACAGAAAGTGGCCCTGCATGTAGCTCCAGCTCAGTCCATGCTTCTTAATCCACTTGGTGCAGCCTGTAACCTCCACTGAGGACAGGAGAAACTTTCAGTTGAGTGGCGAGGAATGGCACACAGCGTCTTTCCACTTGGGTAACAACCATTCGGGTGGCTGGGCTTCCACCCCAGGCTCAGCTGGGGAGGGGAAGGAAGTCCTTTACTTTTAGCAACAACAAAAGGCAGATAGAAGGAAGGCGTAGCTCAAGTTCCAGTTCAAATCTTGAGTTGGCTCATGATGCTCCTGCTGTGAACGCTGCCAGATGGGGAAGGGAGCACTAGGGAGAGTGGGATGACTAGTGCTCAGCCAGATTTAATCCATCATTATTAAAGTTCTGACATTTCCCCGCTCTGAAACCATGACAGTCCTCTCTCTGAGAGGGTAACTACGAGGACAACAGTAGAATTTCATTATGTGTGGGGCAGGGAAGAAGGTGCCAGGACTTCACCATGTGACCTACTGGAAAACTTTTATGTGTAATGATGGCACCATCTCTAGCTTGCTCACTAGAAGTTAATGGGAACAATTAGACTGCTAAGTATCTCCAACTTCATTAGCTATGATTGTATGAAGAGGTCAGAAATTCCAAGGACTTAGAGAAAAAGTTATGATTGCTACTGTAATTTAGCATGCAGGTTTCAGTGGACAGGAGTGGCACATATGCCAAGTGCGGGTGAAACAGAAGCCCACTCGAACAAGAGCAAAACAAATAATGCTCATAAAAACTACTACCATTCCAGCAAAATAATTCTGAACTCAGCTGACTTTATTAATTCAAATACCGTTTTTTTGAACGTGAAGTTCCCTTACCGCAAGTGAACACTAATCAACAGAGAACATTCAAAACATATTAAGGTAGTTGTCAGAAGATCATAAGAAGAACCAAATATGTAATTAGACTACCCCTCCAGCTGCTAGAAAGCAGTGGGGAGTTCATCTATTTCTGAGCACCATAAAGAGTGATGGATTTTTTGGTTTCTATTGTGAGCAAAGTCTTTATTTAAGGAGATAAGAGCTTCCTAGCTGGCTCTGCAGATTTTTCTGGCCAAACAGCAGGAAATCACATTTTTTCCCCTCCAATAAGCAGCATAAAGGAGCACACACTCTTTCAATGGTGTGACTGGTGCAGCCCCCTTGATGCTAGACAGCCACCTGCCACTCCTTCACTTTAGGTCCCAGGTTTCCAACTCACCATTTCTCTAGCTTTCACTTCATACCTGACAGCCTCAATTCCCACTGATTTTCTGCTACTGACACACAGTCACAGATACAGCAACAAAAAGAAGAGCAAAGGAAACACTCAGTAGCACTCTGTGACTTAGATGTCAGCATAAACTTGTATTTTGAAGACAATCCTGCTCCGCAAGAGGCCCTTGTTTCAGTCACACAGTTCTTGCAGGTTTATGTATCCCCATGGCCTACCCCCGCTGGGTCTTCTGCTCTGGAAATGAGGTGTTGCCTAAAAGTGATGTCAGAAAAGACTGGAAAAGTCCCAAATGTTCTTTATCTGGGAGAGCAGGACTGTGCTGCAAGTGGAGAGAAGGAAGGAAAAGGCAGAGGCAGAACTCACAGATAATCATTTGTCTCAACTCAGAAGATCTTCCAGTAACAAGAAAGATTCTCCTGCCCTGGAATCTTCCTAATCTCACTCACAGTATTGAAAATGGTAAACAAACAAACAAAATAGTGGACAAGTCTGCTCTGTTGTTGGGATTTATGCTCCTACAACGTGAGCATCTCTGAGAGCATCCTCCTGTACTGCCAGCACTTTTGTACTGGTGTTACACTCTGCGATAAGTCAGAGGAAAAAATTATAAGAAAACAACCACTACCAAAAATGATGATCACCAACCATGCCCATCTCACTGCTGACAGCACGTCTGCTATTCTGCATAGGTTTCAGCTTTCTCTGCTATTACTTACAGATGGGAGGCAGCTCATACTCCACTTCTAAAACAACCCTCTCGCCAACGTTCTTGAGCAGGCTGATGATCTCATCATGGCGAAATTTGGTCAGGTTGATTCCATTCACAGATTTGATGTAGTCCCCTACATCCAGCTGGTCACTCCTAGGAAAAAGTACATAGTCCTTTTCTTAAAGACAAGTCTGCTGGACCAAATTAAATCCTTTAAATTACTATTGAGTGATGGTAAGAAATATTTTTCCATTCACCTACTTTAAAGCAAGTTGATCTTTCAAACAGAAAGCGGCATTTTAAGATCTTAATCTAGTCTGTCTTATTAAAAATTAAAAGAACATTGTTGCATTATTAATTTTGGATGTACAAAACCAGCTGTACAATAAAGGAGTCGGATGATTTGACTGGTTTGGGCATAGGATCCGGGAAATTGTCTTCTTCATGTCCCCATCTTTCTCTCTTTCTTTGGGAAGCATCCAAAACAAGGTTTTTAGGCAATAGCTGCCTTCACAGCTAATATCACAGCTACAGGAGTCATAGAATCATCTGGACTGGAAGGAACCTCCAAAGGTCATCTAGTGCAACACCCCCCCGCAGTCAGCAGGGACACCCCCAACCAGGCCAGGTTGCCCAGGGCCTCATCGAGCCTCACCTTGAATGTCTCCAGGGAAGGGGCCTCAACCACCTCCCTGGGC
>JAOTQQ010000001.1:36654429-36689914 GCA_026546715.1 Gallinago undulata
ATCCCTCTGTCTATGTCATTGATAAAAATGTTAAACAGTACTGGTCCCAGCACGGACCCTTGAGGGACACCACTTGTTACTGCTCTCCATCTGGACTTAAAGCCATTGAGTACTACCCTCTGGATATAACCATCCAGCCAATTCCTTATCCACTGAACAGTCCACCCATCAAATCCCTCTCTCTCCAATTTGGCAAGCATGATGTCATGGGGGACCATGTCAAAGGCCTTACAGAAGCCCAGATAAATCACATCCATAGGTTGTCTCTTATCCAGTGACATAGTCAGTTCATCATAGAAGGCCACTAGTTTAGTCCGGCAGGACCTGCCCCTAGTAAAGCCATGTTGGCTGTCTTGAATCACCCCCCCCACCCTGTCCTCCATGTGTCCAAGCATGGCATCTAGAAGGATCTGTTCCATGATCTTCCCAGGCATGGAGGTGAGGCTGACAGGTTGGTAGTTCCCAGGGTCCTCCTTTCTACCCTTTTTGAAAATGGGTATTTTTAAGAGATAGGACACAGCTCAAAAACAGATGTTCTTCTCAGTTACTTGGAATTATTTAGTTTAACCCTTATCTTTTGACTTGTTTCAGTCATGAAAAACAGCTTTTTTTTGTTTCTACCGTAGTAGTAAGGAAGGTAGCTATGACTTCAGACTCTTTTAGTTATAAAACCAGCAGATTAACAGTTTTCTTAAGAAATTAGATTATGCTAGTACTATAGTTAGTTTTTCCATTTTATTCCCATTCCTCAGTATTTTATGCTTTTGCTCTCATTTTTGTTCAAGGACAAAAAGAAAATAAAATGTATACAATTTAGAAGAAACTTCATTAGTCTTATGACAACTTTCAAATATCTCATTGGTATTTCCAGTTTTTGTCAAAGTAGCCTTGAGGGAAGAGGGGGACCAGCTGTTGCCATTTCCCTCTGAGCTTCTCCAATCTGATGGGCTGCCATTATACATGCATCTAGTCACATATTTGTTAGTGACCTTTCTGATGCGGTACATATTTCTGAAGAAATCACATCTTATAATGTATTTTATGGCTTGAGATGTGGTTACCTAGCAGCGATTCCTCCTTGACGAAGGTTAGATACTCTTGGTTTCCCATCCTTGTCGATTCCACCCGATACTGTAAGCCCTAGGGTGGTGCCTTCTTTTTTCATTAATTCAACTATTGTTGAGCCCTTGAATTCCTCTGTTGAAAGAAAATTATTTGCATTATTAAAATTTAAGTGATAACACAGATGTTGCCTTTCTAAAATGTCATCTACCTCCCAAGAAAACCATTGTGTACGTTAATATGAAATAATGTGTACATCTGGAGATTCTTTATGTTACAATTTGCAAGTTCTGTCTGCAAGGCTCTGCATATAGATAAATCTGAGACATATGTTCTGTAAAATGTTATTAAAAACTACACCAATGTTCTACTATACTATACAGAGCCAATAAATACAAAGTCTGGCAACACTTACAACCAAAGGTAGTTGCTTCACATTTTAAAAAAAAGCTATGTTTTCTCATTTTCTGCTTTCTCCCTCTGACCTTGATGTTTTATAAAGTACTTCAACTGATCAACTAAATAGAAGGGTAAAAGACACAATGATATAATGGTATTAGAAAATTTTAGGTTGAGGCACACTTTGAGGCCACTAGTAGATGTCAATGTTAATCAAAACAATTGAACATAACAAGAACCCAGATGGAGATTAAATATGTCAGATCTTAACAGTTTTATTCCTTATTCTTATACAAATATATCTCCAATGCAACTCTGAAATGTCTACAGAATAGGTAGCAAAAAGCTTCCACAGTCTTAAGTTTATATAAAATTTCCCTCACATGCTGCCTGAGACACACTCTTCTGCAGTTTGCCCATTTAGCATTCTTGGAAAATGCCTAGCTAATCCCATGGACCTTGACAAATGCAGGTCACCTACAATGGAAAGCCTCGAGCTCTTGAAAAGAGACGTCCCTATTGATGGACAAGGCAATCTACATATGCCCAGTTCCAGCAAAGCTGCAACTGTTTAGAAAGCCATGAAGCAATCATATATCATGTCCAGTCAGAGAAGACCCATTAAAATCACCAGCTGCCCAGATATTCTGGAAAAATACACCAAGTCCTAAAGATCCACCTGGAAAATGATGAAATCCTGGAAGGATCATCCATCTCTCTAGTCCTTTTCAGCATCAATGTGCAGCTTTTAGATGAACTGATCAGATACGAACATCATATATGCACTGTAAACAAGCAGTATATCTGCACTGCACTAGTAATCTTGCTGTGGCAGCATGAGATTTAAAGATGAAAAGCCACCCAAAAGCCAAGCAAGTTCCTTGTATACATTCATATGTTCACCAATAAGGTCTAGAATAAGCAGTATACAAACAGCAACAAGGCTCTATCAATACCTTTCCATATGACTGAGAAGATGACCTAATACATCTTCATCTCAAGATGAAGAACAGCTGCCCCGACTGAGAATTGCCAAACCTGAGCAATACAGAGATAATGGTGGCAGGCAGAGGAAAGCATTCAGAAGAACCCCCAGCCCTTGTGGAGTATTCTGTAAACCTTGGTAGTACTTCTAATAGGGTTAACTGCTGAATCTTTTGCAGACGTAGCATCATCCTATGCGTTTCTTCTGCTCCTTTTAAGGTGGCTGACAGGCTCTTTCCGTCCTAGCTGATGGTGACCTCACTTCAGTTATTCACATTTTAATCATTATACAGCATGACGTGTTTGGGCAAGAATTCTCCTATGCTTATAAAGCTTCCACTAAGACAAAATTCTGCAGTGCATTCAGCCAGCTGCACGGCCTGTCAGAAACAGACAGTAGCATAGCTATCCAGTGCATTCTCCAACCTGGCTGACACCAAACCATCATTTGGAAGCTATTGAGCTTCCACAATATTTGCTCACATCTGGCCTTTTTGACAGTTCAGAAAGCACAGATGTGACTACCTGCATCTGAGCATGTAGACATGTTGCATAGCTTTAGGAGACACTATGGACCAAATTGCTGCTTTCAATTTTATAAAAACCTGCAAGTATTCATAATTATTATGAGAGTTAGTCATGGTACTTACTGCAACCAAAAATACTGTACATTTGCACCCATGATGCAACTTCAGGTCCTTTGTCAGTGTGTTTACAGTTTACTTGATTATGAGATCTGGAGTAAAAAGGAAAATTCCCCCCTCTCCCCCACCTCCCAAACTGAATCCTTCCTTTGAACTTCTCAGTAGTACAATCTGGTTGTCAGGAGCATTTAAGATTTTTATTATTTTTTTTTAACAAATACTTTGCCAGAATGTGTATGCAGGCCATCCATAATGCACTGCACATGCCTAATCTTTTGCCATAACATAATACTGCCATGTGTTTTGATCTTTTATATAGGTTCTAAGTTTGCAATGCTACGCTGGGAAACGCTTTGCTACCTAAAGTGACATTTGGAACAGATGATCCATGCAGTGTTTTAAGCTAGCTAATGATAACACAGTTCCCTGCAACTACCAGCACAGAAAGCAATGACCAGGCTTGTTCCTTCTCAACGATCTATTCTGACAAATTTCTGTGTACCTCTGCCAATGGAACAGGGACCTCCAAACACCCTTCCTTGGTAGGCCGGAGGGAAAGATGCACCAACACGGTAAGGGGTTGGTGGTAGGAAATGCTCATTGCTAACTGACAGATAAGGTCACCTAGGAGTACACAGTAGTTTCACTAGGTTTGCCCCTCTGAAAGGTTTTATAGATTTTGTTGTATATAATCATAGCAGGAAGAAATTAAACTACCTAAACTGGATTTGCTTATAAGAGACTGTTATCCTTGGGAGTGCTCTGAACCAGGTCCATTTGATACCCCAGTCTCTCTGGTTTTCATCTTTGCTTTCTTAAGTTGCACAGGATTACTGTTCTTATAATATTACATATTACATGTTTACTTATCTGCATTGCTTTGACATTATTATTACAGACTAATCCCACTGGAGTATTATTGAAATTCCCTATATCAGAACAACCCTGGGACTTCATTTCCAATGCAACAAGCAACTGTATCTGTACATGCTATTCCTCAACTAATACAAGGTCAGTCTCTATTCTCTAGTTAACACAATGCTATGTTGCTTTTTGTGGGTTAAAAATCAAACTAATTCATGTATCACCTCACTCATAATTCATTACTTATGCCAACCAGCAAACTCCTAATTAGTTAGAAGTCTCTGGGGTCTGTTCTTTCCTACAGGTACTTCCACATTGCTAATAACATTAGCATAGCCAGCATCAGAAGGGAAGGCAAAGAAGTTATTTCCAGATTTCTTATAATTTATGAGTAAAACAGGAATTGAATTTACAAGTCTTTTCCTTAGTGGTAAACTGAATATAGAACATGAGCTTAAGAAATGTCTTACTCCATAACAGTTTATGAAGTATCAAATATCAGAACACCACTCCTGCAGACAGCTCTGTGCTATGAACCAAATGAATTATTCTAAAATTAAACTGTGTAGAGAAAAGATGGTTTCAAGTCTATAAAAAGCCCAAATCAATACCATTTTACACTTCAGTTGGAGGAAATGCACTTGAGAACTTCTTCCCCTCCTACCATTAACAGCTCGCGTAGCACTCAGTGAAACACAGCTCACACTGGGTCCTGCCTTCTCTCGGCCTGGGGAGGGTTTCAGGACAGCAAACCCTGGGACTTCCATCGCTTTCTGTTGCTGTTGGGGTGATCCTGGGCACACGCCTGTCCACGCTGCACCAGCTGCCCTACAGCTTTGGGGCATCCACCTACCTCTGGTATGGGGCTGAGGAATCCTGCTGAATCCTGGAGACGGGCTGGCCAAGGGGAGTGCAAACATGCACACTTGCACACACACACACATACACACTTGTACACGCATGCAGACATAAGATGGAAAAGAAAGGTTCTGCTCCAAAGAGCTTCGTCTGCATCTCCAATCCTGTTAAGGTGGACCACATATAGCAACTGCACTCTAAAGAAAACATTATGCTGATGAGGTTTTCTTAATTTCTTAATGTTTCTCTTAGGTTCACGTCTGCAAAACTGTAATTGTGTGTGGGTGCCTGACTTGTAGCAGGGTCAGTTTGTTGACCAAGACTATGATCTGCCCTGCAACCTAGAAGCCTACAGGGGTAACTCAACATAGCACAAGAAAACTTCAAAGATAAGAAGGTGCTCCAATGCAAGACTGGGTAAATCTTATTGTGAGAACATGAATAAATAGAACAACTTGCAGGTAAGTAAAACCCAAGAAACACTATGTCAAATTAATTTTTCTTCAAGGAGAACAGTATCATGACAAAGCTTCTAGAATTTGATACATGATCAAGCTTTTTGCAATTTCCTACCTTTTGAGGTATGTAAACAACATGTTTTAATGTATAAAAAGAACGGAAAATAAATTGACTGAATAATTGACAGAAATGACATTTCTGAACCGGGAATATATTGCCTTCTTCAAAAAGAAAATACTAGACTACAGAAGTTAATTTTTTCACAGAACAACATTTGAAAGCTGAGAGAACTCTTAACCAAAAGTTTGATCTTCTATTTTCTATATTCCTCCAATTTTATATCTTAATTTATATCTTAATTTACATATTAAAGTAAAACTGAAAAAGATTTGCCTTCATTACAGAGCGCTGTTTCCATCCCTTCTGTGAAAATTTTATTTTAAAATAAAAAAAAATGCCTAAAATCTACACAATCAGATGAAGTGCTTGTATCCTCCACCTAGTGAATGAGTTTGTTCAGTGCAGCCAGGACAGGGCATAAATGGAACTTAACCTAAAAGTGAAAAAATGCTTGCTGTTATTGATTGTTTCCTACCAAAAGACATACATGATCAATAACTAAGTAATTGGTAAGTCTGTTGAAAATACAGTCAATGCTGTCCTTGTATGGATTTTCCTTGTATGTCAGCAGAAATTCTGCAGAGGAAACATTTTGCTTTACATCCCGGTAGGCATATCATGTCTTAGTAAGAAATCACATAAAGATAAAGTCAATTCTTAAGAAAGAGATAGCAGTTTGTTATATTGGGGACATTGCATCTACTCAACGTTTCAGGTCTTGCGGTTAGGTGTATTTCTCTGAGTGTGACAAGAGGGATGTCAAGAGATGATGAATGCTCCATTCTTTGTTGCCCTTTTCCTGACTGGCTGCCACTAACTCCTAAAACACCTAAATTTTTATTAAAAACAAGCAAACAAAACCATATCGGTGAAGAGAATCTGAAAACATGATGCTGACCTTAACCTACTCTGTGCCATCTCCTCCTGCTGATGGAGGGACAACCTCCAAACCAGTCCTGGTTCAGAACCCAGCAACCCACAGAAGACAAATGGGTATGAGGTGCATCAGAGCACATCTACAAGGCACAACACACAGCAGTTGATGTAACCAACAGGACTGTAAATTGAAAACAACGCCAATGCAGGCTGCCTTGGGTCGTTGGCTGGGTTAACATGAGTTGGGTAGCTTGGATAAATGTTGTACAGATGAAATGTATCTTTTTCAGTGAAAGAAAGGGAGATGAGTAAGGCTCAGGCACTGGCAAAAACCTCCTTAAAATAGACTCAAATTATACCAACAGCTATTTTTGTTGTGTACAGGGCATTAGACAATCCCTTTTTTTTTTTTTTTTCAGCTGTGAGATCATCTACAGGATGACTTTGCCACTGCAGAAACATTAGCTCAAAACCAAATACTCTCCACCACAAACTGGAAAAACTCTGACTGTTGCCTGGCCTAGGCACAACATAGAAAAGGAGATAATGACATTTTATAATCAAACACGGGCCATCATATACAGAATGTGATCACATAACTCACCGAAAACAGCAGGCCTGCAGGTCACGGCAGCACAGCTCACATCTGGCTTCATCGGTTTCCTGCCTAACAAGAGCTTAGTTCTTCTGCTATTTGGTTTTTGGTATGTTTTTCGTATTCTAAGGCACAGAAATGGGTAACTTGGCAGCTCTCTCTAAATGAAAACTGAGGCACACAGCTTCAGTTTATCAACAAACATAAGCGTTACACTTGAAATTCTGTTTATAACTAAAACATTAGATGTTAATATAAATATCCCAAACCTGAAATCAAATAACCACCAATGGAAAGACAGTAACAGACAAAAAGTGCCTCTTCATTCATAATTTCTTCTGCAATTTCTTAGCAGATAAGAATTGGAAGAAACACCTGATATATGACACAGATATTGATGCATACCACAGTAACTTCAGCAATTGCATTTCAGGAGTGAATTGGTTAGCAGGACTGTACGAATAACACCTTTTCTACAAAAACAATGTCTCTTTTTGAGGGGGATAGAGGAAAAACCCACAATCAGCTGCTGGAGAGCAGCGTTTCATTTTTTACAGTGACCAGAGTTAAACCATGATTACCTTCCAAAGGCTGAACATTTCCATCCCCCAGCCTGCAGTGCAATTGTAATTGTGGTTATAACAAACTGTCCCAGCGCTTCTCCGGCAGCAGCACAGCCCCACTACCAATGGCTACCAATGTTCAAGAGCCACCATCCTGCTTGTGTCTGATTCCACTCCTCACAGACAGGAGTGGTAGAAAGCCTTTGCCAGCAAATGCAAAAAAATGGCATGGCATGGCATAAAAAGTTTTCACAGAGATTCAGCTTCACACAGCAATGGTACAGCAACCTTACAAGGGATGGTGCCATACGAGGATGCAAAAAAGCCTGCTTTGAACTCGGAGGGAAAAGCTGCCCATGAATGCAGTTGTGTAAGAAGCAGAGGTTTCTCCAGGCTGACAGCAGCAGATATGCAGACTAAGATGGGAGATGGATGGCCATGTGGCTTCTCCAAGCAAGATAAGTGCTGATGCCCTGGGAATAACAGGCTGTTTGGTCCTCTGGATAGTCCTGCTCAGAAAAATTCCATAATGAAATATAGTTTTCAAATATGTTTTTTGAGTTTGCTTTTGTTCACAATCGGGTTGCACAATAATACCAGAAAACAAAAAAAATCAACTCCCAAACATTCCAAGTGCTAGCAGCCTAAAATTATTCCTGATGTTACTTTGCCAAATACTATGCATTCAAGACACCAACCTGAGTTATCTCAATACAGATGACGGCACCTGATTCTTCTGAGAGCTGGCACTACTAGCAATTTTTGTCAGTGACCACATCTGAATTCTTCTCTCTGTAGTTTGTTTTTCACACTATATCAAGGTCTGAAAGTAGTAGGCCACACACGGTAAGAACAACAATATGCCCTTCCCTTTCTATGTTTTCCTGAGATGGCTGGTGACAAGTCTTGTGGAGGAATAAAATGAATGCAACTAGCAAGGAGATATGTGAAAACAATTTTTTTTTTCATTCCATCTAGTTTTTGACTGTGTGAGAGAACCCAAAGGTAGGTAAGGGCAAAACCACAGCCACTGAAAAAAATGTTTAAAACTGCCATGACATTTGGAAGGTTCTTATTTTTAAGGTATCTTTCTGTTATTTTTTGCTCATATGCTTCCTGCTTTCTTAGTTTGTGCAGCGGTGGAACGTAATACAATGCAGAACATCTGTGCAGAAGGGAATTGAAAACATACAAGTTTTATAATCCCCTATTATAGGTAAAGAATCAAATTACGAGCTTGAATTCCAATAAGTATATTGAAGAACAATCGACATATTTTAATTAAAATGAATTTAGAAATAAGATATATTTCAAGTGTGTCAAAAATAATAGAATTACTATTCAAAATCTCTGTGCAAATCTTGGCAGAGAAATTCAATTAGAGAAAAAATTATTAATAAAATCATAAAACATTAAAACATCTGGGTTCAGTAAATATGAATACTTTAATACATTACTGTAAGAAGATGCAGATTTAGTGGAATCACAACAACCAAATTTTTCTCTTTTTTTTGCATTATTACGTACAAAAAAAGATACTTTTATCCCTGATGCACCACCTTGCAACAGGGCTGGAATAAAGATGCAGTGTGAACTACAAACTTGCTCAATGATTTAGCCTAGTTAAAGCACATTTATTCCTTGAGCTAGCTGTGAAGTTCTAGTGTTTTCATTGGTGGCTTTCTTTGGGAGAGTATCTATGCTACTCATCAATTACTACCTGCAGGCTTGAAGATCTTCAATGATCCTTCCTTATCTTTGGATAAGGATCTGTTCCACATTGAAGGCACTTGCTAGGTGTTGGTAAGTTCAAGCATTTTTCTGCTTCCACATCATCTGTGGTGGTAGTCAAATTCCTGAACACGTGCAGGGCCCAAAGCAGCTCACTAAACTGTCAATGTGGAGCTTTCTGAAGCAAGGACACTGGAGAGCAGGGCAAAACAAGCACAATGATGAACAAGATGATGGTCTCAATCTTCACAATCTCTTCAACAGACATTACAGGGTTTTTCAGAGCTCAAGCCTGTTTGCTTCCACACAATGTAATTTTTTTTTGCTTGGATGGGAAATGGGTAGTAGAAGGTACTGTTGAGCTAAAGCTTACACCCATAGTAATCTCAGATTTGTATTTCCCACATGAAACAAATGTCTCCTTTTCAAAATCTTGCTTCATGCAATAAGCAACCAAGTCTTAAACTCAAGAATGGCTTGTGGATCAGCAATCCTACCCTGAGCACCTCTGCACATCTCTGTTAAATGCTACTGATAAAGAAAGGACAGAGCTCCATGACAAAATGAGTCTTCTCTAGATTTCTCTCTGATTTGGGTGAAGGCTTCAGTAACCCTCCTCCCTTGCTAGTGGAAATCCTGCTGCGCAAAGCAGCACAGAGCTTTGACATTGATGTGGTATTTTGATTTATAAAACTTCTTCCCATCATTCTGATGGATTAACTTCCAACTTCCTCTCCATCTCCTTTATCAAGAAATTAGTACCAAGAGAACTCTTGCTAATTAGCGTTTATTTGTACATAATGAGGTGACATTATTCACAAAAGTGTGCCCTGACTGTTTCAGTTTCTCTGCTTTCTACAGTTGCAAAACTGGATCAGGCAGGACTGATTACAGGGCTGATTGCATTTGTGAATTTCAAGACAGGAAGGAACCACTGAGAACAATTCTATCCCCAATCTCCTGAGTGACGCAGGCACAGAAACATGATACAGCCATATCTGCAGCTACAGATTTCCTTTTAGAAAGGTATCCAACGTGGCTTTGAAAGCATCATGTGATGGAAAATCTGCTACATGCACAGGTAATGTCTGTCTGAACTGGGAGTAGACAAGCCTTCAATCCCAAGATCTCATTATACTACCACCATTACATTCAGAATCTCTCTGCAGATACAGAACTGTAACCTCTGATCAATTCACCTTTTAATCTTCTTCCTATTTTATATTAACAACTGCCTGAATTGCTTAGGTTTTTTGGCATTTAAGACATGTTTTGCAGCTCCTTCCAATGTTTCAGCATCCTGTGACTATCAGGTAAGTTTTAGCAATACTGCCATTAGATTCCATTTCTCCATTCAAGTTGTCATTTATCTTTACGAAATGCACTTTGAGTTGCCTGGCATGGTCTACAGTTTCTACATAATTTAACATTTTAGTTAATACAAAACTTCAGTTTTCCTTCTATGACGTGGAGCTGAGATGACAAGTATCATTGCAAAATTGAAGCAGTGAGGATCAGAAAAGAAAATAATAACAGCATCAACTCCTGTTCTGCAGGTACTTAAATAATTGTGAATTTTCAACTATATGACTATATGACTGAAATTTAGAGGAAAGGATGAGTAAAATTTTTCCTCATACTTGGATTAAGAAGCAGGTATTTTAAGTTTTTAGGGTCATATACCTCTTTGCTTGTAGAACATATGAAGGCAAATGACACCCCCCGCCCCGTCTTTCTACTTGGTAATACTGAGGGAGATTTGGCATGACAAAAGGGCTTATCAAAGTCTCTGTGTGGAAGATTAGACAATCCTTGGAAAAATGAGAAATGTATGAAAAAAAATAATGAGAATAAATGAGAAAAATGAAAAATGAGAGTGAATACTTCCTACAGACTTTACAGACTTCACCTTTTGTCCTTTGTGCTGAGAGATCACTGATGCCTTTACGGTTTGCTTACTCTTTACCTTTGTGGAAAACCACAACCTAGAAATACTCACTTCTGGAAGACCATAGTTCAAAAATAGTCTGCAAGAATGCATAGCTATGAATGTTTTAAAAAGTGATCTGATAATGACCCATTCTTTTTCTATACTTCCGTCTGATATAAAACTAAAGTTACAAGGATGGCTTGGGGGGAATTTAATATGCAATAACACCTCACAAATAGGATGCACTGCATTTTTTTTATTTGGTGTTTATAGTAGAAAAAAAATGCCTGTGATAAAAGAATCATTAACTTACTCAACATTAAGGACGAAGAAAAAATATAGTTAAAGCTGAAGAAAAAGGAGGGTTAAAGAACTACAAAATAAGCTAATGGCTTATATTAAAATTTGCCAAATCACAGGAATAGCGATGAATTTAGCTGTCAATAGGCATTTAAAACCCACAAGGATTTACTATTCCTGTAAAAGAGGTTTGCCAAAAGGGACCAAAAAAAAGGGAAAAAAAAAGGAATAATTCAGGTATTTCTCAGCTGCTAACCTGCGCTCTGCAACTCTCTAATCAATCTCTGTACTTTTTCCCTAAGGTTTAACGTATGCACAATGAACTAATGGCAAAGAGGAATGAATACAAATGAATTAATTTGCATGAACTAACTTAGATAGTTGAGCTTGCTGAACACTCACTGCAGTGAAACAGTAAAATGCACAGCTGCAAGAATATACCTATGTGATTTCTTCTGTTATCTAAATTGCCAGCATATGCCACAGAATTAGCACAGAAACTGAAATGGCGTCATATTAGCACCTAGTAGTATTGCACGCATTACCCTGTGAGGCAACAGGAACATTTTACCTCTTCAGGTCAACTTCAAGAAGCTGTATGCCAGTCTCAGCAAAAATCTGAATGTGACATCAATGTAAGAGGCTTATATTTTCCTGGAGCAGTCTCGTTATTGTATGCTGCAGGAAAATAAAGACTTTCCTCTGTCAAACTCCTGAATGTGATGTGTGTTTCACAGGAAATTTTTTTGGCTTTTCTTTCAACATTTCTTCTTATCCTCCAGAACTTCAGGTGAAAAGGAACAAAGATGATTGTACCTGCCTGCTCCTTGAAAAAATATTCAGCCATGCTAGCTGTGTATTCTGGTTCCTGTCTATTTCAAACACACATCTAGTTCACTGTGTCTGTTGCAATGACTTTCTCTTCTTTTGGTGACCAAGAGGTTAAGAAGAAGACAGAGTGTCTCTAATGAATTCATGAAATAGCTAAAATCTTCAAATAGACTGAAACAGACCATGATTCAGCTAAATAATACTTCCTGGAGGCTTCAATGACCATTTAAAACAAAATGCAGTGTCCAGAATCTCAACAAGGATGCAAACAGGGGAAGCTGCTAACGCAACTCAAAGCATGCCTGTTGAAAATACTTACTTATTTTAAAGTAAGATTCTCTGGGCAAAAGAGCTGTCACTTTAATGAAGGCTGTTCTTAAACAGAAGGGAACTGCATGCTTGTGAGCACTACTTCAGGTTGCTGACTCCATGCAAACAACTCACAAGATGTGACTGTCCCTGTTTCTCTCCTCCTCTGCTGCTAAAGGACATACTGCCAGATTTTTTAATGAAATATTTAAATTTTAAATAATTTTAAGCTTACAAAATCACTTAAGGAACCTACCAGGCCTCTGAATACAGAGGGCTCAGCACAGAGATATTCTATTATCGTTTACAGTACAATTTCCTAACCAGAACTAGAGGAAAAAAAAATCAGGAAAATTATATTTTTACATTTTATATGGTATATAAAGTTCTGAATGGAAAACTTCTGAAAGTTACATGAATAATTGCATTCTGAAACTTTTCTTCTCCAGATACACCAACATGTGGTGTTTGTGAAATAAAACAAACTTCTGCTGCCGGTGACCTATATCTTTTTGCTTCACTGCTGCTTACACGGGGCTGCCCCCAGCTGCACGCTGTGCCAGAAGCCTGAAAAGGTTGGGGACCCCACGTCAGAGTAGTTCACGAGCAGTTCAGTTATCCATCATTGGATTTATGAACTGCCTCAGCTTTAATAAATCAATGCTTTTCAGCTGAAGTCTGCATCATTGTGAATTTTCCATCTAGATCAGGCACTGAGCATCTGCAATTGCCATTCATTTCACTTGAAAAGACTGGTGCTCAAATCTTCTTTTTCCCTATATAACTATACTGTTAAATTGCTTTGAAAAATTGTGATAGGCTTACTCACATGACTAAAGCAATCACAACGGCATAAATCATACACTGCTTTCCCTTCCCAAGTATGATATCAAATGTGTCAACCTAAACTAGTTGGAATCCTTAACTCCTATTTTCAGCCAAAAGCACCATAATTTAAACTTTAGAAATTAAAAAAAACTCTACTCACCCCCTTTTTGTTTTTCTCTGTCAGATTGCCACTTTGATAGTTACAACAAATTCCATTTGCTCCTTTTTAACCCATTAGTTCCTGGCAAATAATCTGACCAGAGATCTAATTACAGACTCAAATTTTGCAGCTATAAATTCCGAAATCTTGGAGGATGTCACTTCAGTCCTTAATTTGTACCAGATACTTAGATTTAACAGCTTGTTTTTTCCTAACTTACAGCCTATCCTATAGTTTGGCGTACATATAAAGGATACCATATGCCAAACGTGCAGCCACGTTTAGCATTTCTGCCATTTTTATAACATCAGTCACCTTAGTGCTGTTAATGCATATCATACTAGTCTGAATGTATCTTATGGAGGTAAGATTTACACCAGCAAAGAACATCAGGCATGACAGGATTTGTTTTTACTTGTACGTGTGCAACAAACAATTCATTTAAATGGCCAAAAAGATCAGCATCATCCATAGGCATAATTTGGAATTTCCTAAGAAGAGCAGGAGAGGCTGCTGATGGTACCTAGTACTGTACAGAGCTATTTATCTAAACTGGAGAATCCAGAATAATCAGCAACTGCAAATGTTTCTAGACAGGATCTATCTTAATTCCCAGATTTAGCTTATTCTGAAGGTCACCTCCTCCAAGATTTTTTTGATTGAAAATAGATGGGAAAAGTGATTTCTGCCTGAAGAAAAATATCTAATGAACGCATTTGTCCTAATTTTGTAGAACATGGTCAACTATTGTATGGAATTTTCTTCTAATCTAACTCTGAATAAATGTCTTGCAGGTTCCACCTTTAACCCCCTTTTTCTGCTAAGGGCAGATTTAGGATGAAGTCATAATGGGGGAAAAAAGAAGCAAAAAAAAAATTGCCAAGCGAAAGAGACATCACTTCTGGCTGATGTCACTTTGCCTACCCTGAAACTTTGCTTTTAGAAATATTCCAAAATTCATACTTCCAACCTACTCAGCTTCACCAGCAATATTTTCCAGGAAACATATAGTTTATACATCTTACAGAATGCCTGTAAGAAGAGTCTTTGCTCTGGACTTTCTTTCCCTTTTTGGTTTAGCAAAATCTGGAGCAGGTTGTCTTCACATTGTAATAGGACTGCACATTCATCATCTTTTTCCCTAGTGAATACCCAGTTATGATGGGCATAGACATGCCAGCCTAATGTGAACTGCTACCACCTGAGAAGAATATTTGGTATGGGTTTGAGTTTATAATGTTTAATTTAAAATCATGTATGCATTAGAAAAATGCAAGATAATTCTCCGATATCTTCTGATCCCTGTGGACTGACTACTGGTCAATAATACTTTTATAGAGTAGTGGATATATTGAAATGTGCATTGGATCAGCATATAAAACTTTTTAGGCTCTACTCTAACTTTGTACAGAGAGAAAATTGGGATCATAAAATATATCCACAGCTTGTCAAAAATACTCTGAGACCACAACTTGTCAAAAATACTCTGAGACTTCCAACATGCTTAACTCAGACCACGAAAAACACATCTTACCTGGCTGGCTAGCACTTAAGCTAGACTGACTGCCTTAAACAGCTTGTCTATTATTTTCTGTGATGTGGGATTAAGTAAGTTGAGCTCCATGATTTTTATTATGTTCCTATCCACTATATGCTCTCTATTGCACCATTACCTTTTGTTAGTGGCTAAGGAATAAAGCGCTTGGATTTTAATGGTCTCATTAGACTTACGATACCATCCTTATCATAAAATCACAGAAATTCCTTACTAGGTATCTGGTTTTGTAGCTACAAGTTTGTAATGGCTTTCAAATACACTTGCTAAATTTTCAATTCCAGAACTAATGACCTATCTTTTACCCAGAAATCAGCCTGAAAACTTTTCAGAAGAGCGTGCATTTTTACTCCCCTGTGAATATGTTCCATGCAAGTTACTTAGAAATCATTATTAATTTTAATTGGACTGCAGTGTTAGTTATTCTTGATATATTTGGTCTATTTTGCTGCAGTCTTGGTCTAATGGCTTGATTTCCCTATATAACCTCTATTAGTTTTTACTTCTCACTTTCATTTAGAGAAGCAATATTTCGGGGATCAATATTCACACTGCATTACCAGGTATGATCACTCATGGATTGTCAGTAATATCTAAAATTCAGCTGCAGCACGTATCCCTCATTTTCCTATGACACTGGGTTTTTACTACCACAAAGGTCAATGCTCATTTTCTGTATCATTTATTTGACAAGTATTTGGGGTCACAATGTCATTTAACAGGGGAAGAAGGCCTCGGCAGGATCTTGTCTCAGAGTTAACTATTAAGCTGGGCTCGTTTTGCTTCACTGATAAAACCAATTAGCATTGAAGACTCGCACTTGTTCCTGCTTGGATTGATATTCAGTGTCCTTCCACCAATCTTTTCTGTGAATAAGAGCACTGCAATCTCTTGATTTTGGTCTCGATGCTATTTTAACCTATTAAAATACTCCTTGTTATGCTTTTTGTACTCTTTTCAGTTTGTTAGTAAATGGCACTTCACTGAAGAGCCTTCTTTATGTATTTATTCACACAACATTAGTGGATTACCACGACCACACAAATAAAAAGTGAGAACTGTATCTGCAATTTGGACAAGGACAATAAATAAAAAAGATAAGCATTTGCATTCTACTAGCCTGTATATCACCTACACAGTTAATAAAGTCTCTCACTCTATTAATGTAAAAGGTATGAATGAATACTCACCTATATATAAAAAAAAACAGGTGCCCAATAAATAAATCATGAAATTAATGTATTTAGAGAAGTAGTGACTGTCACTAGGATGCTTTATCTCATTCCTGTGACAGGATTCAACAAGTTTTATTATTAACCAAAGAGAGCGCAGGAGAGTCACAAATGACTTTTCAGAATAAAGAAACATGCCTGGGAGCAAAAGACCCCAGAAGCACAATTTGTTTACTTTTAAAAAGGGAGGATTAAGCGGTGATTTCATAATGAAGTATCTATAAAGGATGAAGCGAATATTGATGAAAAACAACTCTTTATCACAAATGAGATGAAGTTGAAATCATACATACACATGCTAGAAATAAAAGCAGTGAGGCTAACTAACCACAAAAGGCTGCAATGGATTTTGTATCACTGGCAACCTTAAAAAGATTGAATGTCCCTCTAAAATATAATTCAAATACAAGTTGAAATATAAGTAAATTCAGGGAAATTGTATATTTAGTTTAGATGGTCATCAAGGTCTCTTCTGGCCCATGAACTACATGTAAATTCACAATAAATACAATAAAATCTGAAAGGATGAGCACTTTGTTCTTACCACAAACAAAACACTAGTTTGTAATGATGCTATAATTAACTCGTGGTATTACAGCTCCCACACAAGACAGACACATCTAACTTTTTTATTCTCCACTATGAGGCACGAATTTGTATCTCTCTCTGCCCGACATACCAGGGATGGGATGAGGAAGACACATAAACACCAAAATCTCTTTCCTTCTTTTGATTGTAAGAAGCATCAAAATGCTATTAAACAAACAACTAAAGAAACAACTCTTTCTCCATCCACATGAAACACTTGAAACCACTTCATTGTGGCAAGATGGACATATAATCTTGTAACAAAAAAAATAATTACCTTTTGATGTAAAACTCAAGTTTTATAGTGACAGTTAGTAGCTTGGACCCATTAATAGAGTTAAAGAAGAGGCAAGTTATTATCCAGATCTGGGATAACATATTTTGGTGTGATGGTGCTGTTATCTTGGTAGATGATATATTATTTCCTTGCTATTTTCACTCCCTGAATTTATAACCACTGCAGAAACTGAATGGGAGATTAAAAAAAACAACCAACAAACAAACAGATGGAAAGCATGTTTTAATTCCGTTAAAGAGTGTATTGCAAAAAATGAAAAATACATTAGGAACATCATTTTGAAAAGTCAAGTTATTTATCTATAACTGTAAAATAAAAAGAATTTATCAACTACAAAAAGATCTATCCAAATAGGTAAATGATAAAAAAGTATTTTCAACTTCTCAGATTAGCATATTACTCAGACCTTAAAGGTACATCCTTGGATTTCTTCTGCTAGTCATCTTTTTCTGTTCCTGCCTAAAACATTGTGGGACATAGGACTTTTGAGAGACAGCAATGTCCTGCTAGGTCAGACTAACACCCCATCTAGTCTGGCTCCACATTGGAAAGCAAGATAATGAGGTTCTGTTCAGGGAGAGAATGAGAATCTGCCTATTTTGTCTAGCCTAGTCCTGCCACAGTTCCCCAACGTGCAGTATTGTCACATTAGAGGGTATAATGCTCCTCAGTGTTTGTAATATTTACATATGAATCTCTTGCCAATTTTTTCAGTCCCTTCCGAATCCACTGACTCAGTCTGCATCTGTGGGTTTACTGCTTACTCTTCCTCTATAGTGATGCCAGATCCAGGAGCATTGCCTTGATTGAATGATGCAGAAATCAGTTTTTCTGTTGAATCTGTGGTTTTGCTCCAGGTCTGGACTGATAATAGTTTAGATAAGAATGTCAAAACAGATTTTAACCTAGGAGAAAAAGATATTGCCCACATTTTTTTTAATAGATTCCCTCACTTCTGAACAGACCAGGGAACCTGAACATTCCTCACGGATCTTCTCAAGAAATACTCATTTTTCTAATGACACCCTGCTTCCATGCCCATGAAAATCCAGCTATACTATTCTGTGGAAAAGCAGTGGTTTTCAATATCAAGCTTTAGCTTCTCAGTTACTTAAAAGAACAAAGAACCTCTGGTGTTTGTAATGGGCTGTTCTACTCCACAAGGGTCAGTCAAATTCCAGTTTCACAAGATAAGAGTTTTACAACTTCTTGTGCACAGCAGAGATTATTGGCATTGATTAGTCTTGTGTTCAGCTGGGAGCAGACGGTGATCAGTTACACAATCACAGATCTCGCCGTGTTTGTCACCTCTTGCCAGGAACTTTAACAAGCATTTGGCTTTCCTCCCTCTTTCCAAACTCTCACAGCCTCTCCAGTTTCTCTTTCAGAGACTCTCCGTACCCCCCCTTTCAAGCCCAGTCTTGCCTACCTTTGGCTTTTCCTAGTTCCTCTCTTCTCAAGTGTCCTCTACAGCCTGCTCCCTCTTCTAACTGAAGCCTTTAGAGGAGAATAAATTTTTCAACAGACATCACCAGCACTTTGATTAAAATGAATTAAACCAACCATCACAAGGATGTTTTCCTGTTGTGGACTTCGGAGAGCACGCCAAAGTCATGCAGAAAAACAACCCAGAAATGGGACCCCCAACCTCAGGACACACACTGATGCTTCCCAGCCTATCCTCAGGTCTCAGGAGGCATTACGAAACCCTGTGGTGTCAAAGTGACAGCAAGGCAGGTACTAGGGACTTGTGCTTTGAACTAACAAATGGCACAGGTACACACTGCAAGCGCTAAATAACTGATAGGTTTTTAATGATGCATTAGATACTATATAGGGTTCCATCCTCATCACACTACACATAACTAAACTGATTTTGTTGGGAAAAACTGCAGCTGGAATAATTGAACACATTTTATCTTGAAGGGCTGAAGTTTGATAACACTGTATGCAAATAAATCCAAACACCCATAAATGAAGGTGACTGCTACTATCAGCAATAAATCCTGCTATTGACTGTGCCCATATTCAACTTTTATATAGAAGTGAAAATAGTTTAAAGATATTTAACTTTTCAGACCTCATATCGGTTGAATATTTGAAAAAGTGCAGCGTTCCTCATGTACAGTATTGCCTTCAAAGCATTTTCTACCTCATTTATGGTGAAAGGAATAAAATTAGATTGTTCTCTATCCTAATCCCTTTCAGTATTGAAAAGCACTAGCATGGCAGCAGATCTGTAAAGGAAATGTATAAATAAATCATCAGCAATCTCATTTAGGTGAAAACTCAGTGGGGTTTTTTCATTTTCTATGAGGCCCAAATATCTTTTGGATTTATCTGTGTATGAAACATGCTTACATGAGTGACATATGCAAAACTGTTCCACCAAAGTTATTTTGGTGGAAAGGGAGGGAGGACAAGGAAGAAATCTTACTTCTTTCAGTACTAAATATGTGAAAGCAAATTCAGGAATTCCCAATGTCGATGGAAAGGAAAAGACATGTAGCTCTGCAGATGCTTCACAGACCATTTGATAAACCTCCAGCAGGTTAAACAAACACACAGGGAACACTGTAAATGATACGGCAACTGCAGCCTCTCATCAAACATGAAAATCAGCAAATGACTTTGCAGATATAATAAACACCTCAAGTGCAGAAAAGCTTACTAGCCTGTGATCTGCATTTCACAGGTCAAAACACTTGCTTCTGCTAGGAAATCACCCAAGATAGTTACCATAATAACTGTGACTGCAGAGGTTATTGCTAATGGATTTCAAAATGTTAAAATCTGAGCATTCTTTTCTGATTTTAGAAACTACACTGTAAAAGTAACTGTCTATGAGACAAATGCAAATTGAGGGGAAAGAATGCTTTTGTAGATGCACACTTTAACTTCCTCATCCAGCCTTTATTGAGATATATATATATTATTTTCAGGTTCTACTTCTGCAATGAATTCCTTTTTTTCACAATGAGAACTACGAAAAAGGTAGAGGACGATTTTTGTGACAGGTTTCCTGGGGCAAATCATGCTCTTAATCTGCAAAACCAGTTAGCCAGGGAAGACTATTTAATATTGTGGTAGGGGATGAAGGAATGGGTAAGACAGCACTGCATCCATGAAACTGGAGTGCTTAAAAAAATCAGAGGGAAGCTGAAGTCAGAGGCAAGGCAGGTTTGTTTCGATGAGGCTGGAAAAGGTGACTGAGGTGTGCACAAATTAAGCGACATGGCTCGAGAAGTTGGCTGCCCAGCAGTAAATGATGCAAAGGGGGCTGCTGAAGTTAGCAGCACTCCATCATAAACCAACGGGATCGTTTTCATCTTCTGCTGTTTTACTTGATATGGGAGTCTGAAGGAATTGGACCAAGTTAACTGTAAGCACAAACCCAGGTGTTTTTGAACACACTGGCCAAGGCCATATTAATCCCAGAGGAAAACAAAACTGGCTCTGGATGTGTGCTTGCACATAGGTGAACATCTACCCACTGGGGAAGGACCGTCTGTCTGTCACATTTGTCAGTCACTGTGAACCTGGCGCAGATGTTAACAGCTGAGCTACAATTAGAATAATCTGGGAGCCACCTTCCCTCCTAAGCAGTGTCATTTAATAAAACTTGTATCTTTGGATCACATTGGAAAACTTTAACCCTTTTTTTTTAAATCCATGTGGATTTCTTTTCTATTCCTCCTATCTCTCTGTATTAGTTTCTATATTTCTCCCTTATTTCTGGGATTATCTTGTAAAAGAAAAATAATGCACTCTATCTATTCTAGTATTATACTCTGCCGTACAGACCTTTTCCTCATTTAAATTGTAGCACAGCACACACAAAAGCTAAATTCAGCTAATGCAATTTTCTGTTGGCAACTAAGCACATCCTATCTGGATCACATGCTCTGTCTCTTAAATGTAATCTATACTGGATCCTGGAAGTATATATATATATATACTTAACTCAATTATTTTCTTATTTCTTCACAATCTTTGCTTGTTTTCCTATAGCAATATATTTTTGCATTAAGGATTAAACAGACATATCTATATGTTACAAAACCCCCAAAATCATAGTGAAGAAAACAGAGCGGTCTTTAAAATTCTTCCACTTCCAGCTGACCTACATTCAAGTTCATTAGTTGTGGGCAGTAGACAAACCCCTCAGGAAAGCCACATTTGGTGTAGCCTGAGACAGAACATGAACATTTGCCGCACAGCAGGCTGTGGGTCAGGGAAAGGGGAAAAAAGTCTACCTCCGTGGTTTTTTTTTAAACAGCTAAATAGCACCTGTAGGTGTTTAGAGCCAAGGATTAGAGGAAAACTTCCTTAATGCTTTCTAGTGACAAATACATTGTGTATTTAAACACTTCAGAGCCTGAAAATTCCCAGGACATTAATTATTGTTTTATTACAATAATTTAGTATTTCATGACTTCTCCTAGGAGCGTTTTGTGTCCTAAGCAATTACTGAGGACACTACATCATACAATAATTATTTTGTTAGTATCAGCTCTGTAAATATTACCCTTGCAAGGCATTTTAAGGTTCTTGGATTTGTGTGTGCTCCCTTCTAGCTCAGTAGTTCAAAATTCAGCCTACCCTAAAATTGTATTTGCTTAACATTTCATTTTTGCATTTAAATTCTGTTACCAAACTTCCCCCAAACGGAGGCTACAAAACCGCTAATAACAGCAATCTCAGAGCTTGAGCTGCTGCAGAGGATGCGCTCAGGGCTCTACATCCACTCTGTGTTTTCCCTCCAGTTTGATGGCTAGCCCTGTTTTTGAGATCAAACACTGTGCTGAAATAGGAAACTGGTATTATAGAATACTTCAAAGAATCAGGTAGTGTGGAAAGCAAGTGCAGTATTCATGGATGCACAAAGGAACTGAAAAATCTGGTCACTTTAATTTCAGACTTCAAAGTCTTGACAATTTTCCTTCAGAGTAGAGTGACCTATTTTAACAGCTGACCTGCTAGCACCTCCCTGCAACTGCACACAAAACTTGCAAATGACAAATAATAATGGAAAAAAAAATTGGTTGGAGAGAAAAACAGGCTCCCATAGTAGAGAAAATGTCAAAGGAATGATTTATAACATATGGGTTTGATCTATTCTGCTCTTCTCCATAAGGGTTGGCATGCGTTCTCACCATAAATGCAGACAATCTGCCTGTTCAGCAGATGAGGTATCACCGTGGAGTAGAAGGTGGCTGGATGGAGACTTGGGAAGGTGTAACGGCTCCTGTGCGCTCCTGCCAGCCCCAGGGATACAAGGGTTATGCGGGAGGTGACACAACACTGGATCAAAGACAACATGATGAGGGACAAGACTACAAGGACCTTTTGCTAGGTGCGTTGAGCAGGGCAGAAGGAAGACAGCTGTGTTTTTCTTCTGTCCCAGAGAAAAGGAATTTTCCTCTGTTTGAGGAAATATTCCTACCACATCTCTCCTGGTTATTTGGCGCTGGTTCTTTGAACAAGAATTTACTGTAGGAGAGAGACAGCTACATGACTGCAATACTCCTGGCTAAACTAAATCTCTCAGTTCACAGATGATTCAAATAGCTGTGCCAGACTACAGTTTGCATTATGGTTGTTTGAGCCCTTTACCACTTCAGGCAATAAAACTTCACATTTCTAGAAGTCTCCCATAGAGCAGATGTCTGAATCAGTATACGCAAGAAGTACAGATGTTTTTAATTTAATGTCAAATAGACTGGATACAAATTAGGTTTTCCTCTGAAAAACAGACTTTCAACCCAACCAATACTATTTGCAGAATTTAACTGATGATTTCAGCCAATAAAAATTAAACACTGAGAAGACGAACCACTTCATCTCTTAAAAACTGTGGGGGTTCTGACTATTTTAAAATGTTTTTTAATAACAGTAATTTTTAAGACTCAATAAAAAGCAGGTACAGAATTGGACTAAAACCAAAATGAAATTTTTGTTTCAGATTTTACAAAATATTTTAATCAGCCTCAAATTTTTATGCTTGTGTCAGGTGATCTCTTTCCCCTCCATCCCCCCAGTTTTCAGTGAGTCAACTGAAAATAGACATAAGTGAAGTGAACAATTTGCACAGCATTAGTGTTAACAGGTTCCTCCATGTTGTTAGAACAGGTACAAGGGCAGTGGGTTTTGTCTGAAAAGCATGAGAGCAGCTATTAAACCTGTCCATATTCAGGACAGGACTGTGAACATGCTTATCTTTGAGCATATGTTAAAGACTCCTTGATTTCAAAGTGCCTCTTTAACAGTGTCCTAATCTCTTGACATTGTATCAGTACTGTTGGAATATTTGATGCCCTTTTTAAAGCTCTCACAGGAATGAATAAGCAACCCCAGGAACAACACCTCTGATTTAAGTGCTATTTTTCTGATGCTTCCTCTTGGCCAGGCACCGCTTCAGACACTTGGGAAGCCAGGAGGAAACCTCAGCCCAGGAACTCAATGGGAACTATGACCATCTAAGCCTAGGGACTCAAGTGGTTAGCTAACAAGTGAGTATCAAATACTTTAAATGTCAGGCATTTTTAACAGCATCTGTGATTCTGAGGGAAGGGTCTTACTTGTGAATTCTGAAATGTGCTGCTTTAATTTATGTGCCTAACACTAGTCCAACAGGGATAGTTTCCTGAATAAGGCATAGTACATACCCCCGTGGCTTCTGCAACCTACTACATGGGCAGAGTAGCAATAAGGTTTCACTATATACTGGTCGACAGGCTAAATTTAAAGGTTCAGGGGAGAAAATCTGTTTGTTTCTCACTTTGCAAGCTGCTTGTCACACTGGTGTTACCTCAAACCTCGCTTTTACGTTAAGAAATTCAGACTGTAAAGCTAAATAATGTTTCAAACAATCATGTATTTATAACTATAACTAAACACCTACATATCTGCAAAATTAAGTCCAAGTTTCAAACTGCAATTTATGCATGTAATTTGAATTAACTATAATTTCAGCAGTTTGGTAAATCCCCTTGAAAGAATCTGTTGCTTGTTGATTTTGTGCCATGTGAAGACATGATAAATATGACATGTAGTCTCATGACATAAATAATGCATTCTGCATCTTAAGCAAGCAAGTTCTGCTCCAGATAGATGCTTAATCCATTCCCTGCTTCTGGGGATGAAAGGAATTAAAGTCACTGCACTGATTTCACAGTATGCGCTCATTTGACTTTCATTATAAAATGATTATTTCAACAATTTTTTTCCTGTAAAATAAACCAAGCCTGAGCTCTGTGTAACCTCTATAGAATTATAGTACTTCTCTGTGCACTCAGTCTTTGCTCATCAATACTGCACTTTCAGTACAGTTTCACATGGAAGGATAAACACAACCTCTTGGGTTTACAGTTGGTATAGTAGTTTCAGGTCTCACAGCAACAAAAGCTCTCTTTTTTTTTTTTGTTATCTGGCCAAAGGAAGGAGCACTGAAATCCTTTAAAGTGAATTCAAATGTCATGAAAAGGAACCTTCACCAGGCACAGGGAGATGACATGATTCCACGTTATGCTGGAAGATTTACATCATGCAACCTAGATATGTATTTTCACCAGTATTCTTTCCACAGACTCTTCAAACCTGTGTAAAGCTCAGTGTAAGATTATGTACCTTGCTAACCTGCCAAATTTTTGTCTTGGCTGATTCAATGGCCAAAACATTCCTTGGGAACAGGACATCTGCTGTCCATGTCTCAGGAATGACAGAGCATCTAGTGGATTAGACAGCTAGACTGTCAAAGGCACTGCCATGCTTCAAGCTTGAAAAAACAGCACTTCAGGAATGTGATGTTTTATCAGGCATACCATCTGCAGGGAATAGAAACGAATGCTTTCCATACAGTGTATACTCTCCATGTAAGGATGACTGACAGTAACTCCAGCAGACACCTCTCCATCCAGGTCCAAAAGAATTTACCAGGTTCATTGCATCACACCTTTCAATTCAAAAGCTATTTGGAGCTGACCTACATACCGTCAGAAACATGATCCTGCCCCCAAGCAAAAGCAGCTGTACTACTTCCAGACACAAACTAGCTAATCCTACTAGTTAATATTACCAGTACTCACCCTCTTGTCAAGCTGGCTAGCTGGGATGCATCTGCATTTGAGTCAAGACTAATCCATAATGTGGATAAACTGTTCACAGGCAAGATGCTATTTAGACGCTATTTAGACAATAGATGCTATTTTACAAGGTGCCAGCTTACATAAGAAACATGGGGTCAAATTTTCTCAGCATCCAAGTGATATAAATGTTTACAGGTTATTTTCAGAAACTTCAGTCAACTCGTAAACGTTCAAGTCAAAATAGTACTTAGTTTTACAAAGGTATGTATGTATCTAAACTCACAACATCCACTGCGCTAGCATGTGAATTTGTCAGGGCATGAGAAGGTTTGATTAGTATTTTTTAAATATCCAACCAGCTCAATCTCATTTATCCTTTGGGGCCCCCATGGTCTAGAGATGCAACAATGCATCAAGATAAGTATCTTCACTGTATTAAAAGCTGAAGAACATACATGAGCTTAGATCAGTTTTTCCAGAACACCTGAAATAAACAGAGTACATCTCTCACCAAACACTTGCCAGTATTATCTCTCTGAACAAACTGTGACTCATTCAGAGCACACAGGAAAGATTTGTCTGCGATGCTCTTAGAAACTCCAGAATATACAGTAACTTTAAAAAAAAAAAATTATCATTAGTCATGACTACTATTCAACACTTGAAATCCTTAATCTTATCAAATGCTCTAAAAGTTGCACCAGTTCAACTTCCATCAAACCGTCTCTTTAAAGAACACAACTGAAAATCAGAAGTTCTCAAAATGTTGTGCAAAACCATGAACTTCAGTCTGTATTTGGACCTTAGCCCCCGTGTTTTATAAATACAGTAGCCACATCATAAATGACACTTGCTAAGTTCACAGTGAAATAAATTTAAAAGATTTGGGAAAAAATTCACTCTGTAGAACAATGAATCTTGATTTGTATTGACTTGAAGGAAAAAAAAATTCTGGTTGGTGTTCTGGTGTTCGTATAACTAAAGAGTTTCTCATAACAATAACTGCATACTGGACACTGTAGCTGTGTCATTTCACAATGTGGTTATGATCTTCATGATTCTACCACAAAAATAACAATCTTAAATCACTAGGATGTTTTCAACAGACAAAAATGTTCCTTATGAGCAAGAGTAGATCATCGAGCTCGCTCTTTCTCTTGCACATATACAAACATGCTCACAAATCATCCACAAAACAGGTACTTTGGCCCTTAAGAAACACTAATTGTTGGGATGAGATCTGAGCCTGACATTGGTAAATGACTGAGATCCCTCCCCTGCATCCATAACCTCCCTGTGGGATGTGTGACTTTGTTCAGTAATAAGGCCACGAAGTGCAGAGAATATTAACTTTAGTCATTAGAAGGTGGGTGACGTGACCTTACAGTTTCTGCTTTCTATTGTAATACATCTTCCCTTCGAGTCAGAGGTGACTGTGCTTGAGGTGAGAATGGCAACATCAGTTATTCTGCCTGTGCACAACCTTTGTCAGTGTTCATTTGTTTTCATTAAAAGATCTCTAAATCTTTACTTGAGGTGAAAAGCCCTTTAGAATGCCGCATAACATATATATGAAACTTGCTTTTCATGGACGTATTTTGCAGATTTGTTTGAACTAATTAAAAGAGACACAAGCTCGAAGATCACATTTTAACCATTGATCTAGTGGTCCAGCTTTGTGATGCGATGACAGAAAAGACAAGGATGACATACGTGTGGCAGAAAAGGATGTGAAGATGAGAACTCTGATAGAGTGTTGCTCTGCTAGATTTCTGAGCCTGCCTATCAGCAGTGGAAAATATGAGCCAATTGCCCTACACCATCAAAATCAGATATTGAAGAACAGATTTCACGTGGCCTGAAATTACAAGCCTCTGATGGAAAGGATGTTGTGATCAATGTCTGAAGTCTGCTGCAAAAGATAGACACAGGGATGTTCTTCATAGCAAAAGCCCAAGGTAACCTAACTGTGGAAGCTCGTTACAGCTCCCATGGAACCTGACTTATAAAGTTGTGTGGTAGTAACTGCAGTTCATTTGCTTTTTATAACTAATTGAATTTTTATTAGTATTACTTTGCTGTTCACAAACAAGTTGGTGTTATAAAAAGCAAAGCAAGTCTTACCTGGAATACTCTGTCTCCTCACAGACAGTGCTCCATCAGGTGCCTTTGCCTGGTTTGCAGACTTTGTGTAAGGACTCTCATCTAAACAGAAACAAGCAACACTTCCAGTTACTGTTAAGTATAATGTTAAAAACAACAAAATTTTTTACACAAATACTGTGTGAACTAGCAATGGAAAGCACAAGAGCTGCTGTGAGCTGGATGGGTATTTCTGAATGCTGACTCAATGCCATGTTTAGACTCAGTGACAAAAGTTCTGAAGAGCAGAGCTGAAAAGAGTGGGGTAAAACTCATATTGGAGATAATGCTTAGTTGATGACAGGCCTGATACACAAAGGCCTTTCAGTTTTAAAAAAATCATAGAATTTTCCCTTTTTCTCACGTTAAGAAGCTTCACATGTCAAAGACTCAAGTGAGAGAGGTACCATCCCTGCTCAGGAGTGAAAGGTTTCCAGAAGCTTTTGAATATTCCGGCTGTAAAGATGTGTTCCTTTTCCTTTGGGACCTGTCAGTGGGTGGTTCCTTTTCTGCCATAATGATTGATTGGGGAAAACATCAGAAAACTGTTGGCAAATAGGGCAGGCACATTTATTCCTAAAGAATGGCACTGTGACAGTCTGTGTCTAAATAGGAGACTACATGGAACACCTACTGATCAACCTCAGAGCACAAGAGACCACTAATGCTGGGATGAGCAGATGAGTCATCAATTAAAGGCAGCAGTAGGCAGAAAGTGAGTCACTTCTAGATGCCTCTTAAGAGCAGAACGATGGCAGGGAAAAGATCAATTATATTGTAGCTTTAGAAAGGACAAGCTATAAGCTCAAGAAAGAAATCTGAATAAAAGAGAAGAAATAATAATATGCATTTTATTACTTCAATCAAATGAAAGGAATCAGACAAAATTAGGCTTTTGTCTTGTTTGTCCTTTAGTTGAGTGCTCAAACACTTTGAAGTATTATCAAATCCTTCTATTTGCATATTTTCCTTCAGGTTGCAAAGGACTGATGCATTTACAGCATGTGCATGAATACATGCTTAAATACAGATCAATGACCAAAGGAATCAAAGACTATGTTATCTGGTATAGCATCCTCAGAAAAGTATAGAACCATACAATCATTTTCTGGAGAACCACTTTTTCTTTTCAGATGACACTGTTGACATTAAAAACTTTCTTTTCTGATTATACTATTTATGTCTTGCAAAGTCTCAAACTCATTTAGAAACTTGCATCAAAGCCAGCAGTCCTTTTTTATATGTGAGATAAGTGCTTGGTCAGCATCAGATAGTTTAAAACCAGGACTCAGAAAGAAGTGACTGGAAGAGCTGGTTGGCTTTTAAAACCAGAACTTCTGCAATGAACTCTGCTACTGTTAGGTGGACGCAGTAACAGAAAACTTAAACAAATAGGCAAAACCAAAAAAGGTAAAGTATTGTTTTACAGCCATCTACCTTGATGAAAATGCAGCAAGTAATGAAGACCATATATTGGTAAAATACCTAACAGCCAACATTATTGTTTTTTCTATAGCAAAATGAACTCCCATTGCTTCAGGACTACATTGTTATAAGGAGAAAGACAACAGGCTTGACTATACTGTATGCTAGTACAAGCTCCAATAGAACTGTCAGCTACAAGAAATACAAAAGCATGAAAAAATATTAACATAGATCCAGCTACAATCTAAGAAAAAGGCAGATATGTAAAGCTTTATTCTTCCATTTGAGGAAAGTGGAAAAGCTAATATTATGTATAATTTATATAATTTATAAAAAAAATTAAAATAAGAATGAACTGGAACTTCTGAAGGAATTAGGATTATTTTTTTTGTTTCACAGAAGAGGCACTGCTGAGCTCGACCTCAAGAGAAAGCTCTCCAAACAGCCTTGCTAACTCATATCAATACAAATAAAATGGAGCTCATCAATAACACGTAGCTTACATGTCCCATCCACTATTACTTACATACAAGTGCTGAACACGATAGCAGAGTGTGACACGTGTATTTTTCTATTAAAAAGTAGGCAGGAAACAGAATACAATTTCTCAAGAACCAATGGACGGTGATGACTTTTGGGCCCTATTTGAATGTGTGCCCTACCTATGAAAAAACTCTATCAATTTACAGAGCAAAACAGTCCTCTTCTAGTCAGACTTAATACATATGAATTCTTCTCATCAGATTTGAGAGAGGGCAAAATAAGAAAGAAGAATTTCCACAACCAGACCTTTTTCACTGAATCTTTGTCACTGAGCAAATGAGTAAATCAGCTGCAGACTCTCGCTGGAATCAGATTTTCCCAATATTGTGCCGTGCTGGGAATACCTGCAGTTATCCTGAGTTCGGAATAAAGGACAAGCCTGCAAATCTTTCCGGATAATGGCACCAATGAGAGAAGGGGAGTGCATGTTCGACTTACCAGGGAGTCGGAACAATAAGTCTAGTATTTTCTATATAACAACTAGCAGATACTAAAGGCAACAGAGACTGCAGAGGTGAGTAAGGTAGTATCATAAGTTAAGCATATTAACATTGAAGACTTTGCAGGTATTTATATAGTTTAGGTACTGCAGGCATGCAGTTGAGTTACATTTCTTCATCTGTCTAAAGACTTCCATAGCAAAAAAAGAGGCCCAAAAGGTTGCTTCATAAACTTTTGAACCCCTATTAATGCAAAATATGCTCAATTATTATTGGGAAAGAACACTGTCACTGTATCATCAGTGGATTGGGAAGCTGCTCCCAGGACAGAAAGAAATTATCTTTCAGTGCCCATTTAACAGTAAAATCACACTGCAACATAACTAGAAATCAGTGTAAAGGATTCCCAGAATCAAAGGAAAACAAATATAACCAACTGGCAAAAAAATGCTAGCAGCCTTATTGAGATGCTTATTTGAGACAGAAGAGTAACATAAAGAGCAGAGAGATGCAGAAATTGATGTTGTCCTAAAGACAAGTGTAACTAAACAGACAAGGAAGCCCTAATAGCCCTAAAATGTCAGACACCACACATGCTGTCAAAAGGGAAAAATCTGCTTGTATGTATTAGCAAAGTTATATGCGTGGCCTCAAGAATTTAATATCAAATTATAATTTATTGATGTCCTCATCTGCTCCATAGTTAGCAGAAGGGTCTTAAAACATGCAACAATATTTCATGATAGCACTACACTCAGACTACCACACTTGTCTGAGTGTTTTGTATTACCAGCTTCCCCCTCTACAGCACAGACAGACTTTGTGGAGATGAAACTCAATGCAGCAAGTCAAGGCTCTGAAAAAGCAAAGGAACAAACAAGTATGAAGCATTCCCCCGCAACAGGAGACAATAACTCAAAGTTAGGCAAATCTATGATGCCACACATACAAAGCAAAGGGTGAAACAGGCTAGACTCAGAAGCATAATCACAGAACCACAGAATGGCTTAGGTTGGAAGGGACCTTAAAGATCATCAAGTTCCATCCTCTCTGCCATGGGCAAGGACCTCCCACTAGACCAGGCTGCTCAAAGCCCCATCCAGCCTGGCCTTGAACACCTCCAGGAATAGGGCATCTACAACTTCTCTGGGTAACCTGTTCCAGTATCTCACCTCCCTCAGAATGAAAATTTTCTTCCTAATATCTAATCTAAATCTACCAGTTCGAAGATGTTACCCCTTGTCCTTTCACTACATGCCCTTGTAAAAGTCCCTCTCCATCTTTCTTGTAGGCCCCTTTCAGATACTGGAAGGCTACTATAAGGTCTCCCTGAAGCTTGCTCTTCTCCAGGCTGAACAACCCCAACTCTCTCAGCCTGTCTTCATAGGAGAGGTGCTCCAAACCTCTGATCATCTTCATGGCCTAGCAAGATAAATCTCACCTAACTACACCCTTAATACTATTATAATCCAATGACCAGCGGGGAGTGAGCCACAGCCTGTAAAGAATTCACAGGCCAAACTGCATCATCCCTGAGCATGGAGATGCCTTCACTTGGAGCAGGCAGCTGCAAACCCTGCCACTGGGGACTCCACACTGCATGTGGCCACATTCACTACAGCAGGATGAGCGTAGTTAATGTAAGGCTTATTGCCTTTAGTTATTGACTGCCAGGCAGATAAACAGCTTTTTGCGCTTTCTTGCCCATTTCTAACCTGCTGACTTCTCTATCCTGCAACCGAATGACTCATTCTTTGAGTTAGAGATCACACTGCCACCCATTTATATCGTTCTGTGTTGCTCTTACTATACAGGGGGGTTCTCTGACCAAGACTAAGAGCTCCATACACTGCAACAAACCAACGGTAATGTAACCCTACAAAGATTATACACTGGACAATGTGTATAGATCTATATAAAGTGCTTGGTATTGTGCTAGCAAAATGACCATATGAAATATTTATGTATTTGCTGTATTTAGTTTACTATCCTTTGAAGGATACCAACTGGGGACACATAAGAGGAAATAAAAGGGAAGAGATTTCCTCAACAGTCAAGGCCAGGCATCCAACGTATGGGGTGGTTTATTGCCACTGAACCATTTGCGTGTCTCCTGAGATAGCTGTGAAAGCTATTGATACAAGGATGTTGCAAAGCCTAAAAGCACTCCCTCCTTCAAGTCTTCACCACTTCACCACTTAGAACATGTTTCCTTCACTGCTGCTGCCCCATGTCCAGGTGATAACTACTGAATGCAGTAAATGTCTCCAAATCCTGTGCAGTATCAGATGGCTTCAGAAGGCGACTGCACACGTCTGTGTCCTGTCGGATATGAAGGGAAAGCCTCTTCCCACTGCACTGGGAACAGCTACTGAACAATTCAGCAGCTGCAGCTTTGGTCCTCCTACACGTAGAGGAAATGTGAAGATCCTTCACTGTTGTATCTTGTCTCTCCCACACAACAGCTCATTCCCAGCTCTACATCACCCCTTGTACCTGCTTCTCTTCTGCAAAGTCTGCATTCCTTTGGGACAGGGGTAGTAACATGGCACCAAAATTGTAAGTGAGGAATTTCAAACACAAGGGAATTTTTTAGTCTCAAGAAGCTCGGAAGCTATATTAAATTTTTTCAACAGTACATGTGAAAACATTATGAGGGAGAACATGAGGGTTTCCATCTTTCAGTTTTTCATTCTCATTCTTCAACAGCTTACTTATGTCTCACAACAAGATAAGCCATTCTTTGGCCACAGGAGGGAGAACTTAATTTAAACCTTTTTAGAGTTTGACCATGTCACTCCTAAGTAGACTTCAGAACCCAAGCAAGTGAAATCTGAGGTGTTCCTCAAATGTTCCCCTCTGTGAAGCATCTCCAACTACTGTAAGTCCCAAGGCTCCACAAGCAAGCATGTTACATCTTCATCTGGCTACACCTCCAACTGTCTGAGTGTACTAGAGGAGTAAGATCAACTGCATGTGTTGTTGCTTACACCATTTGGGATAGCACACACCTCAGACTAGTGAAAAATCACATACCTGTACAGAGAGAGGATGGCAACACAGCAACTTGTCAAGAGGATGATGACAGCTGAGAGAAGAACGTCCCCAAGATTAGTTTTTCAAAAATTAAAAGCACCATGGCCACAGTTATTACTATAGTTGTTACTTCAGGCATTCACAGAAATTTGCTACTCTTTAACTTTGTAATGAAGAATATTTTTTGCTAAATATTTTTTGCTAAAAGCAACAGATTTTCATGAGTCCTGCCAGTACAGCACAAAATGACATAGGTTCTCATACTTCCTATATCTCAAATTTATCCTGAATTTTATCTTTTATCTTTCAATGGCAAAAAGCTCAGCATTATCTAAAAGCATCAATTTTGGCACAGTATCATACCAGTGACAGTTGGTAAATTCTGAACTGCAGCTACATTTCCGGTTATCCCCATGGCTTGCAGCCAGAGGCTTTCACAGATGAAAATAAACACGTATCCACTGATGTTTGTGATTTACAGAAGCTCTGAAGTTTGGAAGGCTTACAAAGAGCCTCAGTAGAACTTTCAGGACCACCCCTGAAGCAAGTTATTCTGTTCTAAACTCAGACCTTTCTGCTAAAGAGCTTCCATTCTGTAAGAAAGCTGAAATACTTACTGGACCAGGGACTCAAATCCCGGTCTCACATTCATAGATGGGTACCCAAACTCCCAGCTACACAATCATTGTGTTGCTTGCTTGCTCTGATCAATGTTTTAGGTCTCTCATAAAAAGTAAGACAGATTAAAGCTATCTCCTCTACAATCAATTCCAAGCCCTGCACCAAATCACGCAGAAGAGGGAATCTGAACTCAAGATCCTCTGTGTACCGCTGTAAGCAGCCCAGACACTACAAAGTCATCTAGAAAAACGCTCCTGATTACACACAAGCTCATCTTCTCAATTCCAGTTCTTTTGTTTCTAGTAAAAATGTATAAACTTTTTCTCTGAACTGTTTCAAATTCTGGAAAATGCAATTTTCAGGTTGATCTACAGCAAAGGGAAGTCAAAAAAATACTGAGAAGGGAGTAGAAGCTCAGCTATCACACTGCCCTACAGCTGCCAGCTGAGACGAGTTCTGCTAAAGACAGTAGACAAATCCTTCTCCCTGAACTTACAAGACCAAATAATTCTCAATGAGAACTGACTAAGTAACTCTGAATAGTTATTCAATACCCTGACCAACGTAACCAGCAGCAGACACAATCAATAGATAGAATCCAACACAACTTAACTGAATCCATAGCAGCTATGACAGCTGTAAATGAATCACAGGAAGAATATTACTATCCGGATATGTTTTTTAAATAACTAAAGCTTATAAAGGTAAATGGAAGTTCTAAAACTCTGACAAGCTTTACAACTGAGTTATTGAATATAGATGAATCAATAAACAAGACTGAAATTTGCTGGGAAGCACAGAATAGTGGGAATTTTACTTTGGCTATTGATGAGAGATTTGGCACAAATGTTTTTAGCCTGGTGTAACTTTTCTCTTTAGTAACTGTTATTGACAACAATAATGAAAAAATACCTCAGAGAATGTATTTTTTCCTGCAAAAGGAGGTTGTTTTTTGAAAAATTTGCTTTTAAAGGATGCAAAAGTCTAGAGAAAAACTAACATTCTGGAACATTCATGGTTACCACAACGTCACCACAGCTGTGTCAGATCACAATGAACTATAAACAGTTGAAAAAAGAGACAAAATTGGCAAAATTCTTTCAGCAGATGTATAATGTACAGTTTTTGAATGTATATGCTTCATGAAACAACAAAACATCAACAATTTGCTTTGCCCATATGCTAACCCTTTCAGACTTGTTATGGGAGCTGCAAACATGAAAGAAAGCATTAATTTCTCCTACTGGTGCAGAGGAGTAACAATTTTTTGAGTTCCCTTTAGAGCTATGGCTTCAATCACTTCCAAAGAGACTTCATTTTTGAAACAGCAATGCCACTCTTCAAAGTAGTGAAGAAATATCTATGTATCTATACAGAAATATCTATAATTTCTAAGAGCTGCATGTAAAGTAGTCATTAATGAACTAGGCTCCAAGTAGGACAAATATGAATGTATTTAATCTTAATCCTTTCTTATCAAACTCTGTGCTCAGTGGTCTCCAGCAGTCTTTATTAAGAAAACATAGGGTTTTAAATGCTTCCGTAAGTAACATTTGTTGGGGTGTGTGACATGGAAAAATTATGAGAAGGAAGAGTTAGAATAGCTCCTCTGGTAATTTTCTTTCCCACATTTAGCAGACATGTCCTCTGGTTTTCTTTGAAATTTAATTTTAACAGATATAATACCCAATGAATACCAGTGTTGTCTCTCTAAAGTGAAAATTTATTCAATTTTATTATACTTTATGTAAATTTAATTCTTTTTTTTTTCTGAATTATATAGTTCTTATTACGGTAGCAGCTCAGTTTTAATCTAGAAGCAAGAGAAGTAGGGTACTGTAATTATGCATAACGGTGAATCCATTGCCTATTGATATTTACAATTTCTCAGCAAGCTTGACCACTTGAAAAATGATCATAGAATACACTCATAGAATTGTCTAGGTTGGAAGGGACCTTAAAGATCATCTAGTCCAACCATCAACCTAACCCTGACAAAAATCAC
>JAOTQQ010000001.1:36694559-36743929 GCA_026546715.1 Gallinago undulata
GTGTGTTTGACAAGGTTTGTTTTCTCCATTTTACTGACTCTTGTATTTTCATTTGCCCCCTCTTTAATTTTTTTAACGGTATTTTCTTCCATATCTCCTCTGGTTTGCTTTGTACTGCTGTCCCAGTAACTAAACTTGAGGCCATTTCCTCTTGTCTTATTGCCTGTGACTTGGGAGAAGAGACCGACCCCCGCCTCTCTACACCCTCCTTTCAGGTAGTTGTAGAGACCGATAAGGTCTCTCCTCAGCCTCCTTTTCTCCAGACTGAACAACCCCAGCTCCCTCAGTTGCTCCTCATAAGACTTGTGCTCCAGACCCTTCACCAGCTTTGTTGCCCTTCTCTGGACCCGCTCCAGCACCTCAGTGGTTTTTTTTTGTGTCCAAGACTGGACATGATACTTGAGGTGGTGTCTCACCAGTGCTGAGTACAGGGTGACGATCACCTTCCGAGTCCTACTCACCACACTGTTCCTGAGACAGGCCAGGATGCTGTTGGCCTTCTTGGCCAACACTTGGAACACACTGCTGGCTTGTGTTCAGCCAACAGTCAACCAACACCCCCAGGTTCTTCGTTAAGGCAGAAGTTCAAACAAACCATCTGGACTTGCCCTGATCTGAAGGTCAAACAAGGCTTGGTTTTGGCAGACCAACAGTATGATGAACACCAGAGTCCAGATCACTCTATCACAGCCAGTCTGTGTCCTGTCCAGGTTTGTACAGTGAAGGACTGAGGGAAAGCAAGTTGATTTTAAGAGCCCAAATAGAATATGGGCAATTAATAAAACACAGTGTATAAGACTTCAGACCCAAGCAAGTGCTAAATGTATTAACAACTACACACTATGCAGCCAATGAAATACATTTACAGTAAGATCCTAAAAAAAGAAAGTTAAGCTAAATAGGCCACACCATTATTTCACAAAGATGCTACATTCTTCATTATCTGTATTCTCTAAAAGAAGAGCCTGGTGCAGAATACAGTACACATGAATGTAAACTGCCACTGTGAAGGAAGGGAGAAACATTCAAGATAAGAAATGTCAGAAAATATTAAAACTGCAATTCCTGAGCAAGAACAGAGCAAAATGCTTTCAAATACTTGCTGTAGCTTTGGAATCCAGATGACAACAATACCTTATTAACCATGTCAGGAAACATCCATATAGCCAGCATCACCACCCCTGTCAACCAGAAGATATAACTGCAGGCAACGCTGGAATTTTATTGACCAAGTCAGCAAGAAAACACAGAGGACAGGACCTATTTCAATAAGCAGGACAAGATGTCTGATAGTAAAAGTTTGATCTTTAAGGTATTTCAAAAAATAACTGGTGTTTTAAAAAAAAAAGTCAATGATTCCAAGTGATGATTTCCATACTGCACAAAGCAAGCACAAAGACTTGAACACACTCATTAAGACTGCAGGAACAGCAAAGCCAGCCACTGAGACCCATGAGAATTGCTAGTTAACGCAATGGCTTTTAACCCGTTTTCTATCAAGCCCTAAGGGCTCACAGACTACTGTGCCACATCTCTTGAAAGGTCCCTAAGAAAAAAAAAAAATAAATGCTTTTACTTGGTACTCCAATCTAATTATGGACCATATCTATCAAGGTGTGCAAGAACACTAAGTATCTAAAAAAAGGAGGAGGTGGCCATTAGGACTGAGAGGCACAGTTGGCTGCCCTGAGCTACCCCAAAATCCTGTAGAAGTAAGATTCCACACTCCACAGCCAACACATGCTGCCTTCCAGGTTTTATAAAGTTTGAAGATATGCATTGGTTTTGGCTGGCTAGAAATGCAAATGCTTCTGCAAACATTTCCTAACAGGAGTTAGGACAACAAACTGCTGACTTAACATTCCGCTTAGCAGAGAAGCACAGATAACAATGACAGTGTTACTGGCAGCATTATATGGGTGGAATAAAAATATGAAAGTGTCAATGATAACCTAAAGACAAACCAAAGTGAACATAAAGTCTCAGCACAGAAATTATTTCTTTAACCACTACTGCTCTGTACATTTTTTCCTTTCTAGCATGATTTTTTCAGGGATTGGATTGCTCCCCTCACTTCCAGTATAAAAGTCTATTGAGACTTGCATGTAAAAATGTAATTAAAAGTTGAATAAAATGACTACAGAGAACAAACAATGTCTATTCCCCAAGTTCATGCCAAGATCCATATATGTGTAATATTTCATACAATGTAAGTTATACCATGATGATCTTTTCAATAAAATGATGATGAAGAATAAAATGTTTCCATTATTCATTACTAAAAGGTTTATTCAAAGTAAATCAGAAGTTTAAACAACTAAGTTAAACACAAAAGGATTATTCTATTTATTGACATTGCCAGGATAAGATCTTCAGTCCGACTGGCTACTATACCAATGATAAAAGTAATAAGTTTCTTTAAGCTCCCACTCTGAAAAGGCTGTCAATTTAAGGGATCACTTATACCTATTAAAGCCCAATGAAAAAACAGTGGGATTTTTCAACTTAGTAGGATGCTTTTAGATTCAAACATGGGTTGGATGCTCTCCTGATTGGGGCTGCTTTTCTGAAGTGGGATTACATGCTCTAGTTTTACAGATGTTCGGGCACATGCATGGGTTTTTCCTGAGTACATTGTGAAAAAATGATATGTACATTTATTTTTTTTTTTTGGTGGGCTACGTCACATCAATGTGTATAATGTAGTAACATGTATGCCGGAATCTGTCACAAATCATAACCTGTCATTTCTGAACACATTTCTCAAACCTGGAACTTAATATTACATTCCTAAATGCAGCTCTGACAAAACAGGCCACTATTGTAGTGGTTTCCCACTGAATACACTGGCAAACTGCAGTGAGCGTAGCTGTTTGCAAGCCTGACGTGCAATTTCTATGTAAGAATCTAAAAATGGATACTGAAATTCGTACATTCGTCATTTTAGTCTATTTTAAAAAGAATACTGTAACATCTATTCTCATAAAGTTCATAAAAATAAATACTCCCGACATCAAGATTTATGATACAAAACAATACCAATTTCAGAATAACAGCACTTTGATATAGAGAGGCCATGAAAGATCATCCAGCATTTTGATTTAAACACACAATCTATTTTGAAATTCCCAGATGTGTGGGCTATCATCCCTTTTGACAAAGATTTTATCTGATGTGTGCTCATACACACTTTAAAACAGACTGAGGCCTATTGAAGTCCATAATAGTCCTGAAAGAGAAGAGGCTGCGATCTGTTCAAGCGTATAGACACTGAGCTACAGACAAATACCACCACTGTAGTGCCTTATTGAAAGGAAAAACACCCGCCCTTATTTCCTTAATTTCCCTTCTCTGCCTTGATTTGCTGTAACATTTAGCCATCCTAAACATTTGTGCATTCTTTGCAATTAATCTCTTGTTTTACATGAATTTTAGCCTTTTCTAGAGTGCTATGGAAAACAATGCATTCGTGAGCAGATAAAAGATAAAGAGTAGTGCACGTTTGTAAGACACGAGTGCTGATTTGACTGAGTCCTTTTGTGAAATCTTGGTTAAATGAAAAGAGAAGAGCCATCCCGGATTATAATTATATTTACAGCTCCACCGGACAATCTTAGTCAATCATCATTTCTTCATGCTGCTATTTTAGCTTGCCAAAAAAACCCCCAACCCTGGGAGTTCTCCAGTTCTCCGTACAACTTATAATACCGCTGATCCACTGTAATTTTTTCTCCCCTGCCAATTCAAGTTAGTACACTGAAAATGCTCAGGATATCCCACAGAGTATAATACTTACACCTACCAGTGACACTGGCAAAGATCAAGGACAAAGAAAAACATTTTAATTTAGCTGATGGGTTCAGCAGACCAGCATTTGGCAGATTATCTGTACCTGTGCTCTTACTTCTACCACCTCCAGCCTTTTACCGATTAATTTAGGCCAATCGTCCAAATGCATGAAGCACCACGGAGTAAGGCACAGCAGTCAACCCATCCACAAGATAGGATGATTAGCACTTAGAATGCAACTCTGTGAACCTCTATTATTACTTTAATGACAATTTATGTGCTAATTTTAAATATAACAGCTGCTTCTCTCTCAAGATATAGCCACGGGACTTTGCTAAAGATCACCTTTAACATTACAATCTAAATTCAGTGAGATTATACATAAACAGAAAACATTCATATAGCTACTCAGCGAACAGTAAGATTCAGGGGTTTGGCTTTTTAAACATTCTCTATCAACTGGCTAAAACTGGGAAATAAATTGTGGTATCAATACTGGCAGAAAAGCCAAATAAACATGAAACCAAAGCATTTAAGTAACAAAAATAGTCTATTGTCACAATTCAAATCCACAATTTTTTCCCTAAGAAAGGACTACACAGTTAATTCCAGTTATGAGACACTACATTTAAAAATGAAGCAATAAAGTCCCTGGGTAAAATACATCTTCACTGTAGTTGGCCTCAGAAATGCCCCCAAAATATTTTATCATCATAAGTGTCACTAGAGTTTTCCAAAAAAACAATTATTCTCTTCTTTTTTCAACCACATTGTGCAGGGAAAATGATTTGATTTCTGTAAAATATATAATTTTTAATTTTAATTTATCAAGTACTTATCAAGTAATTTGACGATATAAAGAACTTTTCAAGGGAAAGCTACTCTGGAGAATTTAGACCTTATGTGGAGATTTTCATGAAGTGCAACCTATGATGATTTCTAGTTCCTGCAGGAACAAGTTCAGTTAACCTGAGTTCAATTCACCACAGCCTGATGGCCAGCACTGGCCCGGCTCCACTTGTCATGGAGCATTTCCCTGCTGTCAGACACGGCGCTGGGAACAGTCAGTGAGAAGGAGAAATGATCCTGCAGGCAATTATGTGTCCACCCAGAAGGGCTTCAAACAGGAGAGAAATCGGAAGAGAAGACCCCATGCAGAACAAAGTACAGCTACATAGTGACCCATGTTTCAGCTGGACTGTTGGATTTGATGTTATTTGGACATTTTGGCTTTTTTAATGTGCGCAGCCACATAAGCCCATGTAAGAGACCAAGCTTATGGCTTACTGGGACTAGAATCGTAACTGCCAACCAGAAGCACTGCTTTTTCCCCCATGGCAGGTGACATCACCTTCCCCAGTCCCACAGCAGGAACATTTTCTATTACAGCTATCTGAAACATTACCCCTAAAACAGGCAGAAATTTTCAAGGCTGTGGGAGCAAGTTCACAATCTGAAAGCAGATGATTTGTGCTGCTAAGAATGTTTCTAGGAAAGAAAAATAATTAAAAAAAAAGGTATTAAAAAACTTTCCTTCTAAAGCTACCAGAGATAACTATACATCTGACTTCCCCATGTCTCTTCAAATATACTCCTCGTTAGCCTGCCTTCCCTTTTGGTGTCTAGCTACCACCTCTCCCCAGGAACATGGTTATGAAGAAGGGAGGGAGACTGTTCCCTGGGCTGGCTTTTGAATGCAGGACCCCAGCTAACCATGCTGACCACTATTCACATTGAGCTAACAAAGTCATAAAATCAAATTTTAGTCACTTGCTGTAAAGTAACTTTCAACAAGCTCATATCAACAAGATCTGTATTATTAGATCTTTCTTTAATCGGACCAACTATGCTTATCATATGTGTCTCCTTTCCATCTATCATGCCTTCCTAGCAAGCAAAGCACACGAGTCTAGCCTGACCACAGACCCATCACACTGATTTGGAAGCTCATATGCAAGCTGGCTACAAATGCAGAAATTTGGCAGAGAGCAGTGGCCACCTTTGACAGCAAAACTACGTACAATAAACCTTCTCAGCCATCCGGTGAAGAGGCCCTGCTAGGAGAGGCTGTGAACATCATGGCAAGCACTACGCTTTGTGCTGCTCATTGGATCTGAAACTCGTGGCAGGACCTGAGCCAAGGTCTCCTTAACATGGGACCAAGAATTTGGGGGGCAGGAAAAAGAAGAGAAACACGATTGCATTATCTTTAGACAAGAAGCATTGACTCCTCAGATCATCTAAGGCCAGGGTTTGTCCTCATCCTAGGGTAAAATGCAGAAAGGAAGGTGCTAGAAGATGACTTGTGGCACTGGATCAATATGCTAATTTCTCTATTGGCTTTTTACAAAGCTACAAAGTTTAAAGCTTCCACTTGGTTAGGCTGTGAAGTCCAACTAAGTATTTCCATGGTTAATTGAAAGAGGTCCGAGGTCTATTTGTAGTAATAGTAACAAAAAGCCCCAAATGAAACAAAACCAGAAAGCCCTCAGTTACACTGTTACAGACTGTCTCTTCCTGCATTTTTCAGCTTCCTCTCCTCCATTCTCCTGCAAGCAATCTCCAGGACTTAAAACCCAGCTCCCTGCCCCCAAGCACTGTAACTGCAGACAAACTGCTCAAGGGCTGCTGCAGAATTTATAGCAATCAGGGAAATTCAATAAAAACTCACTGCAGCAGGAAATTACTGTCCACTCAACAAGCAATGCAGACCTCCATAGGAGCGTGTATTGCTTTCAATGTAAAACATTGTGCTAGAGAAAGCAAACACGTTTTGTGTAAACCAAATCTTGTAAAGTAACAGCTAAGCTCCAGCTTGCCCATTCTGGGGTACAGCGAAACCAAAATTCAGGGGTCTGCCATTTTGAGCACTGTTTGACCTCAGATTTTTCTAGATATTCACAGGTTTGGAGTTTGTGCACATTGGTGCCTTTCACTAAGATGGAATTGTTGAGGCTGCTGAGGTCCACAGGGCAATGGGCAAAGACAGGGTGTCTGCACCTGGCTGCTCCCCCCCGCAGCGCTGCTCCCACCGGAAGCCATGGGCACTCCTGGCGAGGTCTGGGATGCTCTGTGCTTCCATCCCCTACTTAGACAAACGTCTGGCATCTGGATAAAAGCCAACTGGTGTGGGCCCAACTCAGATAAACTGGAAATGTCGTCCAGCACAGGGAAGCACTGGGACGAATATCCAAATGCAACATCTGTTCCCTATTGCACATCCTCCCAAATTGCCATTGATCTTGAAACATTATTAGGCTTCCCTCTGGTCCAAGATTAACCCAGCGAACAGATGTGCTAGCAACCCTCAAAAGCAGAAGTGTTTGGTTGTGCAGGACTATCGTCCATCTTCTTAAGGAAAAAGGCTGATAACCCAGATGCCCTCCAACTCAGCAGAAGAGAAGCCAACCTTGCAAGAAATAAGTCAATCAGGATGATAATACCATGATAAAACTAACAACAAAAACAAAAAGGCTTGAGAGAATAAATGAATATTTTTCTAGCACAAAAGTAAAAGATTTTCAGAATAAATTGAATTTAAATTCCTAAAGATGGGACAGAAGATATAGTGTCTACATTGGAACTAGCAACCTGTGTTGTGGATAGAAGGTGCCAGAACAATTCACTTATTGGGCAACATTCAAGCTGGGAATAATAAAAATCATTGGGTAGGAAAGAAAAGCATGATTACATAACTAAAATGAGCAACTAAAACTTTTGTTGGAAAGGACGTGTGAGCAAGAGCAGGGAAAGGGGGACACGCCATCTAGAAATGCTGTTCCTAGTTTACGAGCCACTGATACTTCAATGATATGGGAGAAAGTCCAAGTAGATGGTGATGCACAGAAACCACAAACTATCAGCTATAAGACAACTGCTGTAAGAGTTAAAAGGATTCAAGAACAAGTCTGTGATTAGCAGGATTAAAAAGCCAACATAATCTCTCTGCAGTATTTTAGAATAAAGAATCATGATTGTCATATAGCCCACCAAGTATAATGCAAAAAAAAGAAGCGATAAATAACAGTATGTCTGTTCTATAGCTGAGAAAATACTGGATGGTGTTATATATCATATAATGATAGCATTGTATTTCTAATCCAACAGTAACTTAGAACGATATTAAACAATGTTAGCAAGATAGGCAGTCCAGTCTGGATGACTTTGATTCAACAGCTAAGCCAAAAAGCTCTCTGGATCATTAATATTGATTTTCAGTAACATTTTTGTAAGAATGTCAGTTTTCCATTACTAAACATTTTTTAAAATCAAGATCAATATTTATCTACAGGCTGCTCAAATTTAAATAAGATTAATTCCTGAATTTGGTGAAATCGGAGGCTTGTGTTACACAAGTCATACTACAGGACCACTGCAGACTTTTTGAGTTTTTAATTCTTTGACTGATACATTGAAGATAACCATAGCAAACAGTGATAAACAGCAAGATTAGCTGGAGTCAGGTGGCCTGTTCCAAAGATACCATTGCGGTTTAGACTGGGCTGGCCACTAAATGAACAACAGATGCTCTCTTTAACCTCTTTTTCATGAACCATGAAAAGAAATTAAAAGGTGCACAGAGATAACCATAGCTGTGGAACTGCAGTGCTGTGAAAGCCATCAGTGCAAAATGGTGCTCTGCAGGAACTGCCTGAGGCCCTAAAACAGATGCTGAAAAGCTGAGAAAGTTATCTGGAGGTGAGGCAGGAGCCCTGATGCTGTGATGTGCCAGAGGGTGGCAGAAAGGGACAGCCAGCCCCTGCTAAGGGGCAGGGAGACGGTCAGAGGGAGAAGATGTCCTTGGCTGTGCCCCTGAGGGTGCAGAGCTTAACCCTCCAGCACTGAGCTGCAGTGCTGGCTGGCCATAGCCATTTGGCTCTGGGGAGACCTTAAAGAAGCCTTCCAGAATCTGAAGGGTGCCTACAAAAAAGCTGGAGAGGGACTTCTTACAAGGGCATGCAGTAATAGGAAGAGGAGTGATGGCTTCAAACTGGAAGAGTTGATTTAGATTCAGTATTAGGAAGAAATTTTTCACACAAGAAATTGAGACACTGGAACAGGTTGCTCAGAGAAGTCGTGGATGTCCCATCCCTGGAGGTGTTCAAGGCCAGGCTGGATGAGGCTTTGAGCAGCCTGGTCTAGTAGGAGATATCCCAGCCCACGGCAGAGGGACTGGAACTCGATGATCTTTAAGGTCCCTTCCAACTCTAACCATTCTATGATTCTGTGATCTGAGAGCATAGTGAAACACCACCGTGGATTGGCGTTAAAGGGACTGCAAGCCACCCTCAGCAAGGCTGGAGACAGTGTCCCTGGCACAGGCCCGGTACCAAGCCCAGCCCAAAGGAGCAGGGAAAGCTCCAACATCCCTTCCTCAAGCCCTGCCAGTAAGGCACCAAACGGACACCACCAGCAGCACTCATACTTTCAGGCTGGGCAGATGAGAGGGGCCAGTCTCCTACATGGTGTCAGGGGAGTGGATGACCTGCATTGTAAACGATGAGATTCGGACAGAAAAGCATTGGGGAGTTATCATGGGTTTTCCAAATACCTGCATGAAAGGGATAGTCATCTTAGTTTGGGAAAGCATGGACTCAGTTTGGGATATGAGCAAAGCCACTAATTGGTAGTCAGTGCACAAAGAGTACCACAGATGGAGAATCTACAAAGCACACCCCCCCATCCCCAAACCCCTATAAAATTTCAAACTAATTATTGGAGGAACCCCATCCCAAAGCAGTTCACATTTAAGGACAAGACCTTTACAACCATATACGTCATTCCTGCACTGTCCTGGAAGGCAGATGTGCTGTATTTTGCAACCTATGCCATGCTTACCTCTGTATAAGTAGACCCAGGGCTATGCCATCCCGCTGTGGGACATGCATGACCGTGTGCGTAATTCTCGTGTAATACATGAGTGAACAAATTCCCAGTGTCTTTCCCTACAAACAAGGGAGTTGTTTGACAACCACAGTCAGAAAACATGACCAATGCAGAGAGAGAGACACTGGAAGAAGCAGGTTTCCCCTCCGAAAACACGTGAAAAGGGGGCTGCAAGAGGCAGGAACAGAAGTCTGCTTGGAGAGGAGGGACAAAACATGGGTGTAGTCATCCGCAAATGTTTTCTTGTCCCCTGGGAAACACAGTGCTGTGATTTCCCTCAGCCTACCCTCCACACAGAGGGAGGTGAACATCTCCTCCTCCAGCCTTTACAAAAAGGCAGGCCAAGGCAGAGGCTCCATCTTCTCCAGTGCTTGAAAATGACTGGTAGTTTATATGGACACTGCGTGTGCACCAGCACGTTTATCTTCTGCTACAAAATTGAACAACTGCTGCTATAAATGCTTTGAAACACAGCTCTTGGAGAGGCCACAGCACAATGATTCTGTGTTTTTTTCCCCCTTAGTTTCTCAGCCTTTTCAATTTCCAGCAGAATTAAGTTGTCTGAAGTTGACCAACTCCAGGCGTGAACAACAAAGACACATGGAAGAGGCATGTACAGAAAACCTATGCATTAAAGCTTGATGCACAACTATTTCTGTTTCAGTAAATTTATCCTGTAGGTGGTAGAAGTTTTCTGGTGTTCGTAGGAACATCATGAAATATTTACTACACTTTTATTTCTCTTAACGGCAAAAAATAAACAATCCACATCACCTCCCAAGGATGCACTATGTTCTTGTCATGCCTTGAAGTCAATAATGAAAACCTAGAGTTTGAAACATGGGCTTTGCATCTTGGGATGTGAAGTGGCAGATAAGAAGTACAAACAAGCAAGAATATAAATTGTGTTGCCCGCAAGGTCACTCACCGGCAATCCCGAAACACATGGGATTGTGCTGATATTCAACAGATACCTAATTGATATGTGATGGCACTATTTAATTAATTAATTAATTAAAGATTTCCATGTGTTCTCAACTGCAGAATACTTGACCTGACAAGCACATGCAGGCACAAAAGATTACGTGGCACAACAGGAAAACAGAATAGGAAAATATATCTGAACTGTACCCAGTAATAGCTTCATTTACCTGTTCCCTGGGGAGCTCTGAACTGTTTTGTGTGCAGAGGCTGTTAAACAGGAAATTATTTATTGGAAAGATAATACAGCATAGTTAGAAGCATTTGACATGAGCTACCTAGGTACACAACAACCTCTACCTATTAGAAGAGAAATTATGTCCACCTAATCAAACAGCTGGAAGAAAACCTGGTAATTTGAGGGGTAAACTGAAGAGGTTAAGCAAGGCTAGCTGTCCTTGCCTTACACACAGAAGCTCTGAGGACCCCTTTGCAGTGCAAAGAGCCCCAATAAGGGCAGAGATGGAAGCGCCCCTGTCAGCATCTTCACACCTAAAACCTGCTCAACAACACGAAGTCACACTCACAGGCCATTGCATGGACCCATATAAACCAACAGCCCCTTTGCTCTTAAAGGTTCTCTGATCAGAAGGGGTACAACTGAAACTGATATTCAGTTCTATCCTTTCAGCCTTCAAAATTAACACTCAATCAAATAAATACAGACTGATCTGCAGCAGATCAGAGCAATTCCTTCGGCTTTCATCCACGCTGGATGCGGCCAATTCTCAATTTCCGTGAGACTACAGAGACCAAGAGACTTTACTTGAACCCCAAGGACTGCAGCCATCCTGGCTCAGCTGCCTGTGACGCAGCAGGAAAAGAGAAAATACACCATCCCATGAGGCTGCGCCTACACCTTCTGGAAAAGTGGACTTCAACAGGGACTGCCGGTTCTTGGTTTGCAGCTCTCTCCAGGAAACTGGAGGAAGCGATGAATCTTCTCGCAGACTTGACTTTTATAGAACACGTTTGTAAAGCTGCCAACATAAAGCAGCTGTTTGATGAAGCGCAATATTCCCATAACATATTCTGATGGGATTGTCTGTTTTATGTGGAGATATTGTACATATTCTGAAACATAAATTACATGCATTTTTCTGGAAACTTTCAAGTGATTTCTCATACAAACTCTAGATGAGAGCTGTGCTGATGACAGATTTGAGCACTCAAAGTAAACAAAAAAAAGTTTAAAAAGGGGAGGGAGAGTTTGAATTTAAATAAAACAGATAATGCTGCAAAATAATAAAATAATAATGCAAGTAATAAATCTAATTTTGGGTCAACCTGAAACATGATCTTCAATCCAAAAGGAAATGCTTCCTTTTATTTTCAAGTCATTCCATCTTTAAAAACCTTCTACCTTTAAAGACAAATCACTTTTTAAGGTAAAAAGCTCCAAAATATTTTGGGGAAAAAAAAAGAGTAAAGATCTAATTTTGAAAATGCTGAACCAGGACACTGCAGCATCTGGGGAAATCATCTTTCTTCTTCAGTCAAAACTACTGGCAATAACCATCCTTGAAAATGCAAATATTTCTGATCCCTAACTAATTCTGCTTCTCAGCAAATTTATGACTTGTCAGAAAAGAATCTTCCCAGCTTTATTCATGAAGATGGAGGTAATTATCACTTTTTCAGCTTATATAAGAGTGAATGTGTTGCTAATCAAGCCGGTGGGAATTAGAAGTACAAAGCAGTTTGCACAACTCTCACAATTATTCCAGTGAATTGTAAATGATATTAGAGCATCGCTTTCAGTAGTAGTAATATAACACCTCTCCAAACCTGAACGGAACAAAGAAATCGTGCATGACACATGAACTATCAGAGAAAAAGGAACAAAACACCTTTTTTTTTTTTTTCCACCAACAAAATTAAGGGCCATATCCTGCAACCCCACTCCAAATCTGACAGAGTGATGGCCTAACCAATGCTAACATGGGTGACGTGACAGGGCAAGTGGTGGTTTAGTTTTGTCATCTTGGGTCTGTTTTTAAGCAATCTGACCTCATCCATTTAAATGCCATAGTTGGCTTTTTCCAGCATCTATAGTTATACCCAGATGGCTAATTTGAAATGACTGCTACTAATATGTGCATCAGGAGCACTGTTTTCAATAAAGGCCAAGTATCAGTAATGTCCAGCAAAATGAGCTGCAAGCACTCAGTGCTGTGTAAGAATGGGTTGATTAATACTTTCAGAGATGGAGAGATGATTTTATACCCAATAAAAAGGACATCTGCTAACTCTGAAAGGTGCAAAAGTACTACTGTTCCTTAGAAAACATAATTTCACTTTTGTTGATTCATCATTGCTGCAAATGAAAACTGCTAGTAAGACTTTTCAACTAAAATGAAGTACACCATATTCAATAAAAAAATTTATAAAGCATACATATATTTCCTCAGTAGTAATGGGGAAAAGCATCCTGCTGCAGTTCCAATAATACTCAGAATATGGTTCTAATGGTCTTTGTACCATCTGCTTGTTGATACTAAGAGGTCAAGGAGACAATTTGGTACCCAGGAATGAGTAAATTGAAAAGTTCTGGTAGTCGGGGTACATCATGTAATGCTACTCTTTTTTTTTTCTGATGTAGAATATTTGGGCTTCTCCTCTTTTAATATTATTGTTCATTAATAAAATATACCACGGTGAAAATTATAACTACAGTGTCCAGCACTTAAAGAAGTTAGAGAGAAATGATGTCAAAAAGCTTCTACAAAGCTAAGTTCTCTTTTCCACTGAAATATCTCAAAATCTACCAGAGCCATAAAACTATAAAAACATAGATAATATTTCCAAAGAAACTAGTTGAGGAATTTCAAAATTCAGCATAGCACTTAAACATACCAAGTGAGTGAGATTTAAGCAAGCCTATAAAGTTAAGCTTAGTGTACTTAAATGCTATCCTGTGTTGGAAGGGGAGGTCTAAATACAATGTATAAATATTAACTGTAATATATTACAGCAAAATTCTTTCCACAGAAATACCTCTATGCTTTATTATGCAAATGTGTACTCAGAAATGCCTTGCAGGGATTCTTAAATTGGCAAGGATACAGTTTCCATTATACCTTATCCCAGCCAGCTGAATGTCGGCAGCTAAATTTCCACACAACATTTAAGAAGCAGAAAAACAACAACAAACTTCAAACCTTTGAGAGATGCAGTTTGCACTTGCCATGTTCTATAAAGACAAATGCCAACGGAAACCACATTTGTTTTCATTGTACCACAGAATATGAAATATCAGCAATAAGATTCAAACCAGCCTAACAGATAGCTTGAATGTTGATGTTGGGTACCTACACTGAGACTTCACAATGGCCTTTAGGTCTCCAGATTCCCATAATGTGACCTTAAAAATCTTTGCTCAGATGCCACCAGCCTCTGAAGGTATGACGCACTCCATAGAGAGAGCAAACCACAATTTCAATGTCAAGTGAGATCCCATAATACCTGAAAGGCCACTTTCTGCATCTTGGTTTTGACAAGACAAAGCAGCTGGAAGCGTACGATTAGAATTCAGAAATCAGGCACCTCTCTGCCTAAATAAGTCTACCATATCTTTGGGTTTATTCAGAGATTTATTTGTTTTTCTTGCCTGGAAATTTAATTAAAGCAGATCTTAAAGGATTTTAAGAAAAACATTTGTTATTGATTGGACAAACTTCATACTAGAGGAAACGTGACCAACTGTTAAGGTAGTGTTTCAGGAGACGGGACACAAATTTGGTTTTATCTGCAATCTGTTTCATGTGGAACAGTGAAATACTCCCAGAATTAGAAGCCCCAGGAAGGCGAGTTTCTGTCAGCTGTTTTCTGCTTTGTCTCATATTTGTCCAATACTTTCTCAGTACAAATGCCAACACTGTGCACCATAACAAGAAAAAGAGTACATACTATTGCTGTGACTCAGGACCTTATTTTGTGATGTGGAGGTGGAAGGTATAGGTTTGAATCTTCTATAGTTAAAGAGTGGAACTTAAGCCCCCATATACTGGTGAAATGGACTACCGTACAGGGGTTTTTCAAAGAAAAGGGTGACTTCTTCCATTCCCTGTCCTTTTCGTTTTTTTAAGATAGGGTATGGGCATGTGCCTTCAGAAGAGGAGTGCATGACTGTGGAGCTGGGGTGGAAAATACCATATTTTTGCAGACCCAAGAGAATCTCCCAACTCACCTCACTATCAGTTACCATTGAAGGTAAGTGCAAGTGCTGTGACAGCGACACACAAGCTTTTCCTTACATCCTTGTCTGGCTGAGATCTCACCTTGTGGTGGTCAATTCTTCTCATACACCAAGTAAGGAACATGGGCATCTTAACATGAGGTCTGTGTTCTAGTTCAGGGTCAAGCATACTAGAGATGGACCTACCTTCTCGGCACCAAAGAGCAGATCTAGCCCTAAATGACACATGGAAACGTTTTCAAAAGTAATGTGGTTATTTATGCCTCTAAATCTCAGTGAAAAACAGATTTAATTTGCCAGCTTTCACATACTTCTTGTTAAAAGAAGTATTTATGGTTTAAGAACTTTTTCCTCGCATTTTTCATATTTGACCGAGTAGTTCCTTCAGAAAGACACTTAAAAAAATTATTCAGAAATTTGAGATTTAGAGCTGCTAAACAATAGCAGTTACATGTCTAAATCTTACACATACTATGGATTTCTAATATTACATTTATTAGTCCAAATTATTTTATATGGAGGGGAAAGATGCCTCAAGTTATTCCTTCAAGTAAATACCTAGAAATGGGCTGCATTTTCAGAACTGGTAAATACCTAATTAAACATACTATGGAATATGGGAAAAGCCTCATCACTGGCATTTTCTTTAGCACTAGAATTTCCAGTGTTGCACTACAAAAGACTTAGAGCCAGAGCATAGGCTCAAAGGTCTACAGCTCTTGCACATAAGATGCCTCTCTGGAAGGCAACCTTTAGAGAGGTTTCAATCACCAGAAACAATATGAATATTCACATACAGGACCTGAAAAGGTGACAAGACAATGAAACCACAACAGTGTTAAAAATGAGGACAGGCCACAGATTATTTTTGCATTCACACAATTATCAATCTCAAATAAAGTAAAAGAAAATGTGATGGGCAACATGTTCCAGTCTCCTGAACTTTTACAGAGGAGACAGAAGCATGGAACTTGAGCTCGTTTGAGAAGGTTTTGAAAACCTGAACTCATAAAACTTATTGTAAAAATTGTACTCTTTGTTTCAAGAGCAATTTGCTTCATTCAATAAAGTAGGGAAAACAGAAAACACAGAATATTTGCAAGTTGAAGGATGACTTGCAGAAGCCCCTAACTGCAAAATAAATACTTTCTCCAAATCTTGCTGCAATCTGTGTGCATTATAATGTTTGCTACCATAGGAACCTGAAGATGTAGCAGTGCCTCAGCTATTCCAGTTGGACTGGATGCACATATGTAGACGTGGGAGGGGATTCATGAGGGTTGACAAATAAGATACTTGTCAAACACTGGTCTAGTGCTCAGCACATGCTTCTGCAGTAGCAACTCAAAAATAAAGTAAGTTTTTCAAGGTTCTTTCACTACAGCTTGATTTTCTAGGGACTGATTTCGCTTTTTGTAAGTTTCATATCTTACAAGGGATGAGCAGGAACACAAAGCAGTATGTGCACGCCATATGTGTGTTTGTGTGTGTGTATACGTGTATATCCATCCGAATCTCTGACCTGCAAATACATGTTCACCATCTCAATATGCACATAAATATGGTACACAGTTTTTTAACAAATACAAAAGATCGTCTCAGTAGTGTGTAAGGACAATGCTGCAAAGCCACCAAAAAGGCAAAAGCAGAATGCATAAAGAAATGCTTCTTTTTCCTGCCAGTAATTACATTTGCATGAGAACGACCCCAACCACTATCATTTATCATTTCTGGTGATGAAAATCTACGGTTGTATGGTTACATATTCTATCCAATTAAGAACCCTACTGCAGCATTAGAAACGTTTGTTTTAGCTTATTACAATATCCTTGAGAAGTCTTCAAGAAATATTAAAACATACAGCTACATCTCTTGCAGTACTTCATAATTTACCAAGCACATAAGATTGACAGGCAATAACGATGCAACTGGCTGCCAGCCTAATCTCCGTAATGACCTGCATTTCACAGTTGTTAACACAGTCACCAGAGTCACACTAACACCATAATTCTGAAGAAACAAAGTGGCAATGACAGCAAAATGTTTTTTATTTTTAAAAAAAAGCAACACAGAAAAACCCCCAAACCAAAATCACTTGACATTTATCTTTTCATAATGTTCTCAATACTCATTTTAATGTGATTTTTCCCAATGAGTTTTACTATTTATATTAAGATGTGAGCTACTGCAGTATTTTTGCTGGGGTGTGTTTTTTCAAATACTTATGCAGACGCTTGGAGAATCAAGCCCTACTACACCAATTAACGTGCACAAAATTCAGGTAAAACTATTCCTATCAAAATAATTTTCGAAAGAATTAACACATGCAAACATACTGGATGGCTCATGCTAATACACATAAGATAATTAAAACACAGACTTGTGAAGTAAAACTCATTAAGAACCAACTATAAAACAGAATGTGATACTGTTTGAAATCTTTCATCTCAATCTTTGAAAATTTTCTTCATCCTGAGGAATTTCGCTTTTTTATAGGGCTGGGAATTATTTAATACCCAATTAGAATTTCACCCAAACACCTTATATACAGCATTCCTCCATCTGTGGCATAGTAAAAACTCCTGTGCTAAAAACTGTTAGCAAGTAAAATGTCACCGTTTTATGTTTAATGGCTTAATAACTTCCTCCAAAATGAAGGCAGTACTTAATCTGTGCCCAAGCTCTACTTATGCACATACAGAAACACTGAATATATGTAATTTTTTTATTAAGTCCTTCCAAACTTGGGAGTCACAAAAGTAGGAAATGTCTTCCAGTGTCAACCCCTATGTCCAGATCCAAGCTGGTAGAAAGACTGATCCATTTTGTACTTCACCTACTATGTTGTTCATTCTGAAGCAAAAGCTATGGGGGACATAAAATATGTTGTTCAAGGTTCTTTCATAGCTCTTGGGACTCATTTTGCCTTTAACAAGTTTTACAGCTCTCAGAATACTCAGAAACACACATCAGTTTCTTTCATAGTAGCCTGTATCGAACTACACCTGTACCCAGCTTAATGTTTCTCCTTCACCCTTGGTATCTACACCAAGGCATGAAAAACTCCTCACAGACACACTGCTTCCAGAAAACAGTGTGACTTGCCAGTCATGCTTCACTCAAAGTTCTTCTATGATTCTCTCTCCACCTCACTACCCATTTTTCAGGTAACAAAAGAAAGGTCACTGTAACCTTTAAGTAAAATACACAAGCATCCATTAACATGACAAACTTCCCATCTTTCAGACTATATAGAAATATGGTTGATATTTCCCACTGTGTATAACTGCTTGCAGAATCCTATTGTTCAATACTGAGAAACAAAACTATTTCAGGGAATAACTGGCGATTAATCACGATCAACTATCACACCTAATTTAACTTTAATTCTATGAAAAGGTTTTTCTATACAATCCAAAGTGAAAATACACATTTTAATGTGCAGATGAAGAAAGTGCAGTAGCATAGCCAGCATCCATCAAACTTTTTTCTATCAAGAAAGTATATTTGCAGGTTTTAAAATACTAAATGATTGCTTCTTTTTATGAAGTTATTAAAAAATGACACACAAGACAGATATATTCAACATTATTTTTCAATTGCTTTCATTTGTTGCTACTTCTTTGAAGTAAGTCCCAGCAGTTTACTACACTTATATGTTTCAACTGAGACCATACATCTTCAGGAAGCATTCATCATACATGTTTCCCCTCTATATCAGACCTTATGAAAAACCCGAGCTTACCTCAAAATAAGGGGGTGGGGGGAAGAAAAAAAGCACTTTGTACTTTTGAAGAAGGAGCTTGCTGCACATTCTGACTATATTTTAAAAAGAAAAGACGAATGGGCAAACTGAGAGAAGCCATCGTAACACACCTGTGCTGTAACACCGCTCTGCTAAGGTCATCCAGCTGCCCATGTATCCTTTCAGAAATGGTAAAACTACTAACATGGTGTAATTCAACGCAGTTTATCTTTCCTATCATCATAACTTCCAGCTATGTCCCTTTCATATCTGTCCTTTAAAAATATTATTGCAGCAATTTGTTAGTTGTAGTCACTATTCCTTCAACTCGTGGCTTAAGTACATGGCGCAATTCACAGTGTTGGGATACAACGGGAACCACGCACCGAGTGGGCAGTTAGAAGCCAGCAAATAAATGAAACGCATGGTTCAAAGTTTTGGGGTGGCGCAAGGACAACCACATATATCCCCCAGGACAGAAAAGCTATTATCAGTTGCTTGATTGCTTAATAGAACTGTCCACTTCTATCACAATTTGGCCAAAAGCACTGAAAATCCACACTAGCACTTAATGACGCATTTAGGAAAATAACATTGCATTAATAGTTTGAAATATGACTTTGGGTCTATCATCTGCTTGGGAAAAAATGTAATTTGGAGTGCTGTTCTCCTGAATGATATATGCCAACATGGAACTTAAAAATTTATATCTGTAACATGAATTATTCAGCCTATGTGTGAAAATGACATTATTTTATAGTGGGTGATGTGAATATTGAATGGCTATTCCCAACTGCAGCAAGACTTTAATTTCTGAAACATTTAATTTATCTTCCATGAATAAGATACCTAGTGAGAAACAACTAAGATGTCTTGTGAAAAGAGGCAACTAAAGGATGTCAAACTCAAAATCAGTGGCAAAGATGCGTTTGCATAGAGACACAATTGCTAGTGGTTAAAACAAAAAATCATGAGTCTGGAGACAGCAACGTCTTCTCAGTTGATGTCTGTCACTCAAAGTCCCTCTGCTTACAGCTGCTTCTGGAAAGCTCATTTGCTTACTTATATTTAAAGAAATGTCAGGACCCAGAGTCAGTGAGGGGTTATTTACCTTTCCTTGGCTTCCAAAATGTTAAGCAAGAAGTGTGATCAGACAACATAAGGCTTTTCTCATCCCCTTCAGATTCATCATCACCATGTTTGCTTCCTGAGATGGTGTAAATCCAGAAAGTCCCATGGGCAGTAGGTGGGAATTAAAGTGCAGAAGCCTCCACACGCAACTCCTGAGATGAACTCAAGGCACCCCATCTCAAAAGCAAACTAGCACAAAGCACGGTAACATTTCTAACGTAACCTTTATAAGGCTCTAAAAAATAATAATAAAACCCCATCAAATTATTTTTACCATGTCCTGCCCTAGGTGGGGGTTGTATCCATATTTTTGTCTAATACCCCTAGAGAGACGATGAGAAGAGACTGGAAAAAACTCACTTAGAGCTCATGGGAGCTGCTGAGGATGAAGCAGGGACTTGGATGGGCCACAGCTGTTATCTTGTTTTCCTCAGACTAGGTCCCATACACAAGGCTTCACAGTTTGCATATGCAAATAGGACCCACTCCTGCTCCTTAGGTCAGGGTCATTTTCAGAAGGGAGAAAATTACTATAGAGAAGAAATGAATATGCAGTGTACACAGAAGCTATTGTGTTTTCACTTCTTTAATACGTAACCGCATGCACCTTAAGGGACGAATATCAACTAGTTTTACACTATAAAAATAGTATGTGCTAATTAATGTCTTCTGCCACAGCAACCTAGGAGAAAAAATGCTGGCATCTACACACACGAAAAAAAAAGATATTCCCTATTTTAAATTAATTATTGCCATGTCATTACTTTAAGGCTTGGGAAATCAGTTACAGGACACATTTTACTCTCAAACAACAAAGGAGAAGATAATTTCCAAAAAACTCTTACAAAACTAAACAGAGGTGATCTCAGATGCAGAAACAGAATTGCCAAGTGCTAAAAGCTTACAAAACCCCAGCAGCTCTCTGTCAAACGACTGACCTGGAGTAGAGTGCACAGCCATGAATGGTGGTCAGCAGACCTGATGCCACATAGTCACGAGGACACAAAACTATTTCGAGATATATCAGAAAATTTTTGTCTGTCTTTGGAATGAAATATTGCCCCCATCCTCTCAATCATTCCTTGCTCAAAACAGAGAGTTAAAATTATGTATTGTTGTAAGAATGAATGTTCACAAAATCAAACCCCTTTGATTCTCTCACCATTCTCCGTTCAAAAGGTTTTTCATTTTTCTCATAAATAAGAATACCAGTTAAAAAATGTATAACGCTGATTAAAACTGTTTTTTTTCCAAGAGATTGGTAAAATCATGTTTGAAGAGAAAATACAGTCAATTAGATAGAACATCACAAATACGGCTGTGGATCTGTCCCAAAAAATGAAGTTACCAATTTTCTATAATCAGAGAGTTTCAGTCAAAAATATATTACTACAGCCAAAAACCTTGTCACAATAAAAGGATGAACGTACAACTTCAATGCACAAAGTGATGACTACCAATTCTCAATAGCAGCCCAAACTATCGCCTTATAAAAACACTAACAATCCAAAATACAGCTGCCTAGAAGTGCTAGATGTTCTGAATAAAAATATATGAAACAGTATAACTGCTAAGGTTTGAAGACTGACAGTTTAAGAGTTCAGTCAGAAAGGCACTTGATTTGTATAGAGTAAAAAATATATGTATATAAATATATCTCTATAAATATATATAGAAATATTTTCCCAGCCAGGCAGCAGAAGTGTGAATGGCATGCATTGCGTTTCACAGTGCCTTCCAACCCTAAGAATATTGTACTACAGATTAAGATGATTACTTGAGAAATGGTTGAAGCAAGCCATCATTTGCCAGAATATAAACCCAGAAATTAAATTACAGCCAACATTTCTCAAGCAGTTAACATTTTAACTAAGTTTCTAAAAGAGTCAAGTAGTACAACTAGTGGACAGATGCCTTCTACATCAGTAAAATAGTGGTTCAAAGCACGATGAACCACTGTTATAAAGAAACCTTCTACTCTTAATCAATATAACTATGAAGTAACAGCTTGTTAAAGTATCTACTAATAATTTACTAAGCCTTAATAAATTCCATCCAGATACAGCTGTGACCTTTAATAACAAGACATGCCAGAGAACAGAGAAGCATTTAAAAATCAAGGACTTTTAGTCCTTGGGACAAGGACCTTAAGACAAGGTATTTAAGAGACCAAGGATCACTTAAAGAATTAAGACTACTGAATGCTATATAAAAAACAGCTAAGGCTGTGTGACTTATCATCAAGCCTACATTATCCTGCTCCTGCAGCATCACACCTGGCAATGATCTAGGTATCATCCAGAGAAAGAGTCAGCCAATTACCACCCCTCAAAACTCCAAGCTGTGATTTTTGGCCTATCCTGAGTGCAATAGATTTGACAGGAGTTGAAGAAATGTTCTCCCAACATTAGCTGTTTGATGCCCAGTCTATCCCCGTTGCAGATAATGATACAGCTCTCTACTCAACCCATTAATGAAATTCAGCTCCATTTCAGGTGAGAAGCACTGACTCAAAATTCCTTTCAAATCCCACCTGACCCCTTTGTCACCTGGAAAGGCCACTGCTCCTTCTCCTGTTTCAGTCAGTCCAAACACATATTAACACTTCCATCAGAGGATCTTGTAGGAACTGTTTCAGGTACATTTGGTCCATGGTTTTCCCACATTTCTGGATCTGTAGCTTTCAGTCCACTTCCCCAGGTATATGTTTCAGGAAAACAATTTTGCTTACATTCCTAGCACTTGGATTCTAGTATCAAATTAGTTTCCCTGGTATTGCTTTCCTTCTGGTGATGCAGGAGCTCATTTGTTTATTTGTTGTAGTGTTAAATGACACTTGAGCATCTCCTGAAGAGGACCTATACACAGGTCCACATCCACAGCTACCTCCTCAAAGGTAGCTTCCCAAACGTCCCCTGTCCTTTTTTTTGCAATGCTGCAATAATTTTTTTCTTTGTTATATTTTCCAGTTACTTCAGATGCTCCTGCAGTTTGCCATCCCATTCCAAGTTCCCACACCCAGCTACATGTTCCTCAGCTTCAGGTGGTTTAAAACAGTCATGCTTCTCAGCTTTTGTCCTCTTCTATTTCTGAGCCTTATTAGACCTTGCAGAAGTAGCAGAGAAGGGCCAGACAAGCATCTCTTTTTTAACCCCTTCACTACAATGGCAACTTTGGCAAAGAATGTTACAGACATAACAGTGTTAAGAGGCATGTAAGAGGCAGATGGATTTGAAAATCAATGAAGGAGAACAACTACTGACCATTTAAGTATTGAATTAATCCAGGTCTTTTTCATGTGGACTACTTTTTTTGCTTGAAAAGTAATACTGGTTAAATCATGGGGATTTCTATTATAGTAAGAAACTCTTCCATGGGCAACAGATAAATTCAACAGGGTTCTGATTTTGTCTACAGGTCTCTTGCTAATCCCATCCCAGAGGAAAAATTAAAAACCTAGGATTCCCAGCCATGAAAAGAAATAGCACTTGCAGTCAGTAGCTACATCTGTCTAAGCCATCAAAGCAAATCTTTCTGTCAGAGACAACCATCCTACATGGGCATACTCCTGTATAAATAAAACCAGCACAAGGAGAAGGGCCACCTCAGCAGGGCACCACCTGTGTTGGGAGACAGAGGAAAGTGGGGACATGCCAGTGGTTTTCCAGGAGTTCTGCTCCATTGGAGCAGAGGAGGCAGCTTAGGCAGTGCAGAGAGCTTGTTCCCAAGGCAATCCAATGACCCCCATCTCTTCACACCATGCTTCATCACACCTCCCAAAAGCAGTGGTTCCTATTAGGCAGCAGCCCTGGTATTAGCACGGTGATGCTGCTGATCAAATATGAAGTAGCTCTAGCTATAGCATATATAACATATATAATATAGCATATATAATTTAACCATAGCATATATATCTCTCTAGCATTTGAAAAGATCCATAATCAGACTCTTGACAGCTTTTCCTTACTAGAAGGATTCAGCACTTATCTCTTTCTTCCTGTACCTGACATCTGGGGCTGGAATACAGTATGCATTGAGATTTCTAGCACTTGCACCTACAATTTTGGTTCTTCAAACTTTGCTTGAAAAGTTCCACAGAATTCTTTCAAAATCAAATCTGAACCAGTAAGATGAGAAACAGAGAGAAATAGATTTGGATGTACTTATTGGCACAGACGCCACAAAAGGAGCACCTGAAGAGGAGGCAAAGAACAAAACCTTAATGTAGTTCAGAATTCAAGGAGGTGGTATTAGATGAGCAAATGCTCCAGTAATATGCCGATTCTATTAGCAACTCCAAATCAGACAGACAGTCCCCATGGATTCATGTCACAAAACCTACATTTACAGGAAGACTATTCCCCTTTGCAGGAAAGGCTTACCAAGAATAAAATCCCTTGTAATGAAAACCAGCAGAGAGAATAAATTATCATAAATTCTTTGTATTTCAGTTGCACGGATAATAACATGGGTATGAGCTTCATGCTCTCCACATGAGAGCGTTCTTGAATATCCTGATGACACCCTGATCGCAAACAAGGATGAAGAAGCTTTAATCTAACCACATTCTCTCTCTTTCACTCACAAAATCCATCTTTGCTGTTTAAGACAATAAGAAAAAAATAATCTTGACAGTGCATACCTGTCTCCCACACACAAACACACACTTTCAGGAAGAGATGAGATTTTGAGAGACACTCTTATATATGACTGAATTTTCCAGAAACATAATTTAGATATCCACTTCATAAAATATGTAGCAGATATGTTTTTCAGAATATTCTCTTGAAGAAAGGGCATTAGCTATAATTTTTCTAAGTCTTTAAGATGTTTATGAAGTGAACACCACTTTATTCATCTATTGCTACATGCTGTAAAGTTACATTCTAAACGACTACAATGTTTTACCTATTTTATATTTATCATTCAAACTGGAAGAGCAGTGGTTATTTCTTTACTCTCATAACTTCAGATCTCAAAGAAGAATAAGGAATTTGAGACAAACTATTCCAGTGTGTTGCTACACTCTTCCTTATATTGCAGTATTTTTTTAAAGTACAGATTAATCTATGTATTAAAAATTAATCAATGCAGAGATATCAAATTTCAATCTTTTTGCATACAGATGTGCAACAATTAAAATGGCAGTGGTTGCAGAGAATATGACGAATATGACTGTTCTAGATTTTAGATTTATCTCACTCTTTTAAGGAAATTAACATTTAGAATTATTCCTTCCTACACTGTGCAAATCTTTTATTGTAATTATTTGGGATTTGAACTACTGCATTAGCTATAATCTTTGGTTTCAGTAGTATGATACAATAGTCTTTTTATGTATGTGACCACATACATGTATATATAGACAGTATACTTATATAAACAAATATGTATCTTACATTTTTTATGATTTTCAGTTGCTTTAATATTTTCCACAACAGTGAAAATTAAATGCTGAATATAAGTTTGCTTTTGTTAACTTAATTCACAGATCCCTTGAAAGTAGTGCATGGACTGAGAATAGTTCATTGGCCGCACATTGAATAACTTTATTTCCATCAAAACCTTGGCTAAACTATTTTAACTCAAAATACTTTCATTCAAGTAAACCATTCAGACCTCTAAATCTAGATTTAGTTTCTTAAGTTACAGTGGCTTGGCAAACTGACCTTTTTCACTTTATTCAGCTTATGCAAAGAATTTTTCTGAGGTCACTATCCATTACATGATAAAGTTTTGGTGGAATTATATACAGATTTTCTATCCAGGTTTGTAAATTGTTCATGATAACTTTGCAAGAGTCACTTGGTGTGATGTTCTCAGCTTTGCAGGCAATGTTTACCTATGTTTGTCATCCTGAAGTTTGTTTCTGAACAATAAGGGTCTACTCCACTATTTCGCTATTCACCATAAATTTTGACATCCTCAAATTCTGTCTCCATTTGTTAAGGCATAAGATCCAAATATCAGGGCATCTGATGTCTCAAAGATAAGTGGTGTAGTTATACAACACATTAGACAGATATTTTGTTCTTGGATAAGCAACAAAATGATTTTTGTTCAAATTACTGTTTTTCTTCTTTCTTCACAACCCATCACAACGAACCTCAAATGTTAGCAGAGTAAAAGCAGTAAAATTAAATCACATTCTGATTCTCAAACTTGGGAAATATAGTGAAATTTCAATCAAAAAAACCAACTTGAAAATAGAATTATTGATCAGCTTGAGAAAAGAAGTAGAAAATCGTATCGGTAAAGAAAATCTGAACTTTCAGCTAGCCATAAATCACTCAAATACCTGAAAACACAATGTTTCAAACAGGTTACCAAGTTTCATCTCTTTTGGTTTACGTACACAAAAATGTCACCGTGGGACAGACTAGAGAAATTAACAGGAACCACCATAAATATAAGTAGCTTCACTCTTCCCAATATCATCCTTCTGCTATTTCCTTTTTATGCTAACACAGATAGTAGCATTTACTGTGAAAAGATCACAGGAAATGTCACTTACTTCATTACTCTATGTCTAATTATGATTAAACAGATTAGGGGGGGAGTTCATTACAGTAATTTTTTAGCTCCCACCTAATTCCCAAGTGATACTCAAAGCAGAGAAATTTCTCAGCAGTGAATGAGCATGCGAGTGGGTGCATGGCTGTGCTAAGTGCTACCTTCAGTGGGACAATACACTGGAAATGTTAACTTTTTCCCGAATTCCTTCTTAAGCAGCTACCCATCAGCTTTCATCAATATCAAACCATACAAGTTTAAAATCGCAACAAGTGAAAATTCACACACACAGAGACCAGATTCTTCGATTCTTAACAGGCATTTTGCTATCAGGCTCCACATTTTCACCAAACATAAAATCATCAAAAGCCAAAAAAACCCCAAGTACTAATACATTTTTCCTTTTCACATACCTGAGTTTTTTAAAAAAATATTTCTTCCTGACATAGCCAACTATAAAATTCTCTATTTTTCAAGTAAGTGTAGCAGAAAGAATATGCAAAGTAACTTTGAAATTACCTATACACACTTGGGAGTCCCAGAGATGCCCTTAAGTCACCTTTTTCTTGCTACCCAGGGTATCACTTGAGCAGATTGAAACTGAACGAGTGGCTCAGCACACTGACCTGGATTTCTCAAACTGTGATGCATGTACAGACACAATACACAAACCAGTTCAAAACAGCATGTAGCTCACGTGGCTAATACCCATTCAGGAAGGTCCAACCTCCCCCACTGTCCAATGGCAAAAATCAGGAAGAAGTTTGGAAGTTGGTTCCCTGATCTGTTGGGGAAAACCATGAAAAAGAAATAACTTGGATTCACTACTACCTTTGTGACCTCCTCTATCCAGCTACTTATTTGCAAATGTAGAGGCACTTTTTTTGACAGCCAAGGGAAAAAAACCCAACACCAAAACACACAGTAGAGTGGAATGACACAGCAGGTCTGAAATGTGCACTGAAAGTCAAACCGACTTGGCTAGAACTGTTAACTACCATTTGACTCACGGCTAAATTGAGATCTGCAATCTTGAAGACAGCTGCAAAGCTGAATACTGAGCACGCCACATCCCAGCCCAACCGCTCCAAGCTCTCCATCTGGGTGAACTGTGGTCATGGGAATCCCATGAAGAATAAGGGCAAAGTTTATACTGTGATCAGAAAAAAATTACTCACGTGTCTCTGGGGGACCAAGTGAGAATTGGATGAAGATTTTTCTGTTATGTTGGACAAAGGAGATCTGCGCACAGCGCTGCCGCCACAGATGGAACAAAAGGGAAGTCCGTCTGACTCCCTGGGGCTAAAGTTACTGCCTCAATGCAGCTGCCAGCCAACACAGAGCAGCTGCTCTTCAATATTACAAAGCATATGCACATAAGAAGCGGCTTTCAGACCCGTGTTTGCAGGAAACTGGTGGCTTGGTGGCCTTGCCTGAACCGTCCTGACATGGTCTATAATAGCAGGGTAGAAGAGGTAACTGTATTCTTCTACAAAGGGAGCTGGAGCGCTTCCTAAGGCGTGACCTACCTTCCACTTGCTCCTGCCGGCATTTGGAAAGGTTCCTGTTGCCTTGGAAGCTCCGTAACACTGAGTACAAGTGGCCCTCAGGCACATTTATTGCTATGCTACACAGCTCCAGAGTGAAAATGGAGACAAGATGCAAGTAGACCATCTTCTGGACTGCTAAACTTCCCAAGGAACGCCCTCACCAACACTGCACTGCTCTGCATTTATTATTTTTTTTATAGTAAAACAAAACCTAGCAGAGAATCCCTTTTTAATTTGTTCCTTCTCACTCTTTGAGAAAAAAGCTTTTTTTGGTTGTTTCTTTTAGAAGCATGCAATTTCTGTTTACTTTCAGGGATTATGGTTTTTTTTGTCCAGTAAAAAAGACCTGCTCATACTACATAATTGCTCAAGTTATCATACTTTCTCTCAATTACTAATTGCATTTAGCTCAATGGAACAAGAACGGTGATAATTTATGTTAAATTCAGCCAAATGGAGTCCTAACATACAGGTGCTACAAAAATATTAAAATATATTAGGTTTACAGAAATGTATGTATATAAATATGTCACTAAAGGAAAAAAAACCTGTGACTAGAAAACTTGAAATACTCAAAAGCTGCCCTCCTTTTGACTGCTGGGGAGAAAGCATTGACATATCAACTTAAGCCTCATAACATGGTAGGAAATTTCATCTTTGTTATTCATGACCGGTTTGTGATATAGCTGAGAACAACATGCCCGCAATATCTTTGCAAAGCTGCACTGGTCTCTGACAGGTCACAGCACATGCTGGATGCCCACAAAAAGAACTCTAAATGCCAGAAACAATTTCTTCTGCCAGACAGTGCTGTCAAATTCTAGTTCATTAAAAGCATAAATGTTTCCTTGAGAGTATTGGGGATTTAAACTGTATTTTATTGGTGACATTTACCAATGCACTTTGGTAATTCAGTCACTTGAATAGCTGGTATTTCTTTGCTACACATCTTTCTCTACTCATCGCTGAGAAGCTACAGCAGAATAAGCCTATTAGATGAGATGTTATTTCCACTAACACTTTTTCTCCACAAAATTATGCCTAGTGCTTGCCTCTTCATAATCAGTCTAATCTGGAGTAATTTTTCTTCCCCAATACACTTTCAGGGAAGCCTCCTTTTCTACTAAAAACATGATTCCCAACAGCATTAATAAAAACTGCAGATGAGCAATTCAAGGGATATGATATAGAGGTTGCAGTGGAGACTTAAATTAATACTTCCCTTTTCCCTGTCATAACAACTTTCTGGGCTGAAGCTTTCTTTTAACCTTCTAAAAAGGTTTCCAAATAGAAGTGATGCTCTAAAGCAAACCCCCCAAAGAAGAATGAAGATAAAAAGGATGAGCATCTTTAAAACCTAATTCACTTGCAAAAGTGAGGGAGTGACACGGTGCCTGTGGTAACACTGTGGGTGGATGCCCCATCCTTGGAGCTGTTTGAGACCAGGCTGGATGGGGCTTTGAGCAACCTGGTCTAGTGGGTTGGAATTAGATGATCTTTAAGGTCCCTTCCAACCCGAACCATTCCATGATTCTATGAATTTGATGATGCAGAAGTTCCCACTCATTTATACTCCTAATAAATTTAGAAGATTTTAATACAAAACTTTTAATTACTTCCAATCTGATTTCTGTTTGATGGGAAAAAAAAGTTATGAAAAGCTTTCTTTTTGCTTGCAACTTACATGGACTAACATCTCTTCAGGATAATCTTCACCCAGCACAGCCTTCTCCCCAGGCTGGCAAAACTCCTGCAGGGATTGCAGGTAGGGCAGCAGAAATGAGGTTACCTCCTGTCAATTTACTTCCAGCTGTTTGGAGAGATGCTGTAACCTACGCTGACAGAGAGAGTCGCCTGCTTAGGGGCTGTGCCCACGTCAGGACTTTTCGGTGGCAGAAACACATCAGCACCGCTGCAGTGGTAGAGACTGAAAGGCAGGCAGGGCACTACTCCTGGGAGTCATGCTGGGAGGCAGATTAAGCTGCAAAAATGCAGAAATGTGCCTGAAAATGCAGAAATGTGCCTGAAAATGCAGGTATGCTCTTATCCCTATTCCACAGAGTAGCTCAGATTTAGCAGATCCCCAAACTAAGCATTTATAAAGGACATGAGAGGGCGAGTTCACCCTTCTCCATCTCACCTGGGCACAAGAGGAACCAGAGCCCATTTTCACCTGAAGCCTCACCTTGCAATACCTTCCTAAAATGACTAAGTAAGTACTACTAACTAACTGTAGACTTTAACTTTATATGGGATAAAACATTTTCATAAAATGACCAGGTTTTAACCCCTACTGTTTAACCCCCGGCAGCTCGGGTCCCTGTTTCTCCTCACACCCCATGCGCCCTTCCAGCAACGAAGGCTGTGCCCTCAGTGTGAGCCACGTCTGCTTCACCTCCAGCTTCTCTCACATCTCCCTTATTTCTCTTTTCCCCTTTGTCCTCTTCCCCATTTGCTCTGCAGAGCTCCCTGCAGCGCTGCATCCCATGCTCCTGTCGCTTGTTCCCCCAGTTGCAGCTCAGCTCTCCTTCACTTGACGCTGAAGCACCCACAGTCCCCCCAGAACACTTGGGCCCACAAGTTCCCACTAGCTGATGGCAAAGCAAAGGCCTGCAACGCCAACCATTTCTTTTCTCCCACAATCCAGTGTTCTCATGAGAATGCAAGGATAGGCAAATGTTTTTGCACACGGCTAAAATTTGCAATGTCTGTCCCACTGTACTTAATCCATGGTCCTGCCTAGCTCCATCCTGCCTTCCACCTCTTGGGACACTCTGGGATGTGCCCATCCAGACTGAGTTCCTGACAGAAACAAGACAGAATCATATAATGGTCTAGGTTGGAAGGGACCTTTAAGATCATCGAGTACAACTATCAACCTAACGCTGCCAAAACCATCACTAAACCCTGTCTTCACATCTTTTCAATACTTCCAGGCATGGTGATTCCACCACTTCCCTGGGCAGCCTGTTCCAATACTCAATAACATTTTGGGTGATGAAATTTTTCCTAATATCCAATCTGAACCTCCCCTGGCGCAACTTGAGACCATTTCCTCTTGTCCTATCACCTGTGACTTGGGAGAAGAGACCTACCCCCACCTCAATACAACCTCCTTTCATGTAGTTGTAGAAAGCAATGAGATCTCTCCTGAGCTTCCTTTACTCCAGGCTGAACAACCCCAGTTCCCTCAGGCAGTCCTCATAAGACTCATGCTCTAGACTTCTCACCAGTTTCATTGTCCTTCTCTGGACACGCTCCAGCACCACAATGTCTTTCTTGTAGTGAGGGGCCCAAAACTGAACACAGTAGTATTATTGAGTCTCTGCCCTCTGGTGTCTGCTAGAACTATTTAAAAGGCAAGAACTCTGAAAAGCTCATGAAAGATTTACAATGCACTTCTATACTACAGCAATGCTGATAACTCAGGAAAATGTTTGTGCAATATCCCATCCATGAACCAGCCTAGAGTTTCAGTATTTACAGCTCAAAAGTCTCGCCTGCATTCATATTAAAACTGGTGCCACTTATCAATAAGCCATTTTTTAAATAACTTCAATTCATCTTTAATATTTAGAGAGCCTACAAACTGCCACATAAAAATCTCTTTTTCATTTTCCTCAGAATACTTTTGTGAAGAGAGAAGTATCCCCATCACACAGCTAGGGACAAAGCACAAAGACCAAGACACTTGCTGAACCCTTGTGCAAGAAATTCAGCAGGAATAGCCAAGACCTCCTATAACCCAGGCAGCTTCTGCAAATCTGCTGGGAAAAACACTCCCTACATCTTACATGGGCAATAGACACCAGAACTGCCATATCAGATACCAGCTACTAATACCTGATAGATATCGGATAGCTAATGGCCGCTTACCATCTCTTTATATGACTGTGGCTTTCTCTTCACACTTTACAGGCGCCTGCACGCCATTATATCAGCTTATCTACAGTAGAGTTAATTCCTCTGCAGAGCTCCAGCCGTACACACATTCTCAGACCATCAGGGCTGCTACAGTGCTCCTACTTTAAGTAGAACGTGCTTGATTTAGGAAGTATTTTTATGTCTTACTTTTCTGTCAAAGTTTCACACGGATTGGTTAGTATGCCACTGACTTTAGATCATCCTGAATAATTAATAAAGAGTTTGCCAGTTCTTGAATATATTAGCAGGGAAGAAATATTGCCTGAACTTGTGAACTGTGATCAGCTTGCTGAAGAAAAGAAAATCTTTTCTCCTCCCTTCATTACTTCTTCCAACAATACATTCAAAGAATTCTTTTGAACAAAAAGACAATATTGCAAACTACTAATGCTCATTAAATATAATAAATCTGCCTCTTTTGTTCTACGCGTACGTGGTGCTGGAAAGCCTAAACAGCAATTACAGAAGGAACATCTTCGTAACAAAAATTCATCTCTTTCCCTCTCCTCCTGCAATCATAATGCAGGCACTTACCATTTCAAAGTCATCTTAAAACAATCCTGGCTAAAGGTGCTCTTCAGCACAAATAAAAAACACAGGACAGGTGGAAAATCTAGAAAGGAAAAAGCCATGCAGTCTTCTCTGCTCTCTCATAGTCTCTGCCAACTTCAGTAACTGTTCCTAACCAGCGATGCAGGAACAGGAGTAAGGAGGCTGGGGCTGTACCCCAGACTGCCACGGACCAGCTGGGTGACATGGGGTAGGTCACGGTCACTCTTTGCCTTCATTTTCTTATCTGACAAATGGTCACTCAGTAAAATATATTTTGTTTAAAAAAAAACCCAACAAAACAAAACTGAACAACAAAACAAAAAATCCAAGTCCCAAGAAATGGGATTTTTAAAAGAAATTACATGTACTTCATTACAAACATTAAGAGCGATGCCAAAACTTCCCTTGCTGACAGACTTGTCTACAGTTCTCCCCTGTGGTCTCTCTCCTGTCTTCTCATGAAGTAGGTAGATATAATAAGAAGATAATAAGATAAGAAAATAAGAGAAATGGACAACTTGGATAAACATGCATTGAGTACAAAAAACTTCAATATCTATTTCCAAAACCCCAACCAAAAGCACAAAGCCAACAGATCCATGCTGACTGCCTGTTTATAGAACTTGTCAGCACACAAGAGTTTTCTGAATATTCAGAACTCGTTTTGGAAAGACAAGGAACTGAACTACATTCAAAAGTCCTTACAGATATTGTTACTTGTGATTTTTACTTCATTCAAAGCAAGCTGTTGACTCAATTCTGTTACTACAAACCTGTATCTTTATAAACAACTTAAGGACAAAAAGAGACCACATAGTTAGAGTTCCTATTAAAACAACGTACAGGCTGGCAACTTGCTGTCACAATCAGGGTTGATTCTCTGGAATACCAGTAAGTTTGTAATAAGATACTACACAGCCTTATTGTCAAGTTCTTAACACCAATTTAGTTTCATGCTTTAATACAAAATTTCCAGGTTTCTTCTTGTTGTAATTGCTTGTGCCAAAGCAAAGGATAACCTACATCCAGCTGCATTCAGAGTTCATCCTTCAGTGCTTTAGTCCCCTAACCAATTTTTAGATAACTGATCATCTTGTAAACAGGAGTGCGCCATCCTGCCTTTTAGGCTTGTTTTATCTCACTGTATCAGAAACATATTGGGAGCATAAAAATCTATGTCTGCAGAAAGGATCTGTATGCGCAGTAGGTGATAAATAACCCTGAAGATACACTATAAAGCTTTGATGGGTGAGAGGCAGAGCACTCAGCTCCTTACGCGATGCGCAGTGCAACAGCGGTTGACATCTTTATCAGAGTGCTCTTACTCTGTTTCCATTATAATAATATCCAGAATAACTTTACTGATCTGGGTATGTTAAAAAATGCATTCCTGCCTCTAACAGACACGTTCCTGTAAGCAACTTTATGCAGTAGTGACAGCTTCCTGAAAGACCTGTTCTTGGCGCTAATAAAGGGAAAAACCAAACATGTCCGTACATAAATTAACCGCTGCCAAGGCTCTGTAATGCACTGCTTGAAAGGCAATTTTTAAACTATAAAGTGGTTAATTTAGCTGTAAACCTGACCAGCTTACACATTTCGGCAACTTTTCACTGTTGTACTACACTCTTACACTTAACATAATTACTGTAAATTGTGCAATATTGGTTTATTATGTATGTTCAATGTAAGTGATTACCACAGACTCTTTGGTATGCACAGCACACTGCTCAGTGCCCAAGACCTTACTGAAACAAATCTGGGGGAAAAAAACCCCTAGTATTTCTCCACTGCACTAAAAAAAAACCAAAAACATTCTCCAATACAGACAGCTGTATGAAGAGCAGATATGTGGTTGCACATACAACTTCAAATGTGGAATTTCCTTATATTCAGCTGGTCCAAATAAAAGTTACCATTCTCTCCAAGCCTAGTACTTCTCATAGGGAGATCTATAACAATAGCTATTACTTCAGATTCTTAATACAGCTTTTGGCTTATCTTGCTCTGCTGGGATAGGAAAGAGATAAAAAAACCTAAAAGAATATATAAAAATTAAAAATAACACCTCAGTGCAAATTTTAGATGCTAATATGGTAGAGAAGATACCTTTTATATTTTCATAACTGCTTAAGCATTTCCAACATTGCTTAAAATATATATATACACAGATATCTGTATCTCCCTCTCCAAATACATATAATCACAACCAAAAGACACTGAGACACGAATATTTCAGTTTAAAGGTGCATGAGAGATTGATGCATGAAAAAAATCAGGTAATTACAACACAAGCACCCATCCACCATAAACATTTTAACGGCTATTAAAAAAATTGTAACTGAAAAATAGCATAGAAACAGCACACCAGTGTAGAAAACAGGAATGTTTTTTTGATTCTTAACTAGACTAGATCTAAATTCAAATCATGTCTCAGTATGTATGAGACAAGAGTCTCACACAGCATCCTTCTTGCAAATTGCATCATCAAATAAAATAATGCTTTTCTCCCATGGTTGCTTGTTAATGGACGCAAATATGGAGCTTCGCCTAAGCTTGGTAACGTGCATTTTCATTACTGAAGATGTACTGACCTCCAAAATAAAGACTCACAAAACTGAAGTGTAAAACACACTAACTGAACACAGTATTTTAAATTTCTTGAAGGAATAATTAACTTGCATTTCTTGTTTGCCACATATTTTGCCTGAAGAGGGGGTAGTTGATGAAGTGGAAATACAGAAGACTTGGTGTACACCAGCCTCAGCAGATGGAGTGGCCCTGCTACCCAGAGAGGCAATACGGCATGGAAAGGGAGCATGGGCCAGGGGCAGCGATGAAGGAGGACCAGAGGGGCAGGGAGACTTGACTAGATAATCTTTGAAGGTCCCCTCCAACCCAACCTAATCCGTGATTCTAAGATTGTGCCTGCGTCCTACAACTGGCATAGGTTTGAGGACAGAGAAAGATACCAAAGTTCTCATCTGGAGATGACTCTGGAGTTGGGGACAGGAGTGTAAGGGTTGTCATCCTGCAGGGTCTGACTCACATATATGGGAAGGAAAAGAAGCAGTGGGACACTAATCAGGTTTTGGAGAGTGTGTCCACAACTATATGGTATTTTTGCCTTGAAATTCACTCAGAACACTTGAGGATTCTCCCACCAGAGATTTTTTAAATAACAAACTAAGCATGCCTAGCAACCCAAAGAGACACAGCTCTGCTTTTTGCTTTGAAAGGTTAAGATGAAGTACAGAAAGAGGGGAGTGTAATTGTTGTACAACACAATATTGCCTCAACATCTCCCTGTTGGGAAGAAATGCTTTTGGAGAGTCTCCAGTTGCCCAGATGAGGCATTTCCGTTTAGATCCTTGTCTGAAAGAACAATAAATGAAGTTACAAGCTTACTTTGTCAAGACAGGCATGAAAAATGACACACACAAATAAAGGAAAGTAGATATTTCCACTTTTTGATGTACAATCAACTGCAAGTGTATAATTTATTAAAAATACAAGACACTAATCAAGTGTGCAGCATACTTATTTCTTTTCACCATGGCAGTGCCTGAAAGGTAGTAAAGAAATGATCGGGGGAAACTGCACAAAAGTACAGGATTAGCAGAGAAAAAAAAGACCCTAGTGGAGACAGGCTGGGGGAAAGTTCTAAGCAAGGAAAATTACTTTTGGAGCTAAGGAATTCAATGAAAGCACCAAATCCCAGAACCAGAAGGGAAGGACATCTCTCAGCCGACGCAGCAGCAGGAGATTGCCCGCTGGTGGCAAGAGTCCTCTCCACACTAACAACATGAAGGTCCACTCCTATCCTCAGCTAGCCTGACTGCTGAGCTGTCCCTAGCTCGTGTCCGACACGGAAAAGCCAAGACCACAGCACACAGAAGACTTAGCTAAAAGAACAAAGATTTTACTCAAAATGGTGAAAATTCAGGAGCCTGTCAATTAGGAGAGCAACTGCAGTCCGGCACACCTAAGTCTTAATGGAGACTATATGGACATACACCTAGATTACCTTTTTTTTCTCTCCTTTTTTTTTTGAATTGGCTGTTAATAGTAAGACAAGCATAAGGCCCACTTCTTTAATGTAAAAAATCAATAGTATCATGCCAGTTCCTATTGGGAGGGAGTGGGAGGAGCAAGGAGTCTCAAAGGAAGTTAAGATTATTTCAAAGGAGAAAAAAACCCACTAGCCTGAGTTCTGTTGAATGATGGAAGCGTGAAAGAATGAAGACAGCTATGATGTATAAGAATATTGATTATTCCCAGGGAAACTGTATTTAAGTGGAGCAACAACTCTCATCAGTGAGAGACTAAATTAGTGCCCTGATCTGTCTTATAAAGACATCAGGAGACAAAAAGGTTCCTCTACTCAAGCCAGGAAAAGAGAAAATCTGATTCCAACCTGACAAATGTGTACTAGAGCTACCAAAATAGAAACATTTTACACATACAAGAAAAACAGGCATTATCCAGCACAGATTTGAAAGAGAAGCAAATCTACAAAGGAGGGGATGATTAATAAATATTTGAGATCATATGTTTTTGAACAACATGGCCCCATACAGCAATCTAAACAACAGGAAAATGCATTATATAAGTTTGATTGTGATATTCTTCTCTTTTCCCAGTACTGACCTCATTGTATCAGCATTTCACTCTCTTGGTTTTGCAAGATGAAATACCAATTGATTTTAAGCTATACTAAAAACCAAAGATTTCTGATTTCTCAAGCTAGACTGACACAAAGAGTTTCATTCATATATGGATGTGTTTCCAGATGCACAGTAATGGCTATTAAATGTTTCACAGTACACAAGCCAAAAAAAAAAAGCTTCTTATTTGCAGACACAAAATGCTACTGTAACATTGGAAGTTTCCACCAAAAGAAGGAGCCAAAATCCCAAGACAAACCTTTTTACACAGAGAAGGAAAAAATAATCAAACATGGCAGATTTTTTTAAAAATAAGTTCTTTTTAGAAAGTAAGATATGTTCATTTCCAAAGAGGGAAGGTGTCCGTATCCAGACAGGTTTTCACATAGGTGCTTTAATAATCACCCAGGACTCAGAGTAAGATGCAAGTAGTATTTTAAAGTTCTGAGTGATAAAACCAGAGGCTACAAAGATTTACAGAAACATAAAATACACACTGCTCTAACAGGCAAATTAACTTCGCAAGTGTGACATGCAAGTGCAGCCCTGAAAAAACACACACTGCTATCCGTATTTCATCACATACAACAGTCTTTGGCATCTACAGCATGGACAGAAGTAGCTTATGACAGACATTAAACAACAGAAACTCATCCTGGATATCGGTCCTGAATGTCACTGTCAGTTGTTTCCCAGAAAGGCACAGCATGCACTGACCCAGGAGGGACTCCTCTGAGCAAGCGGTTAACAGGAACACAAAACAATTATAACACACAATAAACTTTAGTGCTTCACTTAGGAAAAAAAAAAAAAATCCTCCTTTTAGCAATAAAACAGAGAGAAGAAGAAAACAGGAGCCTGTCTTGCTAGCTGGAGCACAGCATGGGACACATAAGGATTTTAACTGAACGAGCCCCTACACCTTTCTGCATTCAGAGTTCTTTGTTGCCTGACAGTAAATCGGAAGGACGGTCATATTTAGAAGTAAAAACATCAGGCTGTGTCTCCAGAAGGCTGCAACGGAGCCCCCGAACGCATAAGAAGGAAAGCACGTTACCTTTAGCAAGTCTCCTCAGGATTTGACAGCGGCATTTGAAAGAGACAGCTATCATTCTCGCTGCCTGCCTCCCGTGGCAAGGCGCGCTCAGGGCTCCGCTCGGGTGAATGCAGCACAAGCCTGTGAATTCCTCCTCCCGCACATACCCGGCGAAAGGTAGCCCCGGCGGGGAGTGACAAAGCTTAATTCCTCTTGGCTGATGCAGAGATCAGCTCTGTGTCATCCAGTAAAGCTCTGCCATTCACTACTACCACCACCACCACCTGCGTGGGGAGATGAAGGGCTCAAAAAAGCAGTATTTCTTTAAAAGCTAGAAAGCGTCCAACTGCACACACGGACGCGGATATCAGAGGGAGCCGCTCCCCAGCCTCTCGCATTCCCCAACTGTGCAGGGAGCGATGGTTGCTCTGCCAGGCAAAGGGCCCCGTGTTTCAGCAGACGTGGCGATTTTTCTCCTCTCTCTTTCCTTGCATCTTTCCTTTCCCCTACGGTTCCCTCTGGACAAATAGGGCAAAAAAAACCCAAACCCACTAGGAATCCTACTTCTGGGGGAGAAGGAGTCTATTTCAAATGGAAAACATTCTAATCAAAGCATATTACAGATTCGGTACTATGAATCAATAGGGAAGAAGAAAAGAAAAAGCCTGATTTTATCACCAGGAAAGCTTTTTGACAATTGCAGACAAGTATATTACCACTGTTGAAGCGCAGACCACAGGGGGAGGGCAAGTATTGGAGGGAAGTGATGGATTGTTGTGTGTGGGCAGGACCACCGAGCATTTGATCACACCAAAATAAATAGAACGATGCTGCATAGAAAACACACAGTGAATTGGGTTTTCTCCCCTCACTACAGAGGAGAGCAGCTTTTAGTGCACCCTACAATTTATTTTGCCAAATACCGCACCATTTGTAAGATTTCTTCAGCCCACCAGGAGTTTTACATCCTCTTATGCCTATTCAGACAGCAAATTAACCTGCCTTTACAATTTGTTCAGAAAATGATGAAGTGAAGCAAGTCATGTAAGCGAGAGCTCCATCCCATCTTTATGGAGCCAAAAATTTACAGAAGGACAAAACTCCACAACCACTCTAAAACTCAAGCAAGCAAGCAAAGAAAAATAAGCCATATAAAGTTTGTCAAGTTAGATTTATGCACAGAAACCAAGTGCTGCATCAGATACTCTCCTTTAAAACAACAGATAATTATTTCTTTGTCAAGATTTCTGCTTCACTTGGGTGATGTATTTAAAACTGCCTTCATGTACTCTGTCCCGTTCACTTGGTTTGATTTCAAAATTGCTCAGTTTATTTTCTGACATCTTTTATCCATTGCTACATTTAATGTTATGGCCCAGCGTTAGGGTGCACATACTATACCACCAGCTACAGAAGGCCAGGAGGAGGCACAGACAGCTTTCACTTGGAGCCAACTCTCTCTCCCTGCCCGCTCCGCGCCGCATCAGTAGCTCTGTGCTTCCCATACTCCAACTCACTATTACAGTAATTGTTTTTCTTATTTTTGTTTTATTGGTTATAGCAACAGCCGTATTTCCAAGGCCAAGGTGAAACAGTCCATCAGCACAATTGCAATTGCCCAGACAGGCTGGGAGAAAATTGATTTTATTTTGTTGTCATTAAAACCAGATAGGGGTAATCGAGTCATCTGTTCACCAGCCTTGTTACCGCTTCTTGTAGTGGCTGTTGTTCCTAACAGCTGTAAAATCCATGTAGTACAAAAGCAGGTGCACCTGAAGCCATGGGCTGATCGATCACTCCAGCCCCCGAACCACAGACCTCTGGTCAGGGACAGACAGGGTGTGCAAGGAGGGATGAAACTAGGGAGGTTTAAGCCAGTGTAATTGAGTGGTTTGGAAGGAAAATGGGACATCTTGGACTATCACAGAGGGAGAGAGGAGCTATGTATTCTTGTCCCCCAAAAAAGTTGAAACCAAGACAGGAGTAAGCAGCTGGCTGTCTGCCGGTGCTGCCAATACACTGCTTGAGGAGAATTTTTGCCACCCTTCCTTCTTGACACCTCCTGCTCAGGAAACAGGACTTAACACCAATAACATCCATCAATAACACCCTGTATCCAATTTCTTTTCGCTGTGCTCCACTGGAAAAGCTGTTCCAGAGACCACCTCAGCCCACAGCCCCCGGCTCTTTCAGGTGCGAGAAGCTGAAGCTGCCCTGGACTTGTGGCTCTCTTTCTGCAGACCAGCACCCAAAATCCATATTGCTGTCTTTTCATCAGCCAGGTGTCTGTCCTTGATGCCATAAATCTTGTCATGCCCAAACAAGAGCCATTTAAACATCTCCCTTTACATCAAGAGTAACCAGAAGACATTGCAAGATGATTGTTTAGCTCCCCTAATACATGTTCTTTCATTCTTCCCAGTCAATACAAACAAGGAAGACTTCATAAAGTGTGGGGTCACCACTGTCTACATCAGGCAGACAGGTCTCCACTCCCACCTCTTTGGAGATGAGCCTTACCATCACTTGCCACCACCAGAGCCAGGCGAGCCTCCAGTGCTCCTCCTGCCCTTCAACAGAAGGTATTTTTGATGAGCAGCTCTCAACTCAAGAGTCCGCTTCTCTCCTTCAGAGTGGAATTTTGACATCCTTAAGGACTTCTGCTGTGCAGAGTACAGCAAGAGGCTGCATCTACACCATGAGACAGAAACCGCTTAGGACTTGCCTTTGTGATCTGACTCCACAACTTACCCTGGTTCAGCCCTCTTGGTAGAGGAGGCAAGAGAGAGCATGCTTATGGAGCTCTAGGAGGCTGCGAAAAACAGCCTTCAGACACAGGAGAAAAATCAAGCCTTTGCGTAAAGACATGCTGAGTCCCAATGGGATTATGTAAAAATGTGTAAAACTGAAATAACGATACAGAAACTGTGATATATATGCAAAACCAGCTGCAGACCTGGTCAGATAAGGCTTTGCTAACATAGAAAAGATGTAGTCCCTGATCCAAAAAGCTTACTGTATTGTTTACTACTTCTTCTAGATTACTGATGCATATGCTAAATAGCCTCTGAAGCACAGCAACAGCTACTTCCAACCAACTCAATAGGATTATTTTTTGCTTATGTTTTTTTCAGACAATTTTTCTGTCCTTGCCAAAGGAGGTCATGTGCAGATTTGAATTCCTCAAAAAGATTTCATAAGACAAAGATTTCGTACTTCAAGTGCAGCACTGAATGTAATGATATATTGTATTTACTGCAGGATTTTTTCCCTCGGGTTTTGTAGTTCAAGTAATCCAGTTATTGGAACAATTTCTAAAATATTCACTCATGACGCTCATGGTTTTACCACCTTCTTGCAGGACAGCAACCACCAGATTGCCACAACTTTTCTTACCCATAGTCATGTTTCTGAGATGAATTTAAGTACACTTCAGGTATTCTTAACTGTTCAGAATATTTTTTAAACCAAATTAAGGATTTTGTGATTATTAAATGTCTCAACTTTCCAAAAGTCAGACCTGATTTTCCAAGGTGTCAGTCATTCAGCTTTGCTGATGGATTCAACCAGTTGATCAGGAGAAAAAATGGGAGGAGATGAAAAACAAAAAGAGGAGGGGTGGAAGGATGGGTAGGTAACATAATACTAGGAAATTGAAAGCCTTCAGACATACTGAGAACTTATTTATACTCTATATAACACAGCATAAAGTCTTTACCAACTACATTTCTTCCTTAGTAATTAAAAGAGCTAAAAACGTTATTACTATTTTCTCTAGGCTCATCTGTAAAAAAAATCTTTTTTCATTTTGATCCTTTTGGACAGCAGCATGAATTTGTATCACTTTTATTTCTGTATTCGTTCATTTCTTCAGGAATCTGAAAGGTTATTTATAAACTCTAGGATATATACAACACACAAATATTTCCTCAACTGAATTTGTATTCATAAATACTCAGTAGAAGGTCACTAGATGAAAGAGGCTTATATTTCCATATGATAAGACAGGCAGTATAATATATGTATCCTATTTAATCTTCTGGTCAATCTTATCAGATCACATTAGCTGAAATAAATGAATCAAAAAGTTAAGATCTATAACACTTCTCTGCAGGATAAAAAAATTTTATGTCATGAAATGTCTGTAAATTAAATTGAAGATTATAACGCTTATATAGTGTTACATTTAGATGCAATCAGGAAATTTCTATGAAAATACAGTATTCAGTGAAGAATTCAAATTCTGCAAGATATCAAATTGTGTTTAGAGAAAAAAAAATAAGTTTGCCAAAAAAGCATTTTTTTTTAATCCAGAAAACTCAAATCTAATACTCATACCCTTCCGTTTCACAGGAATATATACCCAGAAGATACTTCTTAGTTCAGTTTCACTCACACACTGCACCAAATATTTCTTTTCACGCACTGATTGAGCAGCATCTTAAAACCAGTTACACGCCTCTCCCCTCTTTTACTTTACAGGGGATTGGTCTATGTGAACTGCCTTCATTGTTTTTGGATGTCACATGCTCCTATTTTTCTTTGGGGGTCAAGCCTGTGCGTTCCCACTAGGAAAAGGATACACCACAGACTACTCACTTGTCCGAAATGGTGTACACCAAAGACCCAGTCCTTTTAAAAAAACAACCCACAGCGTTCAATGAAGACAGTGATAAACTCAAACCACAGCCTCAATGAAACACTAATGCAACCAGAAAAACATACTGATATCAAATGTTTAATGTGTCAGGAAGACACAAATAATATCTAGCAGATCCATCCAATAACAAAACTGAAGTGAAATATTATGAGCTCTGAATGCATTAAGATATAGTACAACTGAACATTTTGTTCCATCATTTTAGAAGACACCATTAGCACCTACCACATTATTCAAATCGAAAGCCAGATTTTTAAGCAAAAAAGAATTAGTTTAGCTCTGAAAATAATAAATGATTGTATGGATACTTCTGTTTTGAAAACTGAAACATTTTCACTACTGGATTTGATATGTCCTTATATCAATCAGGAACTAGCAACAAACCCAAGAACCTCAGTCATCCCAAACATCCCAATGCTGTATCCCCATGCAGCAGCAGGCTCAGTCAACCCAGCATTTTGCAGTGGATGGTATTTGATTACAAAGATACCCCTTTACTACAGGGAGAGGGAATAAAAAGGAAAGTGCAATAAAACTACCTTGTTGTTCTCCAGCACTCAGATTATCAATGCAGGCAACATGTCAGCTTTGCATAATTTGGAGGGTCTTGTAAATTTACATTTTTATTAAATCAACTACAACATCTATTTTCTAGCTATATTAACAACCTTTGCAACACCGTCAGACGATTTCACACAGACTTTGCAGCAGAAGGCTTTACAGGTCATGAAAAACCATTAAGAGGTGCAGCAGCTTCCGAGGACCACTCCTGGAGAACACTTCATGCTGAAAGTGGTAACGGGATGAGAACAAATCTGCAAAAGATGCCAGAACACCAATGTTGTGGCACCGTGCAAATATGGTAGCTCCATTGCCTAGGAACAGAGTAGTAAAAAGTAATTCAGGGGCTTTCTGGATAGGAAAAAAAATAATAGCACAATTTATTGGCTCTAAGCAATGTTAGCCTTTTTGAATTGGCAGGTATTAAAAGACTGGTGGTAAAAAAAAAAAATCAGTCAATATTGCCACATTCTGGGATAGCTTTTTGTTAAAGAGCTTTATAATACAGAAAAGAATCACATTTTAATCGATTTTTTTTTTTTAAAAAAAGAGTATGATTTAGTGATTTATTTCATTAAATTTATAAGGGAATATTATAGGGAACAGAATACATACGCCTTTTCTGTATGAAAATAACTCTCCAGTACATACTATCCTCTAGCATAATGTAAGGAACAGCATTCCCTACATTATCCTTCACGGTAATCCCACACCAGAGCTTCACAAAAATGCTTTACGCCAGTCCATATGAATTACTGGTAAAAATTAAAACTGCCCTTTTCAGTGCAACTGCTTTGATAAAGAAAAGTTTCTATATCTATATCTAGTATATACATGAGAGATGTTTCTTAACGGAGAAGCTGTCCTAAAAAGCCCTTTGAGAAATGTAGCACAACTCTGACTTTTCATTCCTAACCTCATTTGAGTTGCTGGCTGTTCAGCTTTTCCCAGGCTTTCCCAGCTGCCAATTTTTGTTTCAAAATAATTAGGGACTTAGGAGAATTATAAAATATGAAGATGCTGTGTGTATTACAAAAATTAGAAACTTTTAGCAGCACAAGTATGGTGCAGTCTCTCCAAGGTATTTTCAAGCACAGTCACAACTAGTTCAGATTTAATTGAGAAAGAGGCCTCTTCATGAAACCAGTAGCTTGTGAACGGTTTCAGATACAGCTTCATTTCTAGTAAGTATGTCCGTACCCTTTCTTTGGTTTGGTTTATGATGACAGAAGAGAGTACTTTCTCTCAGGGGCATTACTAACAATTTGTCCCTGTACCTTCTGAACCAGCAATTAGTAAAGGACCTATAATTTTTCAAAAGATCATGAAATAACCTACAGCCGAGGTAGCCTGTCTGCTGTAACGGACCCTGCTCAATAAACACAATCAGCCCAGCCTGGGCTCCTGCCAGCAACGTGCATATAATTACAGGCTCTGGGATTTAACGTAATCTCAAAACTAAAGGATGACTCTGTCTTACAAGGAGCTTCCACATGCTGCACTACATGGTTAAAGACTCCTGTAATTACAATTTCTGTACGGCTTTGTACTTTGTAGAGGCTTTTTCAATTAGTCAAAATGATGACCATCCTATTGCTACATCAGTCTTTAACAAAACACAGCTAAGCATTTCCTCAAAATTACCATACTGAAAGTGGGGACAATCTCTTACACTTAGCAGAAAACAGCTGTTTTTACTCTCATTTAAAAACAAAAAAGGACTATGATTCCACTGAAACCACTTGAACAAAAAGTGGAATAATTATACCTCTCTCTAGCTATACTGCTTTGTTTTCCATATTTTTATCAACCCATTTAGCAGCCGTGAAATTGGAATATCACAGTACAAAATAAAATGTGTATTTGGAGGGATAAGTTGAGAATATAACATAAGGTCATTTAATCTACTAGAGGAGATTTTCAGGAATTAACTCAGTAAAATTTTGTGATACCACCAGAAAGGATGGCAATGGAAGATGATAGTTCTAGAGACGCAGCAGAAAGAAGAGTTTCAACCAGCAACACCTCCACACCTTTGCAAGACAAAGGGAAACACCGATTTCTACCAGTTCTATCCCCACCTGCATGTAAACCGCAGAAAGATATGGAAGCAGCTGTTTTTCCTTTTCTATGCTGAAATGGGGTCGCATGCAGTATGCTTGCCTGAGGTACAAGCAACAGCCAGCCAACTGGCACCAACCACTGCACCTTCCCTGGCCACATCCACTATTTCATCCCAGAAGGAGAAGTGGTGTGCCTGAAAACCAAAGATAAATGGAAAATCCAGAAAAAAACTGATCAGATATACAGGACAGGGAAAAGCAAGCAACAGGGGAAAGAAAAAAAATACTCCAGTTTGAACAAAGGGTACTGACTCTCCTGATTATGACATCTCTATTGGATAGAGCTGTGAATTTGCTAAGAGGTTCACATTTTACTCTAATTCCGAAACTTGTGTGGCACTGTCCTGTCCCTACGCAAGCCACGCTATACAGTGACACCAGACATGCACTAAGGTACCAGCTTGGAAGCAGGACCTGGGCAGGGCCTGAGCAACCTTTGGATGATGTCTGATGATTCCCTAATAGGAACTGTGTGATCCTAGTGCTGACATAGGCTTGTGGTATGAACCCTGCAGTTTCCAGTCTGCTGATCTCTGCAAGAAGAAACGATCACTGCTTTTTGATCCATTTGTCTGCAATACACTTGCACACTAGGTTTGTGCACGCAGACCTTGCAAAGGCTTGGAGGCCATATACAACACACTGTATTCCAGGCTCGTCCCGTGTACCTACCAGGATTTTTTCATTTGGCAATACAATATTCGACTCATCTGGAAATTTTGCCGTCTTCTGAGGACTGATAATCAGCCACCATTAAGGAAGAATGAAAAGCATAGTGACCTGTTACTTTAGTCTGGTTTAAGACATGAGGAACAGGAAAGACATAGCAGACTTTGGGTGAGGAAGGAAATCCTCCTGCCAAGTGAGAAGAAGGTCCTCCTATGCCTCCGCCGATCCCCATGCAGCATGAACACATTCTGCTCTCCCACCATCACCTGGGAGCACAACTCCACCTCGCCAGTGCTGCTGGTATTTCACTAGGTTTATGCCACGTACTCTGTGGCCTCTGGAGACCAGCAATGTTGATACCCTATAGAAACTGAGTGCAGTGCAGTCTATCACATGGTGATCTGTACGTCAATGACCAAGTTATTTCCTCTGGTGTTCTCAAATAAAATTTGTGACAAAAACATGGCTTTAGCTGGCCTCATATTTGAAGCCTTAGCATCCACACCAGGTTTTCTCTGGCATTTTCTGAAACTACGCACCTATTTGAGAAGGCGCATCCTTCGAGTTTCTGTGCAAACACAGCAGCTCTCACAGTCTCAGGAAAAGTGTCGTATCACTGTACATCAGCGTATCACTGATACTTCTCTACAGCCTTTAAATCCCAAGCCTTTGTTTTAGGTGATGATTTTTAAACTGGAATTAATAAATAATTAAGGCATTTTGGATCACCATCTGAACTATAACTGTTTAAAAAGTATTTAAAACCTCCAAGCAAAAATCACAAATAAAGAATAAGAACTACAACCTATTGAGACTTGAGTGCTCTTCCACTCCAGATACCTACATCCCAACCAGGGACTGTTGCACCGGACAATGCAGTACACTTTGAATTCACTGGTGTGGCTCAAGATCTGGACATAAAATGAGGCAATATGAATTAATTCTGTGTTTCTACGACCACACTCTGGCAGCGAAACAAGAGATTTCTGAGGTATCTTCCAGTGTTGAACACTATAAAAATCCCTATGTGCTACCAAATACTTTTAACATTGGAATTTAGTGAAAAGACAAACAATTAGCATCCAAATCTAAGATATACGAACAAGGAACACAGACTACACCTGTAGTAGCAGGGAGTGTACCCCAGGATATAATCACTCTAAAAATAACTAAGTAGACCATTCAAGGTAAGTAAATGAGCAGTCACTGCGACAACAGGTTTAAAACAATCATTGCTTGTATAAATGTGGAAAGACTGAGTATACAAGTACCAAAAAGATCACTACCTGCCTTGTGCAGGGATACCTGTACTTGAACCCAATATTCAACTCCAGTGTCTATGCTCAGCTTTGCTTGGTTTGGGTTTGTTTCCTTGCTTTTAAAAGGTTGGAAAACTGGCCAGGGTGTAAAGAAGAGTACCAGAGTGATTTCAGCAATAAAAATACCTCAGGCAGTGAAAGACTCACCAAGCATAATATCATATTGAAAGAGTTTGGACAGTGACCTGATTAGACGGTGCCTAAGAGCTGTCATAGGAAGGACGTGTTAAGTGCTGAAGAGCTTCTCCATCGCTTGATGGACAAGGGAGGCAATGAAAAGCTGCACGGGAAAAACAAATGGTTGGAATTCAAAGCCAGTAACATACAAACTAATCACCACCTTCTGATGGGAAGATCTGCTAACAGATAAAACTATCAAAATAGTTCTCTGAAGAACCACTGCCTGCCTGCCTTTCTAGAGTATGTGTTTTTGCAAAACATCAGTTATTGGACATGCTGTAATAACAATAGGCTGGATGCTGCATCCTGCTTACACAGGGGGTAACCAAACATCTCACATGTCTTTTCTTGCCTTAGAAAGTACATGAAGCAAAAGATGAGATTGTGATGGCCTCCTGCTGTCTGTATCTACTTTAAACCACTGCTTTGAATAAAAGAAATAGACACCATTAAAAAATGGACTGGAAGAGTCTTCAGACTATTTTCATCCTTAAAATACTAATCAGTTTTGCACAATGGAGAAATCTATTATTAACGAATCTGTTATTAAAAGACAGAACATGTTTTATCAAATATATTATTAACAATCATATAAAAATCTTTTTATAATCAGAATTCCTAATGCGTTAGGAAAAACTGCCTCATTATGTGCCAAAACTGCTCCACATTCTCAAAGTGCCAACACTTCAAGAGCTGGGAAGCCGTTTTGTGCACCATCCTCACCCCCACATTCCCTTCCCTTTTGCTGTTAAAGAAGGGAGGACGGGATCCACTGCAATAGAAGGTAAACACACATGTGCAAAGTAGCACAAAATGCATTATTTACATCAGAGAGAACATCTATAACAATCATGACTCAAAGGAAATTATCACCATGCTTTGCTCTTGGGAAACAGTTAACAAAACAAAGGAAGGAAAGGTTCCTAGGCAAGGGGTTCAAGTATTTGTAAAGTCTCAAAAGCGAAAGGTTGATAAGCTCAAGCTCAAGCTTGTTTTAATGTCATTCCTCCGTGGATCATTAGTGCTTTAACGGTGTTCCACTGCTACTCATCACACTTTTAATAGCTCCTTCTTAAATACTCTTCAAAAAAGACTGAAGCTTGGCCAGATAACATTAACGCTTAAAAGTCTGTATACATATTTATCATTTTTTTTCCTTTATTTTCGATCAGAGAGATTCTAAAATCTCCTAAAGTATACATGACTTCATATACAACAATGATCATTAACTGGGAGCAGCTAAATACAGAGGCAAAACAATGCATTCAAGAACAGCCCAACAGAAAACTAAAACATGCTAGTCAAAAAACCAAATGTTACTCTTGGGAAATTAAAAGGGTAACTGAAAACAACCCTCTCACATGTTTCTTTTGCACCATCAGATGTGAATTAACAGCTAAGCAACAGACATCAAACTTCAAGTTTTGTACTACATTTCCATTAATCAAGTAGCAACTTTGCCTGGAACTCACGTATATTTTTTAAAAGCTCAAAGAAGCCCACCTTGAATTCCTGATGAGATCCCCTCTGCCACCACAGCTCTGCTCTGAAAGCTGTCACATCATGGCACATGATCAAAAAAATCTTCATTTTGAAGATATTTCACAGGATTCAATAAATCTCAGTGAAAATTTCGTAATAACTCATTCTAATTTTTCCCTTATTTTTTTCACACTTTTCTGCAACTATTGTAACCTTTCAAAATGTCCCTTAAAAGATGTCTTCTCTCTCCATCGGTATCTGAGCTCTTCTAATAATTATCCATTGGATACAAATATGCTACGCTCATCTCATACATTTTTACCCTTTCTCAGGGGGTTGGAGCACCTCTGCTATGAGGACAGGCTGAGGGAGCTGGGGTTGTTCAGCCTGGAGAAGAGGAGGCT